>JAZKJV010000390.1:0-448912 GCA_037367405.1 Ottelia alismoides
TATCGGGTCGGATTGGAAGATGGGGTTATCGGAGTGGCCGGAATCGGAGAGATGCGTCGGAGATGGGAATTGGGCGTAATCGGAAATTAAGCTAAACTAGAAGGAATTAAGGCTACCTGGTGGCTGAAGTAGACTGGGCTGGAGATGGGCTATCTCCGGGTCGTAGCTTCGAAGGGCGTCAAGGCCTGAAGCTCGGTGCTCGACGCGGCGGCGGAGCAAGGACGGCGAGGTTACGCCGGATCAGAGGATACGCCTTCTCGCCTCACTGCTACAAAGGCAACGGCTTGCTGTCACTCTTGCGAGGCCAATGGAGGTCACGGGGAAGAAGGAGAGGGTCCAAAGATGCGGCGCGGAGGCGGCGGAGGTGATGGTTTTATAATGTGACCGGGCGATTAGGGTTGAGTGAGGACGGCGATGGAAAGTGTAGATTCGATGGCGAAGGATCGGGCGAGGGAGAGGGATGTGCGGCGAAGAGTCCGGGCGCGGGGGTTGAGTGGGGGACAGCCTGGATGCGCGTGCATAAATCGGAGAAGGTGACGCGGCGCGCGAGGTCCAGAATAGGAAAGGGGTCGCGGGGGAGTTGACCGGGGTCAACATCCCCCGTGGACCAACCAGGAGCGGCCACGTGTATGCGATTTTTGTTTTATTTTTTAGGGCATAAATAGGTCGAATTAGGAAAAACTTAAAACATGAAATATTTTTCTTTTATTTTTTTCTATTTTTTGGTGATTTTTATTTAATTTTTGGAAATAAAAATAGGTTAGCTCTATATATAGGTATATGTATACTATATGGATTTTTATTTTTGATTTTTTATTTGTTATTTTTATGTGTTTTTATGCCCATTTTGTATTTTATTTATTTACAACATAAAATATGGAATAAAAGAATATTTTTATTTGATTTTTATCACTTATATACAAGTGTGAAATAAATGGATATATATATTAATATACATGGTATTAATACAATGTATTTTTGGTATTTTCAATTTTGTAATTTTTATTTGATTTTTTTGTTTTGTTTCTTTTTATTTATTTCATTTACAAAAGGTAATATAGAATATTTACAAAAAGTTTGGAAAATAAATGAATTTATTTATAGGGTTAAATAAATACAAGAGTGTGGTCTATACACATGGTGAAGGGGTATTTTTGTCTTTTTGATTTTTTTTTTATCTTTTTATTTTGTTTTTAATAGAATATACACACAATAAGTATATTTTTGGGTGAGGAAAATATAAAGGTTTATTTATTTACAAAAATGAGCTCCTATCTCCCTCTACTTGGCTTTTATGCGGTCAGGCCCATGCTGAGCCCTCCCTTGGGCTAGGTTGCTCAATATTTATTCTAAATATTTCCCTCTTTTTCTTTTTGCTCTTTATTCTTTTATTTTGTGCACAAAAACATGCTAATTATAGGTTTTTACACAATGCATGCTTTTGGTAATTATTTGTATTTACACATATCTACATGTATTTGCAAAGGTTTTTGTAGCTAAAATAGAAGAATAAAGAGTGATGAATGGGTATTCATCACCCCCCTATGCTTAACTTTGCTAGTCCCTTAGCAAACACTTATTTGAAAAAGAAGTGAAAAAGAAAGAAAAAGAAAAAGAAAAAGAGGATGTACATGGATCAAGGTTGACTTATTAAATTTGCCTTCATTAAATTGAAATATGGAGCTCGATCAGATCTTTGGATTATTAATGTGTCGGAACCTTGTTTGGACTTAAGCTTAAAACTCAACAGCCTCCAAGTTCCACCAATCTATAGGCAAGACTCCTCAATAAACCAGATCAGAACAAGTCTACATACACAAACTCTAATGACCATGAATCTTTTCCTTGCGGTGTAAGTGATATGTGGCTCCCCACCTCAGAAGTAACAAAGAAACAACCTCCCTCAACCTGGTAACTCTAATGCCTCAGTCTAGCAACTCTTTCCTCGAGAAGCGGGGTATTCCCTTCTAAGTTCAAGTGCAACCGGCTCAAGAAGAGGGGGTAGAAGTATAGAGTTTTGGAAGCCTAGCCAGTGTAGCTAAGTCTCCCGCTGCAAGCTTCATGAGATGTAACATGATACCATAAGCTTTTGCTTTTCACTCCGGTGGGGTTATTAAATTTTCAATCCGACCCACCACTTTTTTGGAGTTCTTTTTGCATTTTTGCATTTTTTTTTTTTTTCAACAACTTCTGTACAACATATCTACATGGTGCAGCATATATAAGAAATTTCCCTTGAGCCAGTAGACTATCCCTCTTTTGAAGCTTTATTGCAACCCACAGCTTCTGTCTTTAGCTTTCAACACCACTAGACCAAGTTGAGGTGCACTTCCTTCACTATAAGAAGAAGAGAGGTTCCGCCTAGAAGTACTACCCTCATATGCTACCCCAAGCCAAAGGAAACTGCCTCCTCACCACCTCGTCCATGGAGAGCCATGTGTAAAGTGCAGGTGCAAGTTAAGCCATTGTCTCTGAGAGTCATGTGTGTGTTGTTAAGTGCTCTACTTAGGCTCATCAAGATGACATATGCTCATAGCCTAGTGGACTCAAAGAATTAAGTCCTTATGGACCTGAAAAGCCTTATCCCTAAGTCCTACAAGGTTCCTCTTGAAGTTAAGTGAATTAAGATCTTATTCAAGCTCCATTTCTCAATTTAATTCCAGGCTCAGTTTAAATGTCAACTCTCATCCAGGAAAAATTATATACATATATGTACACAAGATGCTATTTACAAATATTTTACAATCATGCAAAAATTTTGTCAAATGTTTTGAAATCATGAATGAATGATGCATGAAGTGCAGGTTTTGCAAAAAGATATTTACAAACATTTACACAAGATTTTTGCAAACTTTTGATTTTCAAAACATTTTGAAAAAATTTTGTACTATATACATAATTTTGATACAAAATATTTACACAAGCTTTACACAACAGATTTTTGAAATCATTTTTACAAAAATACTTTGTACACTAGCTATGTATGTGCAAGAATAAAAGAGGTTTATGAAAAATTTTTAATTTTTGTGATTTTTAGCCATTTTATTTATTAACACACTCACACAAAGTACGAGTTATGGCTAAAGTATATATGGAATATATACACACCCCCCCTATACTTAGCTCGAACGATGTCCTCAGAGTGATCAAGAGCGATGAAGAAGACATAACTCGTGCTTAGTAGAAGGGAAGTGAAAAGGAACGACTAAGTACAGGAACGAATAAATGAATAGAATGAGAGGAACTCGGTGGTTTCCCCCTATACTTAGGATTAACTAATCCTAAGTATAGAAAGCTGTACATGAAGGGAAATCCGAGTGAAGAATATACAGAATCTGCCCCCCCTATACTTAGGGTAAAATATCCCTAAGTATAGGCAGCAAAAACAAGAGCAGAAAGAATGAAAAGAATACTCACAGGTCCGACATCCCCCCTATACTTAGGGTAAAGTACACCCTAAGTATAGCATAATCATAAGATGAGAGATGGGATGTGGGACTAAAGAATAGAATGATATGGACAACTGGATCTATACAGGCGGAGGAACAGTGAAAATCAGGCGTGAGATGTAAAAGATGTGAGTCAAAGGACCACATCTCACGCAAAATGAATAGCGGCAATAATAACGTCCCGCGGCTCATGTTCTAGAAATGGTTTGAGCCGCTGGCCGTTCACTCGGAAGGTACTCTCAGAAGATAATTCAGATATATCAATGCTACCGTTATCGTGTACCTTTCTGACCAAATAGGGTCCTTTCCATTTGCTCTGTAGCTTCCCTGGAAATAATCTAAGCCTTGCATCAAACAGCCATACTTTCTGTCCAATCTCAAAATGCTTGTGGCTGATATGAGAATCATGCCACTCCTTGATTTTCTCCTTATAATGTAGGCTGTTTGAGAAAGCTGCATCTCTAAGCTCTTCCAAGGCGGCTAACTCTGCCCTCCTCTGGTCTCCTATACCATTTGGATCCATCAGAATATCTGTGACTGCCCAGAGTGACTTGTGCCTCAGCTCAACTGGCAGGTGACAGGGCTTGCCATACACGAGGCGAAAGGGAGATGTACCCAATGGAGTCTTGAAAGACGTCCGATATGCCCACAAGACCGAGTCCAAAAGCTGTGACCAATTCTTTCGGTCAGGGCGGACGACTTTCTGCAAAATATTCTTGATCTCCCTATTCGACACTTCAGCTAGACCATTCGTCTGTGGATGGTATGGTGTAGCAACACGATGGTCTATGCCGAATTCTCTAGCAAGTGCCTTCACCTGGTCGTTGATGAAATGAGATCCCCCGTCAGAAATCAGAACTCGTGGAACCCCGAACCGCGTGATGATGTGCTTCTTCAAAAATCTGCAAACTGTCTTCGCATCTGCGGCTCGGGCGGGGATAGCCTCAACCCAACGACTAACATAATCTACGGCCAACAGAATGTACTCGAATCCCTGACTCTTAGGGAATGGACCCATGAAATCGATGCCCCATGCGTCAAAAACCTCACAGAAATGAATGGGCTGCATCGGCATCATATCACGCTGTCCACAAGTGCCCATCCTCTGACAGTCAGTACATCTCTTCACGAACTCATCAGAGTCCTTGAAGAGTGTAGGCCACCACAAGCCGGATTGGAGCACTTTCTGTGCCGTTCTCCTCCCAGAATGATGTCCTCCTGCCTCAAGCTTGTGGCAGTACGTGAGGACACTATGATTCTCCTCCTGAGGAATACACCGACGCCAGATGCTATCCCCTCCTTCGTGGTAAAGGATGGGATCCTCCCAGTGGTAGGACTTGGCCTTCGCAAGGAAGGTCTCAATCCTCTGCTTGGGCCAATCTTGTGGGACTTTCCCAGCAACGAGAAAGTTCACAATATCGGCATACCATGGGAGTGAGGCGATAGCAAGGATCGCCTCATCTGGGAAGGTATCGCAAATGGGATCAATCTGCTCAGAATCCTCAGGCTGCTCTAATCGGGATAAATGATCCGCCACCACATTCTTGACTCCAGGCTTATCCTTGATCTCAATGTCGAACTCCTGGAGTAGAAGGATCCATCTAGTAAGTCTGGCCTTGGCATCCTTCTTTGACATGAGGTACCTGATGGCGGTGTGATCTGTGTACAAGGTCACTCTAGATCCAATGATATATGATCTGAATTTATCTAGGGCAAACACTACTGCTAGCATCTCCTTCTCTGTGACTGTATAATTCCGCTGGGCGGAATCCAATGTGCGGCTAGCATAGTGTATCGCAAATGGCACTCCATCCCTCCTCTGTCCTAGCACGGCCCCTACGGCAAAATCGGAGGCGTCCGTCATGATCTCGAATGGGAGAGACCAATCAGGCGGCTGAAGGACAGGAGCCTCAATTACGCACTGTTGGAGAGTCTCAAAGGACGAAAGACACTTGTCATCGACAAGGAACTCGGTGTCTTTTGTCAAGAGGTCAGTCAACGGTCGGGCAATCTTGCTGAAATCATGAATAAATCTCCTATAAAAACCAACGTGCCCCAGAAATGACCGTAACTGCTTCAGATTGGACGGTGGTGTAAGTTTCCGAATGACATCGACCTTGGCCGGATCTACCTCCATGCCTCTGTTGGAGATGATGTGGCCAAGCACCGTCCCTTGAGTCACCATGAAGTGACTCTTTTCCCAAGATAGAACCAACCGGGTAGCAATACATCGCTGGAGTACTCGGTCTAGGCAGTCAAGACAGGAATCGAAATCGTCGCCGTAAACCGAGAAGTCGTCCATGAAGACCTCCAAACACTCTCCTACCATGTCCGAAAAGATTGACAGCATGCATCTCTGAAAAGTCGCAGGGGCGTTACATAGCCCGAATGGCATGCGTCGAAAGGCGTAAGTACCGAAGGGACAGGTAAAGGTGGTCTTCTCCTGATCCTCAGGAGCGATGGCCACTTGGTTGTAGCCCGAGTACCCATCCAGGAAGCAGTAATGGCTCTTCCCTGCCAGTCTCTCGATGATCTGATCTATAAAGGGCAGGGGGAAATGGTCCTTCTTGGTGGCCTGGTTGAGTCTCCTGTAGTCAACGCAGACCCGCCAAGAGGTGGGTACTCGTGTAGCAATCTCCTCTCCCGACTCACTGATCACAGTAGTGATGCCCGTCTTCTTGGGCACCACATGCAAGGGGCTGACCCACTTGGAGTCGGAAATGGGATAAATAAAATCTGCACTCCACCATTTTGATATTTCCTTCATAACAACCTCTCTCAGGTTGGGGTTCAGTCGCCGCTGGAACTCACGCGACGGCTTCGCCCCTTCCTCGAGATAGATATGGTGGGAGCACAATGAGGGACTAATCCCATGGAGATCTGCTACGCTCCATCCAATTGCCTTGCGGTTCTTTTCAAGAACCTCCATCAGACGGGATTCTTGCTCTCCAGTCAGATCTGCAGAGATGATGACTGGGTACATCTCAGACTCTCCCGCAAGGAATCGATACTTCAGCGAAGTAGGGAGCGGCTTTAGCTCTGGGCAGCTGGGTGCTGGCAAATCTGGCTTCTGAAGAAGATGTGTGTATGCTGATAATTCTGCCAAATTTGCTTGGGAAAATGATAATGAACTCTCACAAACTGGATCTGGAGAAGGCGGGCCCTCTACATTGTCTCTGATCTGTTCTGCCTCTACCTCCTCCTCATCTATAGGCTCAGGTGGATCCAGATCTGGCATCTGATCATTACAATCTGCCCAATCAGACTCTGAATCCGAGGGATCTATATCAGACTCAGTGGCATCAGTACCACTGGAGAACAAGGTGGTATTAGCACCACCATAGAGCAGGGTGGCCTCAGTACCACCATCACTGAAAATCGTGTCGCGATCAAGATCCGACTCTGCTGACTCAATAGTATCCTGTACCAGGGCCGTGCTCTCCAGACTATCCTCTACTATCATCTCTGCATCAGCCGAATCTGAATATGAGAGGATGGTCTGTGCTACAGGATCTGCCCAAGCTGCCTCATCATCTGTGATCACAAAATCACAGTCCTGGTGGATGTCTGGCTCTGGGTCTGTCAGCTGCTCTGAATCTGTACTGCCATGTGAGCGGGATCTGGATCTGGCTCTGTGGTCCTTAACCGTCTCTATTTGTATACTCTCGCCCTGGACGCGAAAGTACACCTTCCCGCTATCATGATCAGTCACCGCCTTGGCTGTGGCCAAGAATGGGCGACCGAGGATGATGGGGGAATCGGTCAACGAGTCAGGGGTCTCCATGTCCAGCACTACGAAGTCCACGGGGAATTGCAAACCCTGAATCGTGACGACAACGTCTCGCAACAACCCCTTTGGCCTCTTGACAGACCGATCAGCAAACTGAAGGTATGTCCTGCTCTGTACAAGAGTGCCCAACTCTAAGTGGTGGAGAAGGGCTGCCGGAAGAAGGTTGATAGACGATCCGCTATCTAATAGAGTGCGGTCGAACCTCTGCTCACTAATCTGACATCTGACATACGGGGCCCCTAAATCTGGCCTCTTAGTCGGCAGATGGTTCTGGATCGCGTAACACGTGGCTTTGGTCAACACATGAATTTCTGCGGTCTTGTTCCTCTTCGTCCTTCTGACTGTGGTCTTGTCTCTCAAGGATCGCTGAAGAAGAGGGATGTGTTGCAAAGCCTCATTGAGGGTCAGCTGAATGTGAAATCGATCTATCATGCTCTGGCTGAACTCCTCCTGCTCTCTCTTTTTTGGGTCTTTTTCTTTTTTCTTCCCCTTCCCCAACTCAAGGGCTCTAGGAAAGGGGATCACCGGGTCCTTCTCAGATGAAGGACTAGGAATAGGTCTAGATGATTCAATGACTGGATCCTCAATAACATCATTCACAACAGTGGGATCAGAGTAAACTAAACCTTTTCCTTTATTCAAATCAGAGTTCCGAGATACATTTATTCGAGGAAAAACAACATGTCTATCAAAATGAATATTGGTGGCCTCAGTACCACCTCTGGCTGGCTCGGCTCTGCTGGTGGCATCAGTACCACCTCCTCGATGTGGTGAGATGGCGGCCTCAGTACCGCCGGGTAAATCAGCATCTCGGGTGGCATCAGTACCACCCTCATCAGGATGTGCGGCTTCAGTACCGCTCTCCTCTTCCTCATCTGGCGCTCTAGATGAATCCTCGTGTGGTCGCTCAGATGAGGCGCCTCCTGCTGGTCTTCTACCGCTCCTAAGTGTGACAAAATCAGCATCAAATAAATCCGACAGGATAACATCAAATGAGTCACTAGAAGTGGTAGGCTCAGTGTGAACTACCTGCTCAGATTTCCTCTTCAAATTATTCGGGTTAGGCTCGATCTGTGCAGGGATGGCGGCCTTCCCTCTCATCAGGTCCCGCATCTCCTGGCGGAACTCGTCCATCTCCCGTCTAAATGTAGCCTGCTGCTCTGTGAAGAGGCGGGCTATATCATCCATGGCGGGGCTCTCATGGGAGCCCGACGGGTTGCCTCTCTGGTAATGAGGCTGCTGGACATGGTGCTGCTGTGGCTGAGAGGGGCAAGAGGATGGATGCTGCTGCGGGTGAGCCTGCTGCTCACGTCTCCAATTCTGTCCCTGCTGCTGATAGGGACGAGATACGAATGATGATGGCTGGTGTGCTGGGTGCTGCTGGTGATCCCTCTGCTGGGAGTACTGCCCTCCCTGACCGGCTGGCTGCTGCTGGGGTTGGTTACCCCCATTCCCCCACCTGAATCCGGGATGGTCTCGTCGGATTCCAGGCTGGGGCCGGTCATACCAAATCCCGTTGACATCCATCAACGGCTCTGCATCGTATGGGGCGGGTGGGAGTACATCCAGAGGCTGATCCGGCTGATATACCACCATCTGTAAGTCTGGAGATGGTGGTGCCTGGTAATAGGGCTGCTGCTGCTGGTACGGCTCCGCCTGTACAAGGTGAACTTGTCTAGGCTGCTGCAAGGAGCTGGAGCGCTGGGACGAGCTGCGGCTGCCACCGGAATCGCCTCGCGACAGAAGACGGGGCTGAGGAGCCGTCTGTGCCTCCTGAAGGCACAAGAGCTGGGTCTTCATGTCGCTCAGAGTCTGTGCCATTTCCTCCATCTGAGTTATGCCCTGGCACTGCTTCTTCTCTATAATTTCCATGCGGTCCAACTTCTCACTAATAATCCCCATGTCCGCAGCGGCCGACTCTGCCTGTGCGGCTGCAACTGTGGACGAACTGGAAGGACCTGCATCAACCCGTGCTATCCGCTGATACTGCACGGGTCCTGGCGGCTGCTGAGATCTCTGTGTATACAACCGAGTCTGGGACATCACCATGTAATTCTCGGACATCTCCTCATAGATGGCCCAGACTTGGTTGTGGTCCTTGGCAAAGTAGGACCCGCCGCAAGAAGCATTCACCAGACCCTGAAGCTCTGGTGTTAGCCCACTGAAGAAGCTCTGAACTAGGTTCGGCTTCGAAATGTCGTGGTGGGGGCATCTATCCAGAAGCTCTCTGAACCTCTCCCATGCCTCGTGAAATTGCTCGTTAGGTTGCATGGAGAAGTTGTTGATCAGGGCCCTCGCTGCATTCGTCCGCCCGAGTGGATAGTACTTGTTCAAGTACTCGGTGCGGAGCTGATCCCAGGTGTACACAAATTTCCCTAGATGTTTCAGCCAGGCGGCTGCTCTATCTGCCAGTGAAAAAGGGAAGGCCATCATTCGAATCGTATCTTGGTCCACACGACGGTCGTGGACAGTGCTGCAGATCATCAGAAACTCCTGGAGATGGAGGTGTGGTTCCTCAGTGGCGAGTCCATGAAAATGAGGAAGCATCTGCAGGGTGTTCGGAGGGAACTTGAAATCCCCCACGATAGCAGGAATCACCACCCACTGGTGCATCAGTGTAGATCCGGGGTTGTGAAGCTCCCGCATCGGTCTTGCTGCGGCGGCGGCTGCCGCTGCTGCGGCTGCTGCTGCTGCGGCTGCTGCCTCTGCATCAGCATCAGGGATGTCTTCCGGCTCGCTCGGCTCGTCTCGCTCTCTTCGGAGTCTCTCCAACTCCCTCCTCATCTCTATCATAAATGCCCCCTGATCGCGTAACTGGTTCTGAACTGTCTCTAACGACGCGATCAGGGTGGAGTTGATCGCCCCCTGGTCTAAGACAAAATGTTCGGGCTGGCGATCGTCTGAACTACCGGCTCCAGCCATAGGGATGTCTGCAAAATTAGAAGAGCCCAACTCAGGTTCGGTCAAATGAATTTGTCTCTCCTCGGGCTCATGTCTCTCAGGAACAGAAGAAAGGGGATCGAGGGGGAACAGGGTGGACTCGAACTCGGGCCCGGAGAGCTGGTCTCGACTCTCACGGGCCAACCTAGATGATGGAGTAGACGCGCCTGAAAGCGGTGCAGCCAGAGGCTGCCTAAGAGATCGTCTGCCCATCATCTTGATCTTGGCGAGTTGGGCGGATGAGATCTGGAGAAAATATGATCACAAAGCAAACCCCTTGTTCACCAACTCAACACAATGTGAAGACCGTGAAAGATCGGTCAATTTATCTTGTCAATTTTATTTGGTGAACATCCAAGATATCAGAGCGATTACGTGACCTGCTGGGATACCCGATACTCTCTCAACCGACTGTCCCGCACAGAAGAGTCGGTAATCAGTCGAGATGAGCACCGGAGGGCTTTACCTAGTGTTCGGGTCACTCTCTCGCACAATCAAACCAAACAATGAGGGGGTTGCTCTCCCCAAGACAAATTTTTATGGTGAGTGTCTTTTAGGGTCAATAGTGTTATCCAGTCCCAATTTTTATTGTTTTTCTTTTTAATTTTTTCAAAATAAATACAAGCGGCCTAACGGTTTTCCCGTTTCTCCTGATGATTAAGCCAAAACACAGGGGGAGAAGACGAAAAAGCCGATGCACGGAGAAATCAATGATGCATGCAGAGAAAGAAATGCGTACCTTGTCTCCAGCACTCTACATGCAAGTGATCCGCGCAGAATTTAAATACAGAATTAAAACTACCTAAATGGTGCAGCGGGAAAAGCCGAGTCCTAGATGAGCAACTTCTATTGATCGTGAAGAACAATAGTTAGCTAATCGAATAGAGTCCGGAGTCCGATCTTGGGAGTCACTCGGTGCCCGCCACAACGGGTCCTGCCAGCGCTGTATGTGACTCCTCACGGCACGTGGTCTCAAATCCAATTTCACTAACTTTTTCAATGAATTTTATTAAGGTCCAATTACGTTCTATAGGAACAGATATTCTATTAGGTGTTGGGCCTTAAAAATCTACGTCACAATCAACATAAATTCCTAAATCTAGGGGCTCGAGGAAAACCGCGTAAACACCGGAAAAGGCAGCTAGCTATGAAAACCACGATAAAAAGCCGCGAAAATCAGATGGGTCCCCCGAGCACACCGGTGCTCGGCGAAACAGACCCGCTAAGTTACAAATGTCCAAGAGTGTCCAGAGTTCAAGTCCTAAATTATTACAACAAGAAATGTTCTCTCTCTCTCTCTAAAATGAAAATCTCTTCTCCTCTCTCTCTCTTCCTGCTCTTCTTCCCGTGCGGGTCCTCAAAAAGTGTACTTCAAGATCTCCACGTAGTACCTCGCACAAAAATCAAAGAGAGAGAATGGTCAGAAAACAACAATAATATAGAGAGAGACAAAATGGAAAACTGACTACAAAGCCGTGCTCCCCGGCAACGGCGCCATTCTGAAGACCGAAAAATCACGAGAGATCAAGGGAGATAAATAACAGGTCGTTGAGACCTCAATCCCTCGAAGATCGATCAACAAGAAAAATAATGAACCACTCACAAAGAGATCAATCAATCAAAACACAAGAAAGAGCGGTCTAGCTATAGGATTCACCTGGTATAGCTCCCAGGGTCGAACACAAGGAGCACAGATTGGCCTTGCGGCCTACAATGTAGTCAGGAATCCAAAAAGTCTTTTTTTTTTTTTTAAGGTTTTTATTTGTTTTTATATTTTTTTAGAATTTTTTAATGAGTGAGAAAATGAGAGAATGTAAATACAAGGGGACTTCAACAATTTATACAACACACAAAAATGATGCAAAAATTCCAGAAAATTGGTTTTTATGTTTTTTAGGTTATTTACTGTTTTTGGTGAATTTTTGGAATTTTTCTAATGGGTAAATTAATTATTAAAAATCAAACAATGCAAAGAATGTAGGGTACTGTCCAGCAAGGCTTAGGATCCAAAAATAAAATACTCTTGGATCTCAAAAAGCCCTAAAGGTATTTTTCCTATATTCTAGAAAGAATAAGGAAAATTTAGGCACCCTAATTATTGTTTTTGGATTTTTAATTTATTTATTACAATTTTTATGAGTTTTTAGGGGTTTTTCAATTTTTAAGGTTTTTATGTGATGAAACTTAGCCAAAATTGGCTAGAAAATCAACCAACAAGCAAATAACAGTACCTAATTTTTTTAGAATTTTTTGGTGAAGTTTTTATATTTTTTTGGTATTTTTAAAGTCAAACAGTAGCAAAAATAGGGGTTTTTTAATTTTTAAAAATAATAAATGGAATCAAAAATGTCCCCAAAAATCATAGAAATTCCTACACCATGGCAGGAGCCATGTGTCAAAATTTCATTGGATTTGGAGGTCGTTTGATATTTTATTCAAAAATAAAGGTAGGGTACTGTGCACAGGGACCTAAGTGCAAATACCCAAAAGTTCTGGGGTCCTGGTGCAATTTACCCAAGAAATCACGTGCCAAGCACGTGTCTGGGGCACACAGGGACCTAAATGTAATAAAAATAAGTTCCGAGGGCTTATTGGTAACAAGTACCAAAAGTCCAGGGGCTTATATGCAATTTACCCAAAATAATTCGCACATGTGCAAAAACAATGCTCACAGGGGTATATTTGCAAATAAACAAAACTTTTCATTCATTGCATAACATCCAGAACAACAGGGCATATATTGCAAATAACCCAACAAACACGTGAAGAAGCACGTGGGTCTCTACTGGCAGGGGTATAAATGTAATTAAAATAAAGCGCGAGGTCCTTGATGCAAATAACCCAGAAAATAAACAACTAGAATTCAAAATTACAGGACTTAAACGAAATAAAACAAACAGAGGGGGGCCTATGATATTTACCCCTTTATTAATAGCGACGGCCCAGATGATGACGCGTGGATGATCGGACGGCGGAGAACAAACGCGCCTTTAACTCTGAAACGCTGGCCTGATCCGACGGCTGGGATGCGTCCACGTGGGTGATCGGACGGTGCAGATGCGACGTGGCTCTTCGAAGGTAATCAAGCTCAGATCGGATGGTCGAGGTGCAGCCACGTGTATAATCGAACGGCTGAGAGACGTCGTGGCTTAACCTCGCTGCTCAACGGCCCAGATGAGATCTCAGATAGATCAACGGCTACTGCTCCTCCAAGGATGGACGCTCAGGATTAGATCTGGAGCGAGGACCTCATCGGACGGCTCTGGAAGGTGGAGGAAGAACTCGACGCCGGCGAAGTTCGCCGGCCTCCTGCGTGTACTCCGGTCCTCCTCAGCTGCGCCTGAAGGTCGGAGAAGATTCCTGGTGACTGCCCGCAGCTGCTGGTGATGGCCAAGGGTCCAACCGAACCCTGGAGGGGCTCCGGCGAGACCTGGCTGCTCGAAGCTCCTGGCTGAACTGGGAAGGAGGCTCAGACACCTCCTTTGGACCTGAAAAATAGTCAAGAAGCTTCGCGGGTCGAGGGCAAAGTGCCTCGACCCGGTTAGGTGGCGTGAAGGTGGACGGTGGTGCGTGGCGAACGAGCTCCGGCGAAGCGACGGCGAGGGAGCTCGAATCCCAGATCCTGTGCGATCTGGGTTGAGTGAAATGGCGTAGAAGGTGCGTGAGGAGGTTGCGAAGGTGCTGATCGGGTCGGATTGGAAGATGGGTTATCGGAGTGGCCGGAATCGGAGAGATGCGTCGGAGATGGGAATTGGGCGTAATCGGAAATTAAGCTAAACTAGAAGGAATTAAGGCTACCTGGTGGCTGAAGTAGACTGGGCTGGAGATGGGCTATCTCCGGGTCGTAGCTTCGAAGGGCGTCAAGGCCTGAAGCTCGGTGCTCGACGCGGCGGCGGAGCAAGGACGGCGAGGTTACGCCGGATCAGAGGATACGCCTTCTCGCCTCACTGCTACAAAGGCAACGGCTTGCTGTCACTCTTGCGAGGCCAATGGAGGTCACGGGGAAGAAGGAGAGGGTCCAAAGATGCGGCGCGGAGGCGGCGGAGGTGATGGTTTTATAATGTGACCGGGCGATTAGGGTTGAGTGAGGACGGCGATGGAAAGTGTAGATTCGATGGCGAAGGATCGGGCGAGGGAGAGGGATGTGCGGCGAAGAGTCCGGGCGCGGGGGTTGAGTGGGGGACAGCCTGGATGCGCGTGCATAAATCGGAGAAGGTGACGCGGCGCGCGAGGTCCAGAATAGGAAAGGGGTCGCGGGGGAGTTGACCGGGGTCAACATCCCCCCGTGGACCAACCAGGAGCGGCCACGTGTATGCGATTTTTGTTTTATTTTTTTAGGGCATAAATAGGTCGAATTAGGAAAAACTTAAAACATGAAATATTTTTCTTTTATTTTTTTCTATTTTTTGGTGATTTTTATTTAATTTTTGGAAATAAAAATAGGTTAGCTCTATATATAGGTATATGTATACTATATGGATTTTTATTTTTGATTTTTTATTTGTTATTTTTATGTGTTTTTATGCCCATTTTGTATTTTATTTATTTACAACATAAAATATGGAATAAAAGAATATTTTTATTTGATTTTTATCACTTATATACAAGTGTGAAATAAATGGATATATATATTAATATACATGGTATTAATACAATGTATTTTTGGTATTTTCAATTTTGTAATTTTTATTTGATTTTTTTGTTTTGTTTCTTTTTATTTATTTCATTTACAAAAGGTAATATAGAATATTTACAAAAAGTTTGGAAAATAAATGAATTTATTTATAGGGTTAAATAAATACAAGAGTGTGGTCTATACACATGGTGAAGGGGTATTTTTGTCTTTTTGATTTTTTTTTTATCTTTTTATTTTGTTTTTAATAGAATATACACACAATAAGTATATTTTTGGGTGAGGAAAATATAAAGGTTTATTTATTTACAAAAATGAGCTCCTATCTCCCTCTACTTGGCTTTTATGCGGTCAGGCCCATGCTGAGCCCTCCCTTGGGCTAGGTTGCTCAATATTTATTCTAAATATTTCCCTCTTTTTCTTTTTGCTCTTTATTCTTTTATTTTGTGCACAAAAACATGCTAATTATAGGTTTTTACACAATGCATGCTTTTGGTAATTATTTGTATTTACACATATCTACATGTATTTGCAAAGGTTTTTGTAGCTAAAATAGAAGAATAAAGAGTGATGAATGGGTATTCATCACCTCCCAGGAAGGAACCAAGAGAGGAACATAATGAAGACCCAATACAGATGATTTTTTCAAGACTGGTTGCATCTGAGCAGCAACAACAGTTACTGAGGGAACAACTTGAGCAGTTGAATGCTGAGGGAGAACCGCCAATGGAAGCCGCATACAATCCTGGGCAGTACAGAGTGAGGAATTATTTGCAACCACCTCAGCCAGAGATTAACTATGAACTGAAGCCACACTTACTGAGTCAACTACCCCAATTCCATGTAAATGCAACTGAAAAGCCATATGAATTCTTGCGAGACTTGGAGCTGATATGTTCTAATCTGAGGCACCCACAAGTCAGTCAGGACTACATTCGTCTCACTGCACTACCTTTCGCCTTCAAAGGGAAGGCGGATTACTGGGTGAAAAACTTAGGAGTGACTGTAACCACTTATGAGAGGTTTAAAAACCTATTTTGAAGAAATTCTACCCTTTGAGTCGGACCAACCAAATGAGGACCCGCATCACCAGTTTCTCTCAGATGCCTAATGAACCACTCTGTGAGGCTTGGGATAGGTTTAAAGACCTGCTACAGAAATGTCCATGCCATAACCTGGATAACAACATCCTAGTTCAGTCACTCTACTCTGGCCTCAACTATGAGACTCAAGGGTTAGTTAGCGCTGCTTGCGGAGGAAATTACACATCACGTGGAGCTGAGACCGTCTGGAAGGTACTGGAGCAGATGGCAGAGACAAGCCGTTCACAGGTCACTAGTAGAGAATACAGTGATTCCTTGAACACCTTTCAAGCCAAAGGAGGAAAGCAAACTGTCGCAGAGATAGCAGAGGATTTGATTCCAAACATGAACATCATCGCCGATAAATTGACAGTGGTGGATCAAATTCATAAGAGAATGAACGACATCGACAGTAGGATTTCTCAAGTCCCAAAGCAGATGGAGGAGCTCACTGAAAAGGTGTCCAAGATGGGGATGCCTACTGCACCCACGATCCCGATCTATCATGTGCATCATGTCCAGGAGCAGAACAGCAGTAATCATGGGCTCAGGACCAATCCTATGCCCAATCTTCCCAGCAGCCACTCCCACCGGCCGAGATAGTCAAAGAAGCCACGCCTCTGACATTCGAAGTAAATGGCATTTGGTACACACAGGACACTACCCGATAGGGTAATATGGGGGACCGTCAGCCTTATCAACGTCCGCCTACTTTCTATAATGCTGCATTTCCTCCGGCTCCACAGCATCCTCATAACACTGCATCTTTCCAGCATCCGAAGCAGCAGCAGCCCTACAATCACCAGAACCAACCTCAGCAATATCAAGCTCCCAGACAATCAGCTCAATCGTCCAATCCTCCAGAAGAACCGATCGATATCCAGAGGCAAATGCTTGAAGAGATTCGCAACTTCCAAAATGAGCTGCACGATCTACGGGTTGATGTCAATCGTTTGTCCCATTGGAAGGATGAGCAGACAGCCCCAACTACAACCATTCCCACCCAAGTTCAAGCTAACCCCAATAGCTTGAGCAAATCTCAATCATCTCAACACAATGACCAGGTATACTATTTAGATTTTTCCACATCTGAACATGAGATCCTTTCGTTTGACAATATCAATGCCATGTCACTCAGGAGCGGAAGGACCGTGGTCGTACCTGACCGGGCAAGGAAATCGGACCATGAAGACTCGGAAGATCAACCGGAGGATGTTTTCGAGGAGGAAGAAGAAGGATGCTTGAAGATCCCAACGTGAGATAAAGGGAAAGCACCTATGGAGTCTGCAGAGGACCTTGAACCTCTAGTTGCTACAAAAATACCTTTGTCACCTTTTCAGCAATCCGATTTTAATTATTATCAGAAATCTTATGATTGTAATAAGAACTCCAAGTCTAATAAAGATGCTCTTATTTATTATTCAGGCTCTCTATCTCCTTTATCAAATGCTTCCATCCCTTTCTCCCATGCTCTTAAGAAAGGAAAACAAAAGAAAAACATTCTAGATGACCCGGAAATGGAACGATTCTGCCAGCAAAATATCACAGTCAAAGCACCCTTTGATCAGTATGTGGTCAGTAATCTATCATTCCAGAAGTACTTGAAGATGAAATGCACTCCCACCAGGACTCGTACAAAGAAAACAAGCCAATTTGTGGAGACTCATATCTTGACAGTTGCCACTACCAAATGTGACAAAAATCAGCATTTGTCAAGAAAGAAAAGGGATCTGGGTGGCCATTATGTGGAGAGTCGCATTGGCGGCATTGCGTTCGCATGCACACTTCTCGACAATGGTTCTTCCATAAATCTTCTACCCTTAGCCTTATATTATAGATTGGAGTTAGGTCCTCTCAAGAAATCATTATCTTTACTCCAATTTGCTGATAAATCCACTAAAAGACCTAAGGGAGAAGTGAAAAATATCATTATCGTGATCGAGGGTACGGAATACAAAGTGGACTTCACTGTCCTTGATATGGAGACCCCAAACCATTGGAAGGAATCGCAAATCATTCTTGGAAGACCATTCTTAAGAACCGCCAAAGCTGTATTCGATTACAGCACCGAAATGATGAAGTTCTGCTCTCCAAGCGGAGAAGTAGACTTGGAGATGAAACAAACAAAGTGGCAAAGGCCAGACTCCGAATCCACCACTGAATATGCTGAAACATCAGAATGCAATCTCCTCAGCACTACTGGGTCGTGGGACCAATTGCTAGACATGCAGATTGAAAGAACATCATCAGAAGAAGAAATAATACACAGTGCAGTTTGCAAGACATTGCCAAACATATCTAGTCACCCAGATTACTACAGTCTTGATGACACGGAAATCCTTTCGGATTTGTCAGTCCCATCATCTTCGGGACAATCAAGAAATATCGATGACGAGTCGGACGCGGCTTTGACCGAATTACCGCACTATTTTAGCGATCCGACTCACCTTTCTTCGGAATTGGTAGCCAGCACATCTCAGAGTGATTTACCACCAACCGACACTGAGCCAAATGCAAAAGTCATTCAGCCAGACTTAATTGATGATTCAGAATTAACAGAGCTGAAACCACTACCTCCCACACTGAAGTATGCATTTCTAAATGGACCCAAAGAAAAATTCACTGTGATCATTAGCTCATCCTTAACCATGGATCGGGAATCTAGATTACTCGAAGTCCTTGAACGAAATCGAAAAGCCATCGGTTGGACTGTGTCGGATCTCGTAGGAATAAACCCCGCTCTCTGCTCACACCAAATTTATGTTGAGGATAATGCAAGGCCTTCCCGTGAATTTTAGAGAAGATTAAAGCTCAATCTTTGGGAAGTGGTTAAGAAAGAGATAGAGAAATGCTGCAAAGCAGGATTTATATACCCCATTTCTGATTCCAAGTGGGTGGCCCCACTTCATGTCGTCCCGAAGAAGTCGGGAATCCAGATGGTCACAAACGAGGAAGAGGTAGATATCGTGACCCGAGTGCCCACGTCGTGGCGCGTCTGTGTCGATTACAGGCGCCTGAATGCTGTGACCAAGAAAGATTACTTTCCACTACCATTTATTGATCAAATCTTGGAGAGACTTGCAGGGAAAGCATTCTTCTGTTTTTTTATGGGTACTCTTGCTACAATCAAGTAGCTATCGCTCCCAAGGATCGGGAAAAAAATTCACATGTCCCTTCGGTATCTACGCATTCAAGCGCATGCCATTTGGGCTTTGTAATGCCTCAGGCACATTTCAGCGGTGCATGATTGTCGTATTGCCGAAATGGTTGGGGATTTCCTGGAAGTATTCATGGATGACTTCTCGGTTCATGGTGATTCATTTGATACGTGTTTAGCGCACTTGGACCGAGTCCTCCAGAGATGCAGGGAGGTTAATTTGGTACTCTCTTGGGAGAAAAGTCACTTTATGGTGACTGAGGGTATCATGTTGGGGCATGTCATCTCCAAAAAGGGAATGGAGGTCGAACCTGCCAAGGTGGATGTGGTCAAGAAACTTGAACCATCAATTAACGTCAAGTCAGTGAGGTCGTTCTTAGGGCATGTTGGATTTTATCGAAGGTTTATCCCAGATTTTTCAAAGATCGCCTGCCCACTGACTGAGCTCTTAGGAAAAGACACCGAGTTTATTGCAAATCACAGGTGTCTAGAGGCCTTCGAGCTCCTGAAAAAGAAAATATGTGAATCGCCGATATTACAAGCTCCCGACTGGTCTCTTCCCTTCGAGATCATGACTGATGTATCGGAGTTTGTTGTCGGAGCGGTACTTGGACAAAGAAGAGATGAAATTCCTTATACGATTCACTACAGAGCAAAGTGTTGGATCTTGCACAGAGAAATTATACAGTGACTGAAAAGGAAATGCTCGTGGTTGTTTGGGCCCTTGAAAAATTCAGATCATACATATTAGGCTCCAAGGTGATAATTTTCACAGATCACGTGGCAATTAGATATCTCATGGATAAGAAGGATGCCAAGGCACGACTTTTGAGATAGATCTTGTTAATCCAGGAATTTAATTTGGAGATCAAGGATAAACCTGGAATAAATAATGTTGTTGCCGATCACCTTTCCCGAATCGAGCAAAACGATTATCCTGACACTGGACCAATTAAGGAGACTTTTCCAGACAAATCAGTTTGCGTTATTGATTCAACCCCGTGGTACTCCGACATAGTGAACTATCTTGTCTCCAAGAGGGTTCCCTTTGGTTGGACCAAGAGAATGATTGATCGATTGAAGCCAGATTCGGAAAAAACCATTGGGATGATCCTTTCCTTTTCTATGAAGGACCGGATTGTATCTAGAGAAGATGTATTCCTCAGGAGGAATATCAAAGTGTCCTCACACATTGTCATTCTCTCGAGGTTGGAGGACACCATTCAAGAAAGAGAACTGCGCACAAGGTACTCCAATATGGATTTTACTGGCGGACCTTATTTCAGGATGCTAATGAATTTGTACGATCATGCCCGGTTTGCCAAAGGATGGGAGTGACTGTGGGATACAGAGATGAAATGCCCATTCAACCTATGATTTTCTGTGATGTTTTCGATGCATGGGGGATTGATTTTATGGATCCCTTTCCCAATAGCAATGGATTTGAGTACATCTTGTTAGCGGTTGACTATTTATCAAGATGGGTAGAGGCTATTCCAACCCGAACCGCAGATAGCAAAGTTGTATGTAAGTTTATCAAGGATAATATCATTGCAAGGTTCGGGATACCAAAAGTTTTGATTTCTGATGGAGGTAGCCACTTTGTGAACAGGGAGATGAGATCTTTGGCTAAGGAGTACAAATTTGAGCATAGAATAGCCAACCCATATCGTCTACAATCTAATGGCATGGCAGAGGTTTCTAATAGAGTGGTGAAGGATATTCTTCAGATGTTGGTTCGTCCAGATAGGAAGAATTGGTCGAAACTGTTGGACCAAGTTCTATGGGCCTATAGGACAGCCTATAAGGCTCCACTCGGTACGTCACCTTTTAGGATGATCTATGACAAGCCATGCCATCTACCTTGCAGAATTGATTCACAAATCAGAATGGGCGATCAAAAAGTTGAATTGGAGTTGTCACCTTGGGAAACTATGTCGAGACTTAAATCTGAATGAGCTAATTGAAATCCGAAACCGAGCATATGACAACAGTGTGATTTATAAGGACAAGGTCAAGAGATGGCATGATAGACACATTCGAGATAAAACCTTTGTCCCTGGGCAGAAAGTGTGGTTGTTTAATGCTCGGTTGAAGATTTTTCATGGGAAACTAAAATCAAAACGGATGGGTCCCTACATTGTCATCGACGTGCATACCAATGGAAGCGTGGATATTGCCGAACTCAAAGATGATGCACAACCTTTCGCAGTAAATGGACAATTGCTGAAGCCATATATTGAATCACCCAAAGAGCAGGCAGTTCAAGTCGAGGTCATCTACTTCACGCAGAGCGAGGACATTGAAGATTTATGAGATCATTCCCACCCTCCCTCCCGACCACATCGGCCTCCTTGTACAGCTTATTCCTCTACTTAGGCCAAGGCCTAAGTAGAGGGGGGACTAATGCCATATGTACATACCAACCTTCTCCTTCTCCTGATCACTTCACTTCCACACTTCTTCTATACTTAGGATGACCAGAGCCTAAGTATATGGGGAATTGACATCCACCTGTATATAGTCTCCTCATTCACATATCCCGACCGCTTCATACTTTCATTTTTCACTCTCTTACGCTTAGCCTGAGCTATGTCTTCTTTACGCTTCTTGTGCTCTGAGGACACAACACTCGCTAAGTATAGGGAGGTCTGTGTATATACTTCGTATATATTTTACCCATATCTCGTACTTTCACATAAGTCTATATGTATTTACGGGGTTGGTAATTGATTTAAAAAAACACAACAAAAAGAAAAAGAAAAAGAGTTTTGCTACTAACACTAAACGTGCCCAAAATTGTTGTAAAAAAGGCTTCTTATTTCATTTTTGCATCAAAAAAAATTTTGTTTGCATTTCACACACCTGCACTTCATCCAACATTTCATTCATTTGCATCTATGAAAAGTCATTGGGTTCTGAACCGAGTTATGAGCCGAAATCGAGAGTAGTCTGGACTTGACCTTAATCCACCTAATTTTCAGAGGAACTTCACTGAGAAATAGGATTTTAGAAGCTTCAGGTCTTTTGACTTAATTCTTTAAGTTCCACATGACAATGTGCAGCGTTTGACTCTTAGTGTCTAACCTGGTCTCTTCATTCTGGGTACAACTCTGGAATAGGGAATTAATTTGTACTCTCGCACTATGCACTTAGCTCAACTCAGACGGGATGTTGGAAGACTGTGTGAGTCTCTTTTCTGGTAGCGTGGAAATCTAAAGACCGGAGTACGGGTTGAAATAAAGCTTCGGAAAAGGGATGGACGGCTGGGCACAATTTTTTCTAAGATCCAAAAATGTATGGAACAAAAAGATTCTATAACCGTACGGGCACAACAAGATCCAAGCAGAACCACCAAAAATTTCAAATACAAAGAAGCATTTTACCAAATAAAAATCTGACCAAAAAGGTCCAAGCTTCAAGAAATCTGCAGATCTTGGTGGAGACTCGGCTACACTAGCCATCTTCACAAGGAGAGGTGACTACACTGGCCACCCTCCAGTTCTTTTCCCCTTCTTCTATCTTCTTCCCCTAATTCGATTGTGAACACAGCGTGACAGACCTTAGAAGGAAATACCTGACTCCCCGAGGACGAGTTACTGGAGAGGAGAGGAGCATGGTAGTCCGGCATTCTGGATGAGAAGAGCTAAAACCTCTCACACACATGAGTCGGTTGTTCAATGTTCATAGGGTATACTTTGGGAAGAGGATTGATCTAAGATGAATTCTGAGCCAAAACTGTGACAATGATATGTAGAACTTGAGGGCTGTTGATTTTTAAAATTCTAAGTCTCCAGAAGTTCCGCCACACTATTAATCCAAAGGTCGAGTTTAGTTTCATTTTCACCTTCATCTCATGGTCTTGGTATGGAACCCAATCTCATTTCACCTCATGGCATTTCTTTTTTATGCTCAGGGACGAGCATGGTTTAAGTATAGGGGGATGATGAATCTCGGATTCATCACTCTAAGTCTCATTTATTAAGCTCAAATCCCTCAAAATCATCAACATTTCTGCATTTATTCTGCATAATTAGCATTCATGCATGTTTTCATACGAATTGCATTTTATCCACTTTGTTTGCACAAAATAAGAAGCCAAAAATCCAAGCCAAAAAGGACATGTAAATAGCCTAACTTCCCGAATTTTTAACTCCTTCAAGCTAACTCCGAATGATTCAAAACCACCTCCACTGTGTACATATCACTAACAAGAATAAATGAAAAATAAAAAAAATCACTAACCCTGATAAGTGGACCAAAAACCCAAACCCGGTTTCAGGATTTTCGGACTAAAAGCCCCATATCTTCCCCATCCAGTGTCCGATTTGATCCTACTCACTTTTGAACTAATGTAACCTTCAAAACAAGACCAAGTTCAAATGAATCGGAGCTCATATGTGAAAGTTGGCTTTTAGGCCTCTTTTGTACATTGTGTAGTTTAGCCGTTTTTGACCCGATATTTTTGAAAATATTTTCTTAATTAATAAAAATCCAAAAAAATAGATTAAGTGTCTTTTTTTATCTTTGATTTTTCATATTTTTTCCGAATTTTTATCGAGTTTAAAAATGATAAAAAATTACAAAACCCAAAAATATAGGTATTCTATGTATATAGGATACCCCAAAAATTCTCTTTATGTATTTGATCGATTTTGGTTTTGATGTCTTCATGAAAGTAGTAGATCTCATCGAGACGAGCATTTTTTGTGAAGGAACTTTTTCAATTCGAGGTTGTTTACTATTTCTTTTTGATTTTACAAAATCTTTATCTACGGATTTTTCTGGTGCTGACATGTGGCGCCCCTAGGGTCGCCACGTGTCAGCGTTTTTTGGCCTCTTTTAAATTCGTTTTTATAAAAAAAAATAATAATAATTAAATACCCGCACATGCGAGGCACATGCCCCCAGGCACATGCCAAGCACGTGCGCTCCTCTCTCCCTGCCCGTCCCACGTGGCGCGTTCGAGGCCGTTCGATCTCGGCCGATAGAACGGCATGTGGTCGTTGTCCTCCTGCACCCTCTTCCCAAACAAGTGGCCGCCCCCGCAATCCTCGCAACCGCCGCCCCTCCACGTGATCTCCGCACCGGCCAACCACATCCGTGAGTCACCCGCATATCTCGCCGTCACCAATCTCCGTCAAATCTCGGCCATATCCCCTCGTCGACGTCCCTATTTAAGAACCGCCTCGTCCACCTTGGCCAAGCATCCGCCGTTTAACCCAAGGTTTTGCTCCAGGAGTGACAGTCCGGCCACCACCTTCACGGTGTGATCCGTGGTTTCGTGCCTCGTCGCAGCTCCGTCGTTGCACTGCTGCTCTGCTCCGACAGTCGTCGTCGAGCCCCCATCTACTCCAGGTATCCCTCCTCTGCTTCAACTCCCTTCTTCCGTCATCAAGCCTCCATCTCAGATCTCTCTCTCGATCATTATCCCTATCATCAACCCCATCGCCCCTCAAGCAACTCCGATCTACACCTGCTCCGCCTCGCCTCTGAATTGCTCCATCAACAACGCTCGTCTGCACCGAATCCTCCACCGCCATCACCGTGCTGCACCAACCGACATCGACCACCACCGCCAAGCAACACCCTCTCCACCTCCTGGCCGGAGCCAGGATCGAGCCTACGACAACCAACGCCATAGCTTCATCGACTTCTCCTCTGCCAACTCGTTGTACACCGCCATCGCCTGCGCGATGATCTCCATCGACTCCATCTTCGTCGATGCGTCGCCACCGCCGTCTTCGACAACCTCCAGAGGCTCCTACGCCCTTGTCATCGTTGCGGGCACAACCGGAGCCAGACCCTCCTCCACCTTCGACCGCCGTCGACGCATCGCCACCGCTGATGAACACAAAATCCCGAGCAACTAAGGCAATCAGGTAACTGAAACGGTCGTTGCGACCTCAATCACTCGGATGTGTCAATCAAGAAAAATATCAGACCACTCGAAACAAATAAAATCAATCAAGCACGAAGATAGCGGTCCAGCTATGAGTTTAACCTGGTATAGCACCCAGGGTCGAACTCGAGGAGCACGGGTTGGCCAAAGGCCTACGAAGTAGTAAAAATGAAATAAAATAAAGACAAAATATTTTTAGTTATTTTTAATGATTTTTATATTTTTATGAGTTTTTAATATGTGAAGAAAACAAAAGAAACACAAAAGCAAGCACGCTTTAGCTAATTATTTAATGTGTCAAAAATCAAGCAAAATTTCAAATAAAAATATTTTTATGTTTTTAGTGTTTTTTAGTGTTTTTGGTTAATTTTTGGAATTTTTCTGATATGTATTTTATTTTCTAAAAATCAAACAGTAGCAAAGAAACAAGGTATTGTCCAGCCAAGCCTAAAGTCCCTAGATAAAATATCTAAGAACCTCAAAAGGGCCTGGAGGTATTTTTCCTGTAAACTAGGTAAAACAAGGAAATTTTGAGTACCAAAATTATTGTTTTTGGGTTTTTAGATTATTTAATAGAATTTTTATGGGTTTTTAGGTGTTTTTAAGTTTTTATGGTTTTTAATCAGGGAAAAATAGCCACAATTGGCTAGAAAATAAAGGAACACAAAATAAACAGTACCTAATTTTTATAGAATTTTTGAGGGGGTTTTTATATTTTTTTGGGGTTTTTAAAACTAGACAGTGGCTAAAATGATAGTTTTTGAATTTTTAAAAATAACAAGTAAACTCAAAAATGTCCTCAAACATTCTGAAAAATCCTACAACATGGCAGGAGCCATGTATCAAATTTTCATCGAATTTGGAGGTGATTTGATATTTTATTCAAAAATCACAAGAGGGCACTGTGCACAGGGACTGAAGTGCAAATGCCCTAAGTTCTGGGGGTCCAGGTGCAAAATTCCCAGCAAAACACGCGCGAGGCGCGTGCCTGGGGCACTCAGGGACCTATATGTAATAAAAATAAGGTCCGGGGACTAATTGGTAACACGTACCAAAAGTCCGAGGACCTCAGTTGCAATTTACCCACAAATAAACGCACATGCGGAATAAAATCATTCACAGGGGCATAAATGCAAATACCAAAAAGATTTCATTCATTTCAGAACCATCCAGAACTACAGGGACTAAGGTTGCAAATACACCAATAAAACACGTGACGAAGCACGTGGCTCACAATAGGCAGGGGCATAAATGCAAATAGCTAAAGTACGAGGTCCAACATGCAAAATACCCTAAAACTAAACAACTGACTAAAATATTTACAGGACTAAAACGAAATAAAAGATGAGAAAGGGCCTAAGGGTAAATTACCCTTTATTAAGTCGCCCGATGGATGCGCGCCACGTGTGTAGATGGACGGCTGGAAACGGGTGGCACGCCAACGCTGAGGTCCTCGAAGCGATCGGACGGCTGAGGGTATGCCACGTGGGAGATCGAACGGGTGCGGTGCTCGGTGGCTACCCCTCGTGCAACGGACGGTCCTGATTGCCTCTCCAAGATCTGACGGTGTCTGGCTCTCCTCAAGTGAACGGTCTGGATACGAACTGGAGGTCGAGGACGATCGAACGGTCGGGGAAGATGCTGGAAGAACAGTCGGCCGGCGAGCTTCGCCGGCCTCGTGTGAGCGCTGGAATCCTCCCCTGCAGCCTCTGAAGATCGGAGAAGGTCCGCGATGATGCTCCGCAGCGGCTGGTAGGCTCTGATGATCTAGCCGAGCCCTGAAGGGCTCCGGCGAGGCCGGCGGAGGTGAAGCTCCTGGCCCAGATGACTCAAGCCCTCAGATGGGCTCGCAATGACCTGCAAAGTAGACCAGGAAACTCACGGGTCGAGGGCAAAGTGCCTCGACCCCGTTAGGCGTCGTGGAGGTGACCGGTGGGGCGATATGGTCGAACTCCGGCGAAGCGGTGGACGGAGGAGTTCGAATCCCCAGCTCCTGTGCGAGTTGGGTTGGATGGGGGTATGGAGAAGGTGCGCGGAAGGAAGGCGGAGATGAAGATGGACTCCGATGATCGAATGGAGGTGTGAGGCGGTCGGAATCGGCGAAACATGGCGGCGGTGCGATTTGGGGCAAACTGGAAATTAGACTAAATAGAGGGGCTAGGGGACTACCTGGGTGGTCGAGGAGACTGTGCTGGAGCTGGGGAAGCTCCCGGTCGTGGCCTCAAGGGTTTTCTCGGCCCGAGGCTCGAGCTCTTGCTCTGGGCGGAGCACGGCAGTGAAGACTCGCCGGATCAGTGGCTTTCGCCTCCTTTCCTCGCTGCGACAGGTCGAGACTCGAGCTGTCACCTCTCTCTCTCTCTCTGGAGCTCACTGGAAATCGAAGCAAATGGCCAAAGATGTGTGAAATGAGCGGCGGAGCCGAGCTTAAGTATGCTGGCGGGTCCGGGAAGAAGGGCGCGGGTAGGGCGATCTGGTGCGCGGATCCCGAGGCGAAGGCTCCGGCGAGGTTCTCGGGTATGACGTGAGCAATCCGGAGCCGGGGTTTGGGTGATAGGCAATCGGGTTGAGTGGGGAAAAATCCGAGAAGTTGGGTCCGCCACTCAACCCGTGGGAAGTGGTCCTGGGGGGGCCAGTTGACCGGGCGGTCAACATCCCCAGGACCCAATGGTTAGCTGCCACGTGGAGAATGTTTGAAGCTCAAAAATGAGGCAGCCAATGGCCGATTTTGCAAAAACTTAAAAGATGAATTGTTTTTATTTTATTTTTCTCTATTTTTTGGTGATTTTTAATTAATTTTTGGAAATAAAAATAAGCTATATACATATTAGGGTTGGGTATAGGTATATATACAATATGTAGGTTTTTAATTTTGGATTTTTAATTATTGTTTTTATACAATTTTATTCCTATTTTATATTTTATTTATTTATAGAATAAAATAAGGAATAAAAGGGTATTTTTATTTTGTTTTTATCATTTATATACATAGGTAAAATAAATAGATATATATATCTATATACATGGTATATGTACAATGTATTTTTGTATTTTTAATTTTGTTATTTTTATTTGATTTTTGTTTTGATTCTTTTTATTTTATTTATTTACAATAGATAACATGGAATATTTACAACAAGTTTAGAAAATAATTTTGTTTATTTATAAGGTTGAATAAATATAGAAGTATGGTCTATGTACATGGGGAAAGAGTATTTTTAATCTTTTTTATTTTTAATTTTAATTTTTTTTATTTTGTTTTTATCTTTTATAAATATATACAGGTATTAACAAGCATATTTTTGGGTGAGGAAAACATTTTTATTTTATTTACACCAATATTTACACATGAGCCCCTATCTCCCTCTACTTTGGTTTTTATGTGGTCAGGCCCATGCTGAGCCCTCCCTTGGGTTAGGTTGCTCAATATTTATTCTAAATATTTCCCTCTTTTTCTTTTTAATCTTTATTCTTTTATTTTTGCACAAAAACATGCTAATTACAGGCTTTTACACAATGCATGCTTTTGCTAATTATTCCTATTTACACATATCTACATGCATTTGCAAAGGTTTTTGTAGCTAAAATATAAGAATAAAGAGTGATGAATGGGTATTCATCACCCCCCTATACTTAACTTTGCTAGTCCCTTAGCAAACACTTATTTGAAAAAGAAGTGAAAAAGGAAGAAAGAAAAAGAAAAAGAGGATGTACATGGATCAAGGTTGATTATTAAACTTGCCTTCATTAAATTGAGGTATGGAGCTCAATCAGATCTTTGGATTATTAATGTGTCGGAACCTTATTTAGACTTAAGCTTAAAACCTAACAGCCTCTAAGTTCCACTAATCTATAATCAAGACTCCTCAATGCTCCAGATCAGAACAAGTCATCAATCACAAACCTTGAAGACCATGAATCTTTTCTTGTCCTGTGAGTGTGAAGTCTAAGCTCTCCACCTCAGAAATGGCAACTTGACAACCCTCCCCAACAAGGTAACTCTATGACCTCAATCTGGCCACTCTTTCCTCGAGGAGCGGGGTATTCCCTTCTAAGTTCAAGTTCAACCGGCTCAAGAAGAGGGGGAAGAAGAGAATGGGTCAAGGCCAGTGTAGCCAAGTACCCTTGGGAGCTTGACCAGTGTAGCCAAGTCTCCCTGCTGCAAGCTATAACAGGTGGATCATGAAACCAAAATTTGCTTATTGCACTTATATACATACTCCGGTGGGATTATCATTTTCTCTCAGACCCACCACTTTTTTGGAGTTCTTTTCTTTTTGCACATTTTTTTCTTTTTTTTTTCGAGTGCATCTATACAACATATACATGTGCAGCATATATACAAGGAGTTTTTCCTCTTGAGCCAGTAGACTATCCCTCTTTTGAAGTTTTATTGCAACCCACAACTCCCGTCGTTAGACCTCATGGCAACCAGACCAAGTTGAGACGCACTTCCTTCACTATAAGAAGAAGAGAGGTTCCGCCTAGAAGTACTACCCTCATATGCTACCCCAAGTCAAGGAAGACTGCCTCCTCACCACCTCATCCGTAGAGAGCTCGGTGCATAGTGCGGGTGTCCAAGTAAAGCCATAATCTATATGAGTCATGTGTTGTTGTTAAGTGCTCTACTTAGGCTCATTGAGATGACATGTGATCATAGCCTAGTGAACTCAAAGAATTAAGTCACCATGGACCTGAAAAGCCTTAAACCTAAGTCCTATAAGGTTCCTTTTTAGAAGTTAGGTGGATTAAGATCTTAATCAAGCTCCATTTCTCAATTTGATTCCAGGCTAGTTTAAATGTCAACTATCATCCAGAAAAACTATATACATATGTACAAAAAGATGCTTATTTACACAATATTTTACAATCATGCAAAATTTTTGAAAAATGTTTTGAAATCATGAATGATGATGCATGAAGTGCAAGTTTTGCAAAAAGGTATTTACACACATTTACACAAGATTTTTGCAAACTTTTGATTTTCAAAACATTTTGGAAAAATTTTGTACTATATACATAATTTTGATACAAAAATATTTACACAAGCTTTACACAAAAGATTTTTGAAATCATTTTTACAAAAATAATTTGTACACTAGCAATGTATGTGCAAAAGAAGGTAATGTACATGAAAATTTTTTTTAAAAAAAAAATTTTAAATTTTTGTGGTTTTTAGCAATTTTTATTTATTAACACACTCACACAAAGTATGAGTTATGGCTAAAGTATATATGAAATATATACACACCCCCCTATACTTAGCTCGAACGATGTCCTCGGAGTTAAGAGCGATGAAGAAGACATAACTCGTGCTATGTATAGGGAAGTGAAAAGAAAGGCTATACAAAAGAAATGAAAAGTCAAGAAGGACCCAGGTCTCCCCCCTATACTTAGGATCAAGTAATCCTAAGTATAGCAGGCTGTATACTAAGGGAAAACTTGAGTGCAGAATGTACAGGGTCTACCCCCCCTATACTTAGGGTGAAATATCCCTAAGTATAGGCAACAAAAATAGGGGTAGACAGAAACAAAAGAAATACTCGAAATGCCTCACATCCCCCCTATACTTAGGGTAAAGTGCACCCTAAGTATAGCATAATCACAAGATGAAGGAAGGGATGTGGGACTAAAGTATGTAGTGATATGGACATCTGGATCTATATACAATGGGAGATCAGTGAAACTCAGGCGTGAAATGCATTAGATGTGAGTCAAAGACCATATCTCACGCAAAATGAATAGGGGCAAGATCAACGACCCGCGGCTCATGATCTAGAAATGGCTTGAGCCGCTGGCCGTTCACTCGAAAGGTACCCTCAGAAGACAACTCAGATATGTCGATGCTACCGTTGTCGTGTACCTTTCTAACCAGATAAGGTCCTTTCCATTTGCTCTGTAGCTACCCTGGAAATAATCTAAGCCTCGCATCAAACAGCCATACTCTCTGTCCAATCTCAAAATGCTTGTGGCTGATATGAGAATCATGCCACTCCTTCACTTTCTCCTTATAATGTAGGCTGCTTGAGAAAGCTGCATCTCTAAGCTCCTCCAGGGCAGCTAGCTCTGCCCTCCTCTGGTCTCCCATACCATCTGGATCCATAAGTATGTCTGTAACTGCCCAAAGTGACTTGTGCCTCAGCTCAACAGGTAAATGGCATGGCTTGCCATATACGAGGCGAAAGGGAGATGTGCCCAAAGGTGTCTTGAAAGACGTCCTATATGCCCACAAGACCGAGTCCAAAAGCTGTGACCAATCCTTTCGGTCAGGGCAGACGACTTTCTGCAATATAGTCTTGATCTACCTATTCGACACTTCGGCTAGACCATTCGTCTGTGGATGGTAAGGTGTAGCAACACGATGATCTATGCCGAACTCGCTAGCAAGTGCCTTCACCTGGTCGTTGATGAAGTGAGATCCCCCATCAGAAATCAGAACTCGTGCAACCCCGAACCGCGTGATGATGTGCTTCCTCAAAAATCTGCAAACTGTCCTCGCATCAGCGGCTCGGGCGGGGATAGCCTCCACCCAACGACTCACATAATCAACGGCCAACAGAATGTACTCAAATCCCTGACTCTTAGGGAATGGACCCATGAAATCGATGCCCCATGCGTCAAAAACCTCACAGAAGTGAATGGGCTGCATCGGCATCATATCACGCTGTCCACAAGTGCCCATCCTCTGACAGTCAGTACACCTCTTCACGAACTCATCTGAGTCCTTGAAGAGGGTAGGCCACCACAAGCCGGATTGGAGCACTTTCTGTGCCGTTCTCCTCCCAGAATGATGTCCTCCTGCCTCAAGCTTGTGGCAGTAAGTGAGGACGCTATGGTGTTCCTCCTGAGGAATACACCGACGCCAGACGCTATCCCCTCCTTCGTGATAAAGGATGGGATCCTCCCAGTGGTAGGACTTGGCCTTCGCAAGGAAGGTCTCAAGCCTCTTCCTGGGCCAATCTTGTGGGACTTTCCCAGCAACGAGAAAGTTCACAATATCGGCATACCATGGGAGTGAGGCGATAGCAAGGATCGCCTCATCTGGGAAGGTATCTCTAATAGGGTCAATCTGCTCAGAATCCTCAGGATGCTCTAGTCGGGAGAGATGATCCGCCACCACATTCTTGACTCCAGGCTTATCCTTAATCTCAATGTCGAACTCCTGGAGTAGAAGGATCCATCTAGTCAGTCTGGCCTTGGCATCCTTCTTTGCCATGAGGTACCTGATGGCGGTGTGATCTGTAAACAAAGTCACTCTAGATCCAATGATATACGATCTGAACTTATCCAGGGCAAACACTACGGCTAGCATCTCCTTCTCTGTGACCGTGTAATTCCGCTGGGAGGAATCCAATGTGCGGCTAGCGTAGTGTATAGCAAATGGCACTCCATCCCTCCTCTGTCCCAGCACTGCCCCTACGGCAAAATCGGAGGCATCCGTCATGATCTCGAATGGGAGAGACCAATCAGGCGGCTGGAGGACAGGAGCCTCAATAACACACTGCTGGAGAGTCGCGAACGACGAAAGACACTTGTCATCGACAAGGAACTCGGTGTCTTTCGTCAAGAGGTCAGTCAACGGTCGGGCAATCCTGCTGAAATCCTGAATAAATCTCCTATAAAATCCAACGTGCCCCAGGAATGACCGTAGCTGCCTCAGATTGGACGGCGGTGTGAGTTTTCTAATGACATCAACCTTGGCCGGATCAACCACCATGCCCCTGTTGGAGATGATATGGCCAAGCACCGTCCCCTGAGTCACCATAAAATGACTCTTCTCCCAAGATAGCACCAAGTGATACTCAATACATCGCTGGAGTACTCGATCTAGGCAGTCAAGACAAGAATCAAATCTGTCGCCGTAGATCGAGAAATCATCCATGAAGACCTCCAAGCACTCCCCTACCATGTCCGAGAAGATCGACAGCATGCACCTCTGAAAAGTCTCAGGGGCATTGCATAGCCCAAATGGCATGCGTCGAAAAACATATGTGCCGAAGGGACAGGTAAAGGTGGTCTTCTCCTGATCCTCAGGAGCGATGGCCACTTGGTTGTAGCCCGAGTACCCATCCAGGAAGCAATAATGGCTCTTCCCTGCCAGTCTCTCAATGATCTGGTCAAGAAAAGGCAGGGGAAATGGTCCTTCTTGGTGGCTTGGTTGAGTCTCCTGTAGTCAACACAAACCCTCCAAGAGGTGGGTACTCGTGTAGCGATCTCCTCTCCCGACTCACTGATCACAGTCGTGATGCCCGTCTTCTTGGGCACCACATGCAAGGGGCTAACCCACTTGGAGTCAGAAATGGGATAAATAAAACCTGCACCCCACCATTTTGATATTTCCTTCATCACAACCTCTCTCAGGTTGGGGTTCAGACGCCGCTGGAACTCACGCGACGGCTTCGCCCCCTCCTCGAGATAGATATGGTGGGAGCACACTGATGGACTAATCCCATGGAGATCTGCTACGCTCCATCCGATCGCCTTGCGGTTCTTTTCAAGAACCCCCATCAAACGGGATTCCTGCTCTCCAGTCAACTCAGCGGAGATGATGACTGGGTACATCTCTGGCTCGCCCGCAAGGAATCGATACTTCAGCGAAGTAGGGAGCGGCTTCAGCTCTGGAATGCTGGGTGCTGGCAAATCTGGCTGCGGAAGAAACTGAGTGAAAGCTGCTAAGTCTACCAAATCTGCATGGGAAAGTGAAAGCGTACTCTCGCAAACTGGATCGGGAGAAGGCTGCTCAACTGCACTGTCTCTGGTCTGCTCTGCATCTACCTCCTCCTCATCTGTAGGCTCAGGTGGGATCAGGTCTGGCATCTGATCATAACAATCGGCCCAATCAGGCTCTGAATCCGAGGGATCTGTATCAACTGCGGTGGCCTCAGTACCACCATCACTAAACAGCGTGCTGCGATCAAGGACCGGCTCTGCTGCCTCTATCGTATCCTGGTCCAAGGATGTGCTCTCCAGACTCTCCTCTGCTATCATCTCGGCATCAGCTGTATCTGAAAGTGAGAGGATGGTCTGTGTCTCAAGATCTGCCCAAGCTGCCTCATCATCTGTGATCACAAAATCACAGTCCTGGTGGATGTCTAGCTCTGCATCTGTCAGCTGCTCTGAATCTGTACTCGCATCTGAGCGGGCTCTGAATCTAGCTCTGTAGTCCTCGACCGTCTCTATTTGTATACTCTCGCCCTCGACGCGAAAGTACACCTTCCCGCTATCATGATCAGTCACCGCCTTGGTTGTGGCCAAGAACGGACGACCAAGGATGATGGGGGTATTGGCCACTGACTCAGGGATCTCCATGTCCAACACTACGAAGTCCACGGGGAATTTCAGGCCCTGAATCGTGACGATAACGTCTCGTAATAACCCCTTCGGCCTCTTGACAGATCGATCAGCGAACTGAAGGACTGTCCTGCTCTGTCGAAGAGTGCCCAACTCGAAGCGGTCGAGAAGGGCTGCCGGAAGAAGGTTGATCGACGATCCGCTATCTAGAAGAGTACGGTCGAACCTCTGCTCACTAATCTGGCATCTGACATACGGGGCCCCTGAATCTGGCCTCTTGGCTGGCAGGCGGTTCTGGATCGCGAAGCACGTGGCTTTGGTCAGCACATGGATCTCGGAAGTGTGGTTCCTCCTCCTCCTCCTGACTGTAGTCCTCTCTCTCAAAGATCGCTGGAGAAGGGGGATGTGCTGCAAAGCCTCCTGGAGGGTCAGCTGGATGTGGAATCGATCGATCATGCTCTGGCTGAACTCCTCAAGCTCTCTCTTTTTTGGATTTTCTTTTTTCTTCCCCTTCCCCATCTGAAGGGCTCTAGGGAAGGGGATCACTGGGTCCTTCTCAGATGAAGGACTAGGAAAAGGTCTAGGCAGTTCAAGGACCGGATCCACACATACATCATGCACCACAGTGGGACCAGAAGAAAGTAAACCTTTTCCTTTATTCACAACAGAGTTCTGAGATACAGGAATACGAGGAAAAACATCATCTCTATCTGTACAAACACCGGTGGCCTCAGTACCACCACGGGCTGGCTCTGCTGCTGCTGCTGATAGACGTCATGCGGCCTCAGTACCGCGGGCTGGCTCGGCTGAACGGGTGGCATCAGTACCACCTCCTGGATCTGGTGAAGCGGAGGCCTCAGTACCGCCGGTGGGATCAGTGTCCTTGGTGGCCTCAGTGCCACCGTCATCATCTGGAGCGGCCTCAGTACCGCTCTCCTCCTCCTCATGTGGGGCCTCTGAAGTGTCCTCGTGATGAAGCTCAGATGAGGCGCCGCCGCCTGCTGGGGTCCTACCGCTCCTAAGTGTGATAAAATCAGCATCAAATAGATCCGAAGATGTATCATCAAATGGGTCACTAGGAGTGGCAAACTCAGTATGTACTACCTGCTCAGATTTCCTCTTGAGGTTGTTCGGGTTCGGCTCAATCTGGGCTGGAATAGCGGCCTTCCCTCTCACCAAGTCCCGCATCTCCTGGCGGAACTCGTCCATCTCCCGTCTGAATGTGGCCTGCTGGTCCGTGAGGAGGCGGGCGATGTCATCCAAAGCAGGGCTCTCATGGGAACCCGACGGGTAGCCTCTCTGTGGATGAGGCTGCTGGAACTGCTGCTGCTGGTGCTGGTAAGAGGGATATGAGGAAGGGTGCTGCTGCTGAACTGGGTGAGCCTGCTGCTCACGTCTCCACGACTGTCCCTGCTGCTGATAGGGACGAGGATCGAAGGATGGCTGGTGCTGCTGATATGCTGGGGGCTGCTGCTGCGGCTGGTGGTGATCTCTCTGCTGGGAGTACTGCCCTCCCTGTCCTGACGGCTGCTGCTGGGGTTGGGTACCACCACTCCCCCACCTGAATCCGGGATGGTCTCGTCGGATCCCAGGCTGGGGGCGGTCATACCAAATCCCGTTGACATCCATCAACGGCTCGGCATCGTAGGGGGCTGGCGGGAGTACTGCCAGAGGCTGGTCCGGCTGGTAGACCACCATCTGCATCTCTGGAGATGGTAGGGACTGGTAGGTGGGTTGCGGCTGCTGGTACGGCTCCGCCTGTACAAGATGGACCTGTTTAGGCTGCACGTGGGTGCTGGAGCGCTGGGACGAGCTGCTGCTGCTGCCGGCGTCGCCTCGCGACTGAAGACGGGGCTGAGAAGCCGTCTGTGCCTCCTGGAGACACATGAGCTATGTCTTCATGTCGCTCAGAACCTGTGCCATCTGCTCCATCTGCGTGATACTCTGGCACTGCTTCTTCTCTATCAGCTCCATGCGGTCCAGCTTCTCGCTGATCATGCCCATGTCCGCAGCTGACGACTCTGCCTGTGCTGCTGCGGCTGCGGACGAACTGGATGGACCTGTATCTACCCGTGCTATCCGCTGGTACTACACGGGTCCTGGATGATGTGGCTGGGTCTTCTTAGTATACAACCTGGTCTGAGATATCACCATATAGTTCTCAGCCATCTCCTCGAAGATGGCCCAGACCTGGTCGTGGTCCTTGGCGAAGTAGGACCCGCCGCAAGAAGCATTCGCCAGGCCCTGTAGCTCTGGTGTCAACCCGCTAAAGAAGCTCTGCACAAGGTTCGGCTTCGTGATGTCGTGGTGCGGGCATCTGTCCAGAAGCTCTCGGAACCTCTCCCATGCCTCGTGAAACTGCTCGTTGGGGAACATGGAGAAGTTGCTGATCAGGGCCCTCGCTGCATTCGTCCGCCCGAGTGGATAGTACTTGTTCAAGTACTCGGTGCGGAGCTGCTCCCAGGTATAGACAAACCTCCCAAGATGCTTCAGCCAGGTGGCTGCTCTATCTGCCAGTGAAAACGGGAAGGCTATCATCCGTATCGTGTCCTGGTCCACGTGGCGATCGTGGACAGTACTGCAGATCATCAGAAACTCCTGGAGGTGAAGGTGGGGCTCCTCAGTGGCGAATCCGTGAAAACGAGGAAGCATCTGCAGGGTGTTCGGGGGGAACTTGAAGTCCCCCACGATAGCAGGTACCACCACCCAATGGTGCATCAGTGTAGATCCGGGGTTGTGCAACTCCCGCATCGGTCTAGGTGGTCCTCCTCCCGCGGCTGCTGCCGCTGCTGCGGCTGCTGCGGCTCGTGCCTCTGCATCAGGTCCATCCTCAGGCTCGCTCTGCTCATCTCGCTCTGCTCTGAGCCTCTCCAACTCTCGCCTCATCTCTATCATAAATGCCCCCTGATCGCGGAGCTGCTGCTGGACTGTCTCGAGTGATGCGATCAGGGTGGAGTTGATCGCTCCCTGGTCTAGTACAAAGTGCTCTGGCTGACGGGAGTGATCGTCTGAACTGCTGGCTCCGGCCATGTCGACGTCTGCAAAATCAAACGAGCCCAACTCAGGTACTGTCAAATGTATCAATCTCTCCTCGGGCTCGTGTCTCTCAGGTAGATCAGAAAGGGGGTCGAGGGGGAATAGGGTGGAGTCGTACTCGGGCTCGGAGAGCGGGTCTGAGCTCTCGCGAGCCAACCTAGATGAGGAGGTAGACGCGCCCGAAAGCGGTGCAACCAGAGGCTGCCTAAGAGACCGTCTACCCATCATCTTGATCTGGCGAGTAGGGCGGATGAGATCTGGAAAAATTATGATCTGAAAACAAACCCCCGGTTCACCAACGCAACGCGAGCTGAAGACCGTGAAAGTTCGGTCAAATTATCTTGTCGATTTTATTTTGGTGAACAAACAGAATATCAGAGCGCTTACGTGACCTGTTGGGATATCCGATGCTAACCCAACCGACTGGCCCGCACGGAAGAGTCGGTAATCAGTCGGGACTAGCAATGGGGGGCTCTACCTAGGGTGCGGGTCACTCTCTCGCGCATCCAAACCAAACAATGAGGGGGTTGCTCTCCCCAAGACAAAGTTTTTAGGGTGAGCGGTTTTTAGATCAATAATTTTAGCAGTCCCAATTTTATGGTTTCACTTTTTTAATATTTTTCAAAGCAAACAAAAGGCCTAACGAATTTTTCGGTTCTCCTGATTATTAAGTCCAAAACAGGGGGGAGAAGACGAAAAAGCCGATGCGCGATAAATCAATGATGCATGCAAAGTCAGAAATGCGTACCTGCATCCAGCTCTCTACATGCAATATGATCCGCGCATAAAAGTAAAGATAGAATTAAAACTACCTATATGATGCAGCGGGAAAGCCGAGTCCTAGGTGAGCAAGTCTAGCGAAGAGCCGTCTAACCGGTCACCGACCTCCAAGCCAAAGAGTCTGGTCTTGGCCCGTCCCTCCTCTGTCCGACAAATCGGGGGTAGGAGTAAGCGCTTCACAGGACGGGCTGCGGCACGTAGGCTACGGAGGCAAATGAATCGGTTATTTTTATTATTGATTTTAAGTAGGTCCAATTATCGATCTATAGGAACAGATAATCAATTAGGTGTGTGGATCCTACCAGTTACGGCACATTCACCAGAAAATCCTAAGTCTAGGGGCTCGAGTAAAAACCGTGAAAAACCGGAAAAGGCAGAAATAAAAGAAAAAGAAAACCGCGAAAAAGCCGCGAAAAACCGCGAAGGTCCTAAAGGGTCCCCCGAGCACACCGGTGCTCGGCGAAACAGACCCGCTACGGTAGGAAAGTCCAAGAGTGTCCAAGCAGTCCAAGTCCCTGTATTATTACAATAATAATAATAAAAATAAAATAAAAACCTAATCTAACCTCACCCACTCAACTCTCTCCCTCTCGCTCTCTCCTGCGGCTTCGTAAAGAAGGAAGCCGCCTCCAAGTTCCTCGGCTGCACCGGCTCCTCGAAAGTCGCCTCCGCGGTCCTTGGGCCCTCGCAAGAAAAAGAGATGAGTGGTCAAACCAGCAAAAATAATCAAATAATAAGGAAAAAGAAATGAAAATTAAAAGTGAGGGTATATATGCAAAAATGTAAAATAAAATAAACACACAAAATAAAACAAAAATAAAAATAAAAGAAAAAGAAAATAAAATCAAACAAAATATAGACAAAAAGCCGCGAAAAGCCGCGAGCTCCGAAGAGCCGCGAAAATAAAAACGAAAAGAAAAATAAAAAGGACTACTAAGCCGTGCTCCCCGGCAATGGTGCCATTCTGATGAACACAAAATCCCGAGCAACTAAGGCAATCAGGTAACTGAAACGGTCGTTGCGACCTCAATCAGTCGGATGTGTCAATCAAGAAAAATATCAGACCACTCGAAACAAATAAAATCAATCAAGCACGAAGATAGTGGTCCAGCTATGAGTTTAACCTGGTATAGCACCCAGGGTCGAACTCGAGGAGCATGGGTTGGCCAAAGGCCTACTGATGAATACCCATTCATCACTCTTTATTCTTATATTTTAGCTACAAAAACCTATGCAAATGCATGTAGATATGTGTAAATAGGACTATTTAGCAAAAGCATGCATGTTTGTAAAAATAAATAATTAGCATGTTTTTGTGCAAAAATAAAAGAATAAAGAAGAAAAAGAAAAAGAGGGAAATATTTAGAATAAATATTGAGCAACCTAACCCAAGGGAGGGCTCAGCATGGGCCTGACCGCATAAAAGCCACAAGTAGAGGGAGATAGGGGCTCATGTGTAAATATTTATGTAAATAAATAAAATAATATTTTCCTCAACCAAAAATATACTTGTATATATTTTGTATATATTTAGGAACTATTAAAAACAAGATAAAAATCTAAAAATCAAAAATACCAAAAAGAACCTTTCACCATATACATAGACCACCTCCCTTACCTTATTTCACCTTGTAAATAAAGCTATTTGTTTTCAAAACTTTTTGTAAATATTCCTTTTTATGTTTTGTAAATAAAATAAATAAAAAGAATTAAAACAAAAATCAAATAAAAATTACAAAATCAAAAATACAAAAATATCTTGTATATATACCATGTATATAATTGTGCATAAATAATTATTTCCCCTATGTATATAAATAATAAAAATAAAATAAAAATAGCTTTTTATTCCTCATTTTATCCTATAAATAAATAAAATATAAAATGGGAGTAAAAATGTACAAAAATAATTAATTAAAAATTAAAATCAAAAATCATATATTGTATATATACCTATGTATAGCTATAATATGTAAATACCTTATTTTAATTTCCAAAAATTAATTAAAAATCACAAAAAAATAGAAAAAATTAAAACCAACATTTTTCATGTTTTGAGTTTTTGAAAATTCGGCCATTTAAGGCCCCAAAAAAATTCGAATAAAATCTCAATAATTGGCGGCCTCTGATTGGTCCACGGGGGATTGTTGACCCCCGGTCAACACCTCCCCCAGGACCACCAGAGGCGCGGATCTGGGTTTCGACCCGATTTCTCGATCTTTTCCTCACCTGATCTGAATGCCAAATCCGCAAACCCTGGGCCCCCATCCACCTTCACACACCCGAGATCCTCGCCCGGAGGTTTGCATGGGGATCCGCGCGCCGATCTTCGTGCCCGACTCCATTCTTCCCGGACCCCTAACACTATAAAGTTGGAGCTCCGCCGCACTCTCACGCCATCTTTGATCTTCCCCTCGGCGCCTGTGAGCTCCTCCAGACCACCTGAGTGACAGGCGAGTGATTTGGAGTGGAAGCGAGGCCTGGGCAGCCGGAAATCACTGATCCGGTCGTTGACTCCGCCGTGCGCCGCCGCGAGCGCGCCTGAGCCTCGGGGAGCTCGACGACCCCTTGAGGCAACGACCGGGAGCCTCCTTGGCTCCAGCCCAGTCGAATGCGTCCATCAGGTAACTTCCTTAGCCATTAGAGTAGCGTAGCTTTAGGTTTTTAGATTCGCAGTAGCGTAGCTCCGCCACCTCCACCAGCCGTCTCCGTCTACCCATCCGGTCATCGGAGCATCCCATCACCTCCGCCGTTTCCCCACGCACCTTCTACGCCCACTCGTTCAACCCAGCTCGCCCCGGAGCTGGGAGTCGAGCTCCACCGTCTTCCGCTCACCGGAGCTCCTCCGCCCCGACCCACCAGCCACCTTCACCCCGCTTCTTTGGGTCGAGGCACTTTGCCCTCGACCCGCGAAGCTTTCTGGTTGCTTTGCAGGTCCAAAGGGAGGTGTCTGAGCCCCCCTTACATCCCAGACCGGAGCTTCGCGCCGCCAGCCTCGCCGGAGCCCCTCCAGGGCTCGGCTGGGCCATCGGCCAATACCATCAGCTGCAGGGCTGCACCGGGAACCTGTTCCGACATCCAGAAGCAGCTGAGGAGGAGTGTAGCTCACGCAGGAGGCCGGCGAAGTTCGCCGGCGTCGAGTTCTTTCACCATCCTCCAGAGCCGTCCGATGAAGCCTCAGCTCCAGTTCTAACATCAGCCGTCCATCTTTCGAGGAGCCGCGACCGTTGATCATCCAGAGGACCTCATCTGGACCGTTAGTACCCGAGGAGAGAGGCACCTGAGCCCCAGTCGTTAGATCACCCACGTGGCCTCGCCTCAGCCGTCGATTGAGCCCAAGAGAAGAAGAGAAGGGGAGCGCCGCCCATCCTGACCGTCCGTCCACCACGTGGCGCGCATCTGGCCGTCGACCAATAAAGGGGTAAATATCTTAGGGCCCCCTCTTAGTTTGTCATTTCATTTCCAGTCCTGTAAATATTTTTAGAACTTCATTTACGTAGGGTTATTTGCAGTATGGACCTTGTGCTTAGCTTTAATTGCATGTATGCCCCTGTGTGTATGTGACCACGTGCTTCGTCACGTGTTGTGTTGGGCATTTTACATCTTTTGTCCTGTAGAACTGGGTCGTTATGAAATGAATGAATATTTTTGAGTAATTGCAGTTATGCCCCTGTGAGTGTTTTTATTACGCATGTGCGAATTTTATTGGGCTTTTTGCAACCGAGTCCCTGGGCTTTTGATACGAGTTATCAAAAGGCCCTAAGACTTGGTTTTTATTACCATTTGGTCCCTGTGTGCCCCAGCCACGCGCCACGCGCGTGACTTGCTGGGTATTTTGCACCAGAGCCCCCAGATTCTCTGGTATTTGCACAATCGTCCCTGTGCACTGTGCCCTCTTTGCATTTTTGAATAAAATATCAAACGACCTCCAAATCCAATGAGATTTTGACACATGGCTCCTGCCATGGTGTAGGAATTTCTGTGATTTTTGAGGACATTTTTATTTTCATTTAGTATTTTTAAAAATTCAAAAACCTACTTTTTAGCTACTGTTTAGGTTTAAAAATACCAAAAAAATATAAAAACCCCACCAAAAATTCTAAAAAATTTAGATATTGTTGTTTGCTTGCTGTTTGATTTTCCAGCCGAGTTTGGCTATTTTTCATCACTTAAAAACCTTAAAAATTGAAAAACCCCTAAAAACCCATAAAAATTATAATAAATAAATTAAAAATCCAAAAACAATAATTAGGGTGCCTAAATTTTCCTTATTCTATCTAGTATACAGGAAAATTACCTCCAGGGCTTAGTGAGACTCTTAGATATTTTATTTTTGAGTTTCAAGCCTTGCTGGACAGTACCTCTTTTATTTAGCACTGTTTGATTTTTAGAAAATAATTTACCCATTAGAAAAATTTCAAAAATTCACCAAAAACAGTAAAAAACTTAAAAAACATAAAAACAATTTTTCCTTAATTTTTGCATTATTTTTAGTGTGTTTAATAAATTGTTGAAGTTGTCTTGTATTTCCTTTCTTTCATTTTCTTTATCTTTTAAAAATCACAAAAAAATATAAAAATTAACAAAAACAACTAAAAATCACTTTTATTTCATTTTATTTTCTTTTTACTACTTCGTAGGCTTCTAGCCAATCCGTGCTCCTTGTGTTCGACCCTGGGAGCTATACCAGGTTAATATCATAGCTAGGACCGCTTGTTTTGCCTTGTTTGACTTTTGATTAGTTTCGCGGTTCGATTTTTCTTGATACACTTAGTCTACTCGATCGAGGTCGCAACGACCATTTTTAGACCTTTTACCCCGATCACTTAGGCTGGTTATCACCTACGAAGTAGTAAAAATGAAATAAAATAAAGACAAAATATTTTTAGTTATTTTTAATGATTTTTATATTTTTATGAGTTTTTAATATGTGAAGAAAACAAAAGAAACACAAAAGCAAGCACACTTTAGCTAATTATTTAATGTGTCAAAATCAAGAAAAAATTCAAATAAAAATATTTTTATGTTTTTAGTGTTTTTAGTATTTTTGGTTAATTTTTGGAATTTTTCTGATATGTATTCTATTTTCTAAAAATCAAACAGTAGCAAAGAAACAAGGTACTGTCCAGCCAAGCCTAAAGTCCCTAGAAAAAATATCTAAGAACCTCAAAAGGGCCTGGAGGTATTTTTCCTATAAACTAGGTAAAACAAGGAAAATTTGAATCCAAAATTATTGTTTTTGGGTTTTTAGATTATTTAATAGAATTGTTATGGGTTTTTAGGTGTTTTTAAGTTTTTATGGTTTTTAATCGGTGAAAAATAGCCAAAATTGGCTAGAAAATAAAGGAACACAAAATAAACAGTACCTAATTTTTATAGAATTTTTGAGGGGGTTTTTATATTTTTTTGGGGTTTTTAAAACTAGACAGTGGCTAAAATGATAGTTTTTGAATTTTTAAAAATAACAAATAAACTCAAAAATGTCCTCAAAAATTGTCAAAAATCCTACAACATGGCAGGAGCCATGTGTCAAATTTTCATCGAATTTGGAGGTGATTTGATATTTTATTCAAAAATCACAAGAGGGCACTGTGCACAGGGACTGAAGTGCAAATGCCCTAAGTTCTGGGGGTCCAGGTGCAAAATTCCAAGCAAAACACGCACGAGGCGCATGCCTGGGGCACTCAGGGACCTATATGTAATAAAAATAAGGTTCGGGGACTAATTGGTAACACGTACCAAAAGTCCGAGGACCTCAGTTGCAATTTACCCACAAATAAACGCACATGCGGAATAAAATCATTCACAGGGGCATAAATGCAAATACCAAAAAGATTTCATTCATTTCAGAACCATCCAGAACTACAGGGACTAAGGTTGCAAATACACCAATAAAACACGTGACGAAGCACGTGGCTCACAATAGGCAGGGGCATAAATGCAAATAGCTAAAGTACGAGGTCCAACATGCAAAATACCCTAAAACTAAACAACTGACTAAAATATTTACAGGACTAAAACGAAATAAAAGATGAGAAAGGGCCTAAGGGTAAATTACCCTTTATTAAGTCGCCCGATGGATGCGCGCCACGTGTGTAGATGGACGGCTGGAAACGGGTGGCACGCCAACGCTGAGGTCCTCGAAGCGATCGGACGGCTGAGGGTATGCCACGTGGGAGATCAAACGGGTGCGGTGCTCGGTGGCTACCCCTCGTGCAACGGACGGTCCTGATCGCCTCTCCAAGATCTGACGGTGTCTGGCTCTCCTCAAGTGAACGGTCTGGATACGAATTGGAGGTCAAGGACGATCGAACGGTCGGGGAAGATGCTGGAAGAACAGTCGGCCGGCGAGCTTCGCCGGCCTCGTGTGAGCGCTGGACTCCTCCCCTGCAGCCTCTGAAGATCGGAGAAGGTCCGCGATGATGCTCCGCAGCTGCTGGCAGGCTCCGATGACCCAGCCGAGCCCTGAAGGGCTCCGGCGAGGCCGGCGGAGGTGAAGCTCCTGGCCCAGATGACTCGAGCCCTCAGATGGGCTCGCAATGACCTGCAAAGTAGACCAGGAAACTCGCGGGTCGAGGGCAAAGTGCCTCGACCCCGTTAGGCGTCGTGGAGGTGACCGGTGGGGCGATATGGTCGAACTCCGGCGAAGCGGTGGATGGAGGAGTTCGAATCCCCAGCTCCTGTGCGAGCTGGGTTGGATGGGGGTATGGAGAAGGTGCGCGGAAGGAAGGCGGAGATGAAGATGGACTCCGATGATCGAATGGAGGTGTGAGGCGGTCGGAATCGGCGAAACACGGCGGCGGTGCGATTTGGGGCAAACTGGAAATTAGACTAAATAGAGGGGCTAGGGGATTACCTGGGTGGTCGAGGAGACTGTGCTGGAGCTGGGGAAGCTCCCGGTCGTGGCCTCAAGGGTTGTCTCGGCCCGAGGCTCGAGCTCCTGCTCTGGGTGGAGCACGGCGGTGAAGACTCGCCGGATCAGTGGCTTTCGCCTCCTTTCCTCGCTGCGACAGGTCGAGACTCGAGCTGTCACCTCTCTCTCTCTCTCTCTCTCTGGAGCTCACTGGAAATCGAAGCAAATGGCCAAAGATGCGTGAAATGAGCGGCGGAGCCGAGCTTAAGTATGCTGGCGGGTCCAGGAAGAAGGGCGCGGGTAGGGCGATCTGGTGCGCGGATCCCGAGGCGAAGGCTCCGGCGAGGTTCTCGGGTATGACGTGAGCAATCCGGAGCCGGGGTTTGGGTGATAGGCAATCGGGTTGAGTGGGGAAAAATCCGAGAAGTTGGGTCCGCCACTCAACCCGTGGGAAGTGGTCCTGGGGGGGCCAGTTGACCGGGCGGTCAACATCCCCAGGACCCAATGGTTAGCTGCCACGTGGAGAATGTTTGAAGCTCAAAAATGAGGCAGCCAATGGCCGATTTTGCAAAAGCTTAAAACATGAATTGTTTTTATTTTATTTTTCTCTATTTTTTGGTGATTTTTAATTAATTTTTGGAAATAAAAATAAGCTATATACATATTAGGGTTAGGTATAGGTATATATACAATATGTAGGTTTTTAATTTTGGATTTTTAATTATTATTTTTATACAATTTTATTCCTATTTTATATTTTATTTATTTATAGAATAAAATAAGGAATAAAAGGGTATTTTTATTTTGTTTTTATCATTTATATACATAGGTAAAATAAATAGATATATATATATATCTATATACATGGTATATGTACAATGTATTTTTGTATTTTTAATTTTGTTATTTTTATTTGATTTTTGTTTTGATTCTTTTTATTTTATTTATTTACAATAGATAACATGAAATATTTACAACAAGTTTAGAAAATAATTTTGTTTATTTATAAGGTTGAATAAATATAGGAGTATGGTCTATGTACATGGGGAAAGAGTATTTTTAATCTTTTTGATTTTTAATTTTATTTTTTTATTTTGTTTTTATCTTTTATAAATATATACAGGTATTAACAAGCATATTTTTGGGTGAGGAAAACATTTTTATTTTATTTACACCAATATTTACACATGAGCCCCTATCTCCCTCTACTTTGGTTTTTATGCGGTCAGGCCCATGCTGAGCCCTCCCTTGGGTTAGGTTGCTCAATATTTATTCTAAATATTTCCCTCTTTTTCTTTTTAATCTTTATTCTTTTATTTTTGCACAAAAACATGCTAATTACAGGCTTTTACACAATGCATGCTTTTGCTAATTATTCCTATTTACACATATCTACATGCATTTGCAAAGGTTTTTGTAGCTAAAATATAAGAATAAAGAGTGATGAATGGGTATTCATCAACCGCCGCCCCCTGGCCATGTATCGGTCGACGCCAACCACACGTCATCAGCAGCAACACCGGGGCTCCGCCGTCCTTCAAGGCCGGTTCGCACCCCCCCCCCTCTGTCGCTCCGCTGCAGACCAGGCCTAGCGCCCGAGACCCCAGCACGTGCTAAGCACGTGCGTGGGGGGCGTCATCTCGCGTCACCCCCCTGTACGTGACCGCGGGGCAATTTGCAAGGGCACCCCCAGAGATCCGCCATATTGCATTAAAGTCCAAGACCCCAAAGAGCACGTGCTACGCACGTGCTACCTTGGGAATTTTGTATCTGAGCCCTAGAACTATTGGTAATTACAATTAGGCCCCCCCACTGCATTTATTTTTATTTAATTTATTTATTTATTGCAGAAAGACCCTTGTATTCTCCTTCATTTTTAGGCATCTCCAGTACATTATTTTATTATTCAAAAAATAGCATGATGTTCCTCACCTAATTCTCTACATTTTGACATATTGTGGATATTTTTTATGATCATTTGTTAATTAATAATTATTTATTTTGTGGAAACTTGCGAATTTTACCCATTTCTTGCTATTAAATTTTCCATTGATTAATCATTGCTCTAAAAATTCACTAAAAATCACATATTGTAGAGTTAATTGTGCTTGATATTCTGCCCAAAAGATTTACATTTGCATGCATAAATTGCCCTGTAAAAATTATTTTGCATATTTCAGTATTTAAATTTTAATAGGTATTAAACCCCACATTTTTATGGTTTAGGATTTTTTTGAGATCCATCACATAGTGATAGATCTTATATAATTTTATCTCTTGAAAACAAGTAGGTTTAATATTTATTATAATTAAATAGTGAAATTCATTTTGTTTGCATTTAAAAATTCATAAAAAAAATTATATTGCATCTAAAAATTCCAAAAACATTACAGTGCATTCATTTCATCATAATCTACATTGTGGCCAAGTTTCGTATTTTTTGGACATCATTTTGAATGTAATTTGCATTTTAGTCCCTAAAACAGGCTGAAATTGCATCTTGCATCACATATTTGCATTAAAAAATTCCAAAAAAACAGCCTTGAAAACCATGCACGAATTTTGATAGACATAATTCTAGGTTGTTCCTTTGCCTCCTTGTGTTCGACCTTGGTACTTTCTCAAGTAAAATAAACATAAAACCAATCGATTAAAAATTGATTAAAATATTCGTGGTTATTTTCTTGACCGATTCCGATTGCCGCCTACAACGACGCATTAATTTTATGCATCACAAATAAAAACATCTTCTTAACGTTGCGATTTCAGAACCTTCAACATCCCATATTCACAAGATGATTTTTTCGGGACAACACATGAGGGAGAGATGACACCAGATGATTGTATAACACATCATGCCGATCTTGATAGTACACGCCAATCAGAGGATATGGATACTACTTTCATATGATGGATGTGTTTCCTATTGTTGTGAGTTCCCAGAACTGGACATTGGTTGAGGACCCATTGGATTTACAATCAGATTTTGAGCCAATCCCGCATTTTCACGTCGATGATTCTTGGATTCTAGATCTGCTAGTATCCCAAGATATAGAGAGGGAACCCACATCTCAACCGTCCTTTGAGTCATTCCAGTGTCCATAGGTAATTGACTCGATGTCTATTCTTTAGAAGATCTTCTCAGATTTGGAGATATATTTGGATTCATCTCAGCAGAGAGAGCTTCATGAGGGACCGATTTTTTATTTGACAGATCTTTATAGTCCCGTATTTGAGCCTTGTGTCCTCCCAGTTGATGAGGTCGATACATTTTTGGAGGACATGATATTTGACAGCATAAATCCCCAGTTTCCTGATGATTCAGCATTACTCCCCGAGGGTTATCTGTGGGAGGATGCCATGGACTATGTGTACTCGGTTTCACTTTCTGGGAGTGCATCCGATCTGTCGGATCACGAGACCGAGTCTTCTGATATTGGTAATCTTGCCGAGTTTGAGGTTTCTCTCCTCGATGACCCTCGCGAGGATGACCCTATCTTTGAGGTATTCGATGATTTCACTGATTTGTATACATTATATGCATCGGATATCAGCCTTTATAGTGAGTCTTTTGATCTTGATCTTCCTTATCTATTCGAGACTATGATTAACGTAGAGGATTCCATGCTAGATCCTTCCTTCTCCACGTTTGACTTCTTCAGCTCTGCCCTTTCACTCCATAGAGATCTTGAGCTGATAGTTTCTTTTGTACTACCGGAGTATGATCGTACATCATCTTTTATTGTGTCGGTAGCCGACACCCACTTGAGTGCATATTCGGGTGTCTCTCTTGACCTTCCTGAGTCCGTTGTTGTTCTCCCACCGAGACGACAACAACAGTACGGTATTCGCCTTACAGATGTCGTCTTGAACCTTGATACATCGTTACCCTAACACTTGCGCCTAGCTAGGGGCGTAAACTCTAGCGCTTGTTGAGAGGCACCTCAACATTGACCTACTCACATCTGTATAGATCATTCTATCCATATCATACATTCTTTCTGTCTCACACCCCCATCTCCGTCTCATGATTATTCCATACTTAGGGTGTACTTTACCCTAAGTATAGGGGGTGTCAGACTTGTGATTATTATTTTTATTCTTTTTACCTCTATTTTATTGCCTATACTTAGGGATATTTTACCTTAAGTATAGGGGAGGTAGACTCTGTATATGCTTCTCCTCGGTTTTCCCCTTGTGTACAGTCATCTATACTTAGGATTACTTGCTTCTAAGTATAGGGGGATCATCGACTCCTATTGATTACATTCTTTTATCCGTCATTGCAGTATACTATTCTTTTCACTTTTCTATATTTAGCACGAGTTATGTCTTTCTTCCCAGCTCTTTGATCACTATGAGGACATAGTTCAAGCTAAGTATAGGGGGTGTCGTATATATTGTATATATACTTTAGCCATAACTCGTACTTTCGTATTATTTTTAATATGGCTAAAATACTGTGTAAATAAAAAACTAACTACTAACTAATAAAAAGATGCGGAAAATTCCTCAAATTCTTTTGTACATAGTGATTAATAATCAGGTTAAAATATTTTGAAAAATATTTTGAAAGTAGTTTGAAAAATCTTTTGAAAATTATTAAAAAAATATTTGAAAAATATTTTCAACCTTTGTAAAACTGTTGTGGATTGTAAAAAATTTTCTCTTTGTGTGACATAAAATTATTTTGTAAAAAAACTATTTGTAAATATTTTGAAAAATGGTTGAAAATTTATTTTGAAAATCTATATGTACTGTTTGAAAAATGTTTTACAAAATAGTTTTCAAATGTGTGTAAATGTTTGTAAAATTGTTTGAAAGATTACTTTGGACTATTGTTTTCAAAATAATTTGTAAAATTATTTGCAAATAAATTTGAGGAATATATGCATCACAAAAAAATCAAACTGTGTATACTTATATAAATTACTCAAGTTATAAATTCTTGCATCTTATTCTTGTAAAATAATAACTCACTCTTGTGTAAATATGTATCTCATCCCTAATTTTTTTAAAAAAATTGTATATACTTGTATATATTACTAACTATTTGCATAAAAAACTTTTTGCATGTGCATCATTTTTCAGAAAAATCCATAAAAATTTCAAAATTTTGAAAATTGTTTCACAAAAAGATTTTTTCTTTTCCTTGCATGTACATACTTTCTTGCATTTGCATGAGAATTTTTCAGGATGATTTTGACATTTAAATTAATTCTGGAATAAATTTGAAGAATGGAGCTTAGTTGGACCTTAATCCACTTAATTTCAGAGGAACCTTATAAGAATTGGAGTTAAGACTTTTCAGGTCCTAGTGACTTAATTCTTTGAGTCCATAAGACTATATTCACATGTCATCTTGATAAGTCTAAGTAGAATATTTAACAACGCACGCATGATTCTTTCAGACCGTGGCTTACCTTGGACAATACACTCTACACGTAGCTCTTCATGGAGGAGGTAGTGAGGGGCAGAATCTTTTGGCTTGGGGTAGCATACGAGGGTAGTACATCTAGGCGGAACCTCTCGTCCTCCTCTAGGGAGGGAAGTGTGTCTCAACCTGGTTTGGTGATGTTGAGGTCTAAAGACAGGATGTTGTGGGGTTGCAATAATGCTTCAAAAGAGAGATAGTCTACTAGCTCAAGAGGAAAAACTCCTTATGTACATGCTGCACCTTGTATATATTGTTAAAAAAAAGAGAAAATGCAAAATCTCCAAAAGTGGACAGGCCTGATAGAAAAATAAAATGTCTGCCGGAGTGTATATACAAGTGAAAAAAAGAGAATAAGAATTTCAAAGTCAAATATTTGTGAGCTTGCAGCGGGTGACATGGCTACAATGGTCATGCATCCAAGCATAGGTAACTACACTGGTTACCGTCCATTCTCTTCTCCATCTCCTCTTCTTGAGCTGGTTGTACTTGAACTTAGAAGGGAATATCCCCGCTCCTCGAGGAAAGAGTTGCCAGACTGGGGGATTAGAGTTACCTTGTTGAGAGAGGATGTTCCTTTGCTACTTTTGAGATGAGGAGCTATATTTCACTTACACCGTACAAGTAAGAATTCATAGTCATAAGAATTTGTTTATGTGGACTAGTTTTGATCTGACTGTTGAGGAGACCTGAATAGGAGTCTTATGGAACTTAGAGGCTGTTAGGTTTTAATTCCACTTCCCATTAAGGTTCCGACACATGAATAATCCAAAGGCCCGACAGAGTTCCATACTACATTTTTATGAAGATAAGTTTAAAAGTCAATGTTGTTCTAACTTCTTTCCTTTTTCTTTTCTTTATTTTTGTTTTCACTTATTTTCCAAATAAGTGTTTGCTAAGGGACTAACAAAGGTAAAGTATAGGGAAATGATGAATCCACGATTCATCGCCTTTATTCTTTTATTTTAGCTTCATTTCCGTAATTAAACACATGTAAATACCTACTAATTGCATAAAATTACCATTTTGCATGCATTTGCTAAAATTGCATTTTTAATACTTTTTGTATATAAATAAAAGAATAAAGAAGAACAGAAAAAGAAAAGAAAAAAGAAAGGAGGTATTTATGCAATAAATACAGACCGACCCGAACCCCGAGAGATGGTCAAGACTTGACCTGATCGACCGGGAATAAAATATGGGGAGATAGGGTCTTCTGTCAATAACCCAAACATATTCTATAAATATTTTTCCTGTATATTTGTACAAAACTTACATTATTTTATTTGTACATAATTTGACCTCGAATTAATTATTTTTGTAAATAAAAGTTGTAAATAAAAATGTGTTGTAAATAATAAAAATAAGTGTAAAATAAAATAAGTACATATTGCAAATAATCAAACCCAGAAAAAGCCGCAAGCGATAATTGAAATACCTATTTCAGCTCCATACAAGCTCAAATTGAATTAAAATCACTTCCATCATACTCTAAATTAAATTATCTTTCAAATGGATATGGTTTCATAATTTTTGGAATTATGGTTAAAAAGTCGATTTTCTGGGGTGTTTTGTGCAGTTTAACCAATTTTTGTTGTACATATTTATTAATATTTATTTTTATAATGTATATATTGTAAATATTGTTTTCATTTAAAATAAAATAAAATAATTAATTGAATTAAAAATTAAAAAAATCTTTTATAAAAATTATTTCCTTATTTGTACATGTGTATATTGTATTATATGTACATAATATTTGTATACCACTAACTTCCTTTTATAAAAATTATCCAAAAATAAAATATCTCACATTAATTAATTGATTTTATTTAATTACGAAATTTTATTTATTTTATTATTTAATTCTTTATTTGATTTGAAAAGTTACCTTTCATGTAAAGATTTGATTTTATACCTTTAATGGCCACCATTAAGATGGCTAATTGATTTTCATTAATTATTTAATTAATTTAATTCCGAATTTCTTAATTTATTTATTTATTTATTTTATTAATTTCACCAATAAAAATATTCCTTGAGTGTATATACTTTCCATTTTCATTTTTTGTCTTCTTTTTAATGGGCGCATCCTCCCTCATTTTTTCTTGATCAATCTTTGGAGAGAGGAGCCCGATCTTCGAGAGCTACTTGTTGCATAAGGGTACCCAGCCTCCGTTCCGGTCGGTGACATCGATTCGATCATCATCGAGGCCATCACGGCGTGTCCAAATCCAAGGTGATATCCATATTTTATTCCCCGTCATTTTTCTCTTAGATAAATCATAGGTTTAGTTTCTGCTTAGACATGGTTAATTTTTAGATATTAAAATCAAACAAAAAAATCCATATCACACCTTTCCGTCCCGACACCGATTTTTCAACTCATCTTGCGATCTCTACATTTTTTACCTCACGCAATCTTCCACCTCCGGTCACGCACGGTGACCGAAGCTAAGGATCCTCTTTCATCCCGCTGAGATCCGCCCATTTATACATCCTATTTTGTGGATAAATAAAAAAATAAAATAATTTTTCATGTTTACCTAACATTTGTTTTTGCAGGGAGAAAACAATAAAAAAATTTGTTTTTATCTCTAACTTCTATTTTGCAGGAAAAATAAAAAAATAAGAATGCATAGTTATTTTTGTTTCCAATCCTTGTTTTGCAGGAGAATTAAAAAAAATAAAAAAAACATTAAAAAGAACAAAAAAAATACTTTTTTTCTCTGTTTGCATTTCCTGTGAAAAAAAGTAAAAAAACATTTTTTATTATCAGTCTGTATACAAAAAAAATAAAAAATATAAAGAAAGAAAAGGTCACGGTTGCATCGCGCGCGCGCAGGCGCCCTCTCCACCAGTCCCCACGTCGCCCCGTGCGCCTGCACCCTTCGTCGACGGCCCGACCGCGTGGCGCGGTGGTGCCAGATCCGCCCTCCAACGCAGCGTTGTGTGCTCTGCTCGGCCCTGCTGCCCTCACCGTCGTGCCCCCTGGTCGTCGACCTAGCCGCGCGTCTCCCCTCCTCCAAGGCGTCACCGCAGCCCCATCGTGCCTCCTCCGCTCGAAGTCCACACTCCTAGCGCCCCCCTCCCCCTGTGCAGGCGCCAACGCTGCCACGCGCGCGATGTCTCGAAGCTCCATGCAGCCCCCGGTGGTACCCCCAGGTGCCCCGACCACCGTCTTCCGCTCGCCACCCCTGGCGCATACGCCCGCATGCTCCTCCTCCTGCCGACCGCGCACCTCCGCCAGGCGCCCGCGTGGTCCAGCCCCCAGCACCGCGCGTGGTGTGGTCACCCACCGCGTTCCCATCCAGCGACGGCCTTCGCCCGCCCGCGGCACCGCCTTCGGGCACGGAACCGCGTCGCTCTGAAGCTCCGTCGCACGCCTCCACCTTGTTGTTGAAGAGTGCGGCGGCCCCTTCTCCCCATTTGACGTGAAGAAATAGGAAACGAAGATGCCCTAGAGAGGGCTAATAAAAAAATCGATGAAAATACAAGTACGTCCCTAAAAGTTTCCATATCTGCAAAAGAGCCTCTGTCACAAATATCTTTTGGTTACATTGCATTCAAGTTCCTGGAACTTCGTGGAATTACAACAAAGCCCCTGCCAGATCCAAATCACATGCGCAACACGCCCTTCAGTGGGTAATTTGTGATTTTTCACCTCATTTTATTTTTGTTATTTAACTCATGCAAAAATTGTGAACATTTGTGTTTTAGTCCCTGTGCTTCAAACAATAACTTTGATTGGTTTCTCTGATTAAATAAATATTTTTATTGATCCAAAAATTCTGAAAAAATTGGATATACTCCTCCTATAGTCTTTATCGTTGTATAAATTTTTCATCATTTTTTATTATCATTAGATATATTTAAAAATTCAAAAAAAGTATCTTTTAATTTCCCAAAATTAGAAAACTCATAAAAATTCGAAAATTAGCTTAAAAATCCCAAAAAAAATTATGTAGGTGTAGTTTGGTGTATGTTAATTTCTGGCCATTTTTTGTGCATTTTCCGTTTATAAAAACAAAAAATGTGAAAAATGAAATATTTTAAAAAAAATTGTAGAAAATTCTAGAAAAATCCAAAAATTGTGATTTTAGTTTCTGATTGTAGATATTGCTTTGTTGTTTATATTAAAAATAATTTTCAGGATTATTGGGTATTTAAAGTATTTTTAAGTTGCAAAATAATCTTGGTTGTGTGCTTTTTGCTCTATTTTTCACTGTTTGATTTTTAGAAAATCACAAAAATATTAGAAAAACACGAAAAAATTATCAAAAATATTTTAAAATATATAAAACATAAAAATATTTTCTTTGGACTTTTCTGTACATTTTTTACTATTTTGAAAAATACAAAAAGAGCGGTGTGCGTGCGTTTTTATCACTTGTGCATATTGTTCTTAATTTAAAAATAAAAATAAAAATTCAAAAAAACATCTTTGAAATTTGACTATACAGTTTTTCAAATGTGCTCCTTGTGTTCGATCTTGGTCGCTATACCAGGTAAAAAGAATAGCGAAAACCGCTTACATTGTTTTTATTGATTCATCTTATTTTGAGTGGTTTATTTATTTTTCTCGTTGACCGATTCGAGTGGTTGAGAATAACAACACACGTGCATATTTATTTTTCCCTCTCTTAACCTCGTCGAAATCCATGTCATCATTTACAAGAGTCATCTTATTAATTTAGTGATTTTAGGGACAATTATTTGAGATTTGACTCAGGGATTTTGCTAAGATCAGTAGATTGAGATAATGAATCGCGGATTCAACCCAGGAAAGGTGCACCTTATTGGTAATAAATCATATATATACAGAGAGAGAGAGAGAAGGCGATCATGTGAGATGGGCTCTTGTGAGATGGTGAGATGGGTAATCTCAATTGCTCATTTTACCATCATTCACGGCATGAAACCTAGGGGATTTAGATCGTCATATATCACAATGGTATCATTCAAAGTTCAACTCAATTCGAGACTTCTATCCCCTCCATCGAGTCTATCAAATTTTAACGGTCTCAGATTGTGAAATTGACCCCCTCCAGATGGACATGTTAAGGGTGTTTTTACACGGAATTGGAAACACATGTTCCACTCATTATTCTATCTAAATCCACCATGTTTCATGCCGTGAATGATGGTAAAATGAACGATTGAGATTATCCATCTCATCATCTCACAAAAGCCCCATCTCACAAAATCAGCTCTCTCTCTCTCTGTGTATATATATATATATATAGTAAGAGAGAGAGTTAGGGAAGCACGAGATTTCGCTAACGGGCGACCATAGTACAAATATTTTTTTGAAAGGAAAAATGGTATCGAACTGTAAAGGTGGACACCCAAAAACTTCTATTCACAAGATTATGTACAAAAGTTACAGTGATCAAGATCTACGTAGGAGTCTGCAATGTTCAATTACATTTTCGATATAAAATCTCTTCCCCCGAAAAATAACTCCATTCTTTGTCAACCAAATTGCCCACAAAATTATATACGAATATATACGTGCATGACCATTCTTGCTCTCTTTACATAATAATGTTAGCAGTGATAGACCGACTAAAATTGAAATATGCTCTGATACTCAATTCCTTGTCTACAAGGAGGAAGGGAATCTAGATCATAATCGTGATTTCTTTGTGTCATTTATTAAGGTAAGTATGAGAAGATACATGCATTTCTCTTTTTTTACCTTTACACATGCCTTTGAACCCTTCACGTCATTACTAGTGAGATCAAAAGTTTCAATACGTGAGCGCTAAAGCAGAACAAATCGGAGAAGAAAGGACAGCCTCGACGGCGACCGTGTGGAGGAGTTGGAACACAAGCAACCTTCCATTGCTGGAGGTCGAGTCGAAATGATCACAAAACGGTCGTCAACCTTATTCTCCAGTATGTCAAAAGTCTGCTCACATAGAACTGGAGTGAATGCCATCTCTTCGTAATTTTGTGATAGCTGAAGTGAAAATTTATACTTACCAATCACACAAAAAAAACAGGCCCAAGTTGCTCCATCTTAACTTTTTGCTAACCTCTGCAGCAATAAATTCTACCTCTACCAACAAGTCTGATTGCCTTGAAACATCAGCACATGAACGTCATTGATTGCAAGCTAGACAGATATATTAAACTTCTACTCCGAAATGCATCTGCCACACAGATGAGCACATGCATGTACACGCATCTGCAGATAATATTTCGATTTTTTTTATACCATGTTCTCCGTATGATGGTCCGTACCACATGTGGTACTGCTACAGATCCCATTGAAGGAAGAGAAGACGAGATCCACCACCACGTAGAGCCAAGGGAAGCAACTGATCACCGGATGGCGATGGTGGAGGTAACAGTGAAGCCACGTCAAGTATTGCCCTGCTGTCGCGCAGAACCAGGAAATTTAAGGGTTTGCATGGCGGTGCCCATCACAACCTACGTATCACCTTCCACCATCCCTTTCGTCGTATTTATGCGTAGACCATGACAGGTGCTGGTGTGTTTGGATTGTAGCGGCAACGAGATCCACGTTGGTGGCGACGTTTATTTAGTGATGGACGATTGCGAGGAGATTGAACGAACCAAATTCGAGGAGAGGTCGTCCAGAGTCCAGACCCCCTCACATGGTCCATGTTACTGTAATCGTCCTTGTTATCAGAATATCTAAGGTACATATTTGCGGGTGGGTCGCGTCATTGTCCGATACCTCTCGACTGTTGGGCCCCATGTTACCGAGGAAAGATCCAACTCGACTCGACGAAGGCTTGTAAGTCTGTGTGGTTAATGTTGATGAGCCAAATCGATGTGAGAATTTGAATTTGTATTATTGATGTATTTTTTATTTTTACAAATGATTATTTTATATTGATTTAAGATTAATTTTTTTGTGAAAATGATTGCAAATAGTAAGAGTATGATATAATAATTATAAATCAATAAGTATTATGCTCCAACGGGTAGAAATATTAGTAGAAATGAATGTGCTTATTATAATTTTTATGGACTCAGAGCTTATTGGAAAAATCTGTCTCTCTCTCTCTATGTATATATATGAGAAAAATAAGGTTGCTTTCGTTCCATTTTTCAACGATTTTTTTAGCTTTTATAAAATAATCATGTATTTTTACTAACGTATCCCTCTAATATGTCATTCCATTTCGTCAGAAATAGATATTCATATACCCTCCATTCATAACCGGTCGATTACAACAATTCTAAGACCATTAAAATTACCCATTCTAGATGAAAGTCACGAGAGTCTCCATTTCTGACAAAATTAAAATGACATAATATATATAAAGTGATGAAAATATATAGCGGTATTTTCCAAAAAAAACAGAGGAAAAATCATCGAAAAATGGGATGGTGAGAGAAACATCATTTTCCCTATATATATAGTATGTTACTAGCCATATAGTAACCAATATATTTGTTGTTACATATTTAAGTACAATAAAAATGTTAATGAATATTAAACTATTAGTCACCGTAGGCCACTTTTATTGTAGTGATTTCAATCTTCAATCAGCAGGCAAGAGAGTAGTAGTGTCGGTGTGCCCTACTCTATAATTAGGGTCAAAGCTGGGAAACTTGGAAAAGAGAATGGATGTGAGTTCCCTCTAGTAAAATTCATAGGAGACCTTCCCAATGCGTTTGGTTGCTTATGAATATATGGGTGGGGGTGGGGGGGTGATCTGCAATATTTTGGATTGAGCTTGTGATCACGTTTGTGACGGAAGGTGGAGTCGAATAAGAACCCACCACCCTGAGATTTGATCATGGACATCCCACCTCGTTTGGCGGAAAAACGCATATGGAGTGCGGTGCAGGTTCTCTCTGAGCTCCTGGAGTCTAGTGCATCCAGTCACTGAGCTCTTGCAAAACTTCACGATTGAATCTCAACTTTGATGTAGGAGATCTTTCATGACTAGGAGGTGGCCGACCATAAAGCGGGAGGTCAGTAGATGAATGTGAAACTTATATATCGTCTATGAGACAAATGTATTTAATATATTTATTTCGTCTAAATATTCATAATATAGACCAACTTTAATTTGCAAATGAATATGGATTTATCCATATCTAATCCACTACCATATTTATTATATTTATACATTGACATCTATATTACTATATATATTTATTTTAAATGGATACAAATACCGATGAAATATTGGTATCCGTAAGCACACAAAAAAATTGAGCTGTAGTGATGGTTTTTTTCAAAATCCATCACTAAATTAGCCATTGTAAATATATAACGACGATATTATTTGTTGAGAAATGAGTTTTCGTACTCGAAATAATCGACGAATATCATATATGTCGTTATATCATAGCAACGGTCCACATAGAGACGCTTATTCGTAGCTATTTTTCGACGAATATCATATATGTCGTTATATCATTAGCAATGGTCCGCATAGCGACGCTTATTCGTAGCTATTTTTTAAATTTTTAATTAATCATAACTAAATTTTGAACTAAAAAAATAGCGACGATTAGTTGAAATTTTGAAAAATAGCAACGGATAAGCATCGCTATATGGATCGTTGCTAATGATATAAAGACAGATATGATATTTGTCGGTAACTTCAAGTACGAAAACTCACTTCGCAGTGAATAATATCGTCATTATATATTTAACAACGGCTAATTTAGTGAAGGATTTTGAAAAAAAAACATCACTATAGCTTAATTTTTTATAGTGAAGTATCTGTATCGACGTCATATATCCAGTTTTTTAACTATAGCTGATAAATTATTATAAAATAAATACATTTATTATATTTTTTTCATTTAGATATTCTTCCTACTAGTTTTAATTGGCAAACGGATATGGATACTTACGTATCCAATCTGCTATATTAGGATCTCCTTCGCCCATTCGAGAGAAGCGATGTTCTTCGAGAACTCGAAAACGAGATACGTTAGCAGTTGTCTCTTTGCTTGCAAGAACTCGATGCCGACTTCAGCACGCCCCGAAAAAACCATTCTCATTCAAGGAGACCTGGGAAGTGGTCAAGACGCAAGCTGTGAATGTGCATTGGGCTCACATCTTGTGGAACAAGTATGTGGTGCCAAAGCACGCCTGCACTCTCTACCGTGCTATCATGGACCAGTTGCCTACTCTTGATAGGCTCCCGAAATGTGGACTAGCGACCAACGTTGGATGCTACCTATGCGACTATCATCAAGAATCACGGGATCACATTTTTTATAATTGCCCTTTCTCTTCTGAAGTTTGGAAGGGAGTTTCGACAGCCCTGGACCTGCAAACACCAATATCCTCAGACATCAACACCTTACTAGTTTGGTGCTCCAACCTAGGCAGCGGTACAATGAAGATCCCAGCCATGATGGCCCTCTCCGCTGCCGCATGGAGCATATAGGTTGAACGAAATGCAAGATGGATGACTTCGAAGATTAAATAAGCAAGCGAAACAACGAAAGATATTACTTTTTTTTTTGAGATGAAAGAGGGTGAAATCCCGAAGTAGAAGCGAAAGATATTACTGATCTATAGCCACAACGAGATTTTGAAACGGCTCACAATGTGCTGCTATTTTGCTGCCCTGCAGCCTTCTTTTTCCTTAAAATGGCTTGTGAGACACAAGCCTTCAGCACGCCATTGAGGGACAATAATATGGCCGGCCTTGGAGTTGGGTTCATGTGACAATACAGGGGAGGCATGTCGATCAGAATCAACCCGGGGTACTCCTCCTTCCAACCCTCCCAATCCTCCTCGGTTCAGTTCGTTTGGTTGCAGGGTTGGGTTGGCACAATCCGGGGTACCCGTCCTTCCAACCCTCCCAATCCTCCTCACATTTTACTATTCACTGGGGTACCGCAACTCAACCCAACCCTACAACGGGCTCGTTTGGAAAGAGGGTTGGGTTGGGGCGGGTTGAATAGTAGGTGTTTGTATGGTTATGACTTGTGAGGGTTGGTAGAGGGTTGGAATAAGGAATGTGATGTGATGCCACATTTATATGTGATGGAAATCCAACCCAGATATGATCCAGAAAAAAGAGAGATAAACCGAATTACCCCAGAGGTAACCCTCTTTCCAAAAGGAGAGCACACGTGACTAATTTGGGGAAGGGACATTACAGGTATCTGGATTAATCTCTAATCTAAAGCCCCCCAAGATATAGAAGTCTACCTAAGTCCTTAACCAAGACCCATTTGTAATAATAGAGGGCATGCTTTCAAGGAAATTGTTGCAGCACTGTCCTCTCAGAGCTGTCGAGTACCGTACCCCAAAAGCCCGTAATCAGATTCTTCTGGTAAAAAGCCTATCAACTATCTCCGCTGCAGTTCCAATGTACGTGTCTATAAAAAATCGATTCCTTCTAAAATGGTTACAGCCGCGCCTGTGGGATCAACGTTCTCCTTTGGGAATAGTTCTTATCTCTGCAAGTTGTATAAAAGATAAAGTCAGAAGCAATCCACTTCAAGCCCGTGCAGCAATGTGGTGGATTCTCCTGTTGTGGAGACTCCACCTTTAACAAGATAATGAAAGTCGTAATTGCAATATTACTTTTTTAAATATGAGTATATTTATCCTAATTATGTGGGATTTTGACCCGTTTATACGCAAGATTTAAGAGGAAAACAGGACACTATAACAAACTAACTCTGTAGTGACGATCGCCCGTCGTTAGATATATAGTGATAAAGATTATTAGTTGCTAAATGATTTTTTATACTAGAAATTATGGATGAAAGTTATATATGTTGCTATATCATTAGCAACATTATATATCACAGCATTTATCTGTTGATATTTTTTAAAATTTAGGCTCCTCAAATTTTGACAAATAGCAACAGGTAAGCGTTGCATATAGATTGTTGCTAATGATATAGCAACGGAGATGACATTCGTTGTTAAAATCTGGTATAAAATAATCATTTCGTAACAAAATAGGTCTATAACGACGTTTATTTTGATCCATTACAAAATCCTTCATTGTTAAATATATAGTGACGAATATTAGCCATTGCTGAAATGATCTTTTATATTTGAAATAAACAATGAAAGTCACGATTGTTGTTATACTTTAGCAACACTCTATATAGCAATACTTATATGTTGCTATTTTCTAAATTTGAGAAAATAGTCAATAAATTTGAACTAAAAAATTGGCCGTGATTAGCTTAAATTTTGAAAAATTACAGTATGTAAACATTGATATATAGAGCATTGCTAATGATATAATTACATATATTATGTTCATCACTAGTTTCTGTTGGAATTTATCCCGTATGTGGTCCATATAAAATATTTATGAGATGATAAATATTGAGTTTTTATCAAGTCAATGGATAAAACTTAACCGCATTATCTTGATCCATGTTGATGGTTAATGGATTATCATGAGTCGATTACGATAGGGTTTGTTATCCTTTTAAACCCTCCAACTCTACCCCTATAAAAGAGACGTGCTGGCTCATTATGCAAATCCATCTGGTCATCATCTTCGATGTCAAGAGAATACGAGAGAGAATATGATATCAAGTCAAAAACAGGAGTATGAAGGCGTATAAGACGTGGTATGACGCACACCTCGCATATAAACACAATGTAACCCCAAGTTCACCAACTTCACACAATGATGACCGTAAAAGTTCGGTCTTTTACCTTTTCGATTTTAAAATTTGGTGACAAAGCAGTTATTTTATCAAGCTCACAAATGTAGTCTCCTAGGGTAGTTCATGTTTAAGCCGGCGGTGCACTCTACCCCTATAAAAGAGACGTGATGGCTTATTATGCAAAACACCGAATCAAGAGATTCAAAGAGCCACCATCAAAACTCTCTACCATCTGAGAGAGTCTTAACGATCGGGGTCAAGGGAAGGAAAAAAAGAGGAAGAAAAGATCACCGTTAGTTTCTTCATCATCTCCGTTACAAGTTTCTATTTGATTTGCGATGGAAGGAGGTAACTCGCGAATCATTGGTTTTATTGATTCTTTAATGTTGCGGCAAATTTTTCCTATAATCTGGTATCAAAGCCAGGTTCTTGTACTTGGCTTTGATGGAATCGATAAAATTGATTATTTTATGTCTTCAAATCTTTGGATCATTTGATTCCGTAAGATTATTTTTGTCTCTTATTTTATATTCCGTGAATATAGAGAATATTTAAGATTAAGTTTCGCAATAAAAACTTGGTATTATATTTATTAAAGATTAAATGGCTTGAGAATTTATACTATAAGAGAGGTTTGATCCCAATCCTTACGGTTGGATTTGATTAATGGGATATAGAAGTTTCAGAAGCTGTTAACTGCTTTTTATCTCATTTTCTAAACCTTTGCTAAATATAGCATTCACGTATTATTATTTTTAATACTATGTTAGTTATCGAAAATTGATAACTTTCTTTTCCTAATTTCACATAACTGGTGTACATGTGATTACATACTTGTAATAAGTAATTATTACAAAGTAATTGTAGATCTAAAAAAAATTAAATCAAGCAGCACTTGGTGCATATCCGCTAGAGAAGTGATTGATCTATTTTTGTAAAGGCATCACATGCACATTAATGTTGATGAATGAAGTTAGAGTGTTCAATTTGTAGTTAGTCATCAAAGTGATCTAACCATGTACAGAATTGAGCCTATATTCTGATTATCGTAGTGTTGATGCAAATTAAACAATAAATGATATGACATTTATTTTGATAATCATAATTGTATAAACATGGACTAGGAGATTACCTAAAGGTCGACCATTGTCCATGATTATGCATATTAAAAGGCTAATTAATGAATCATGAAGTTTACATCCAAAGATGGAAAATATGAATTAGACATGATTTATTCAATTACCTATTAAAGTGTATCTAATTGCATCACTTATGCATTTATTGATATGTTAATATTCTGCCTAAAGGTGATTATTAACATATTGTGAAAGAAATTTCAATATGTATTTCTCGTATATAAATTATTAATTTATTTCTCAAAGCATTATTGTGAGCATATGTATTATTGTTTACAGTTTCAGCAGCTATGAACTTGTTTGCATTAGGCAACTCTATGGTTAGGTTCAACGGACTCAACTATGCAGATTGGTCAGAACATATCCTCTTTCATTTGGGAGTGATGAATTTAGACCATGCATTAGTCGAAGATCAAAAATCACAAGCCATTACAGAAAATAGCACTGGCGATAAAAGGTTGTATTATGAGGCTTGAGAAAGATCGAATAGACTCTACTTGAACTTGATGAAAATCTCAGTGGTAAAAAACGTCAAACCATCAATGCCTAGGAAAACAATGGTAAGGAATTTATGAAGAAAATTAAGAAGTACTCCCAGTCCGATATAGTTGATAAGTCCATTGTTGGGACTTTAATGAGCAAGTTGACCACGAAGAAATTCAACTGGTCCAACTTGATGATGGATCAAGTAACTGAAATATCTAATCTCGCAGCTAAATTGAAAATCATGGGAATGGATGTCAACGAGACGTTTTTAGTATAGTTTATCATAAACTCTCTTCCTATTGAACTTGGTCAATTCCAGGTAAACTACAACACATTAAAGGATAAGTGAAGTTTCATGAAATTAAAGGCTATGCTCATTCAAGAAGAAGGGAGATTAAAGAAGATAAAAGAACACTCAGTGAACCTCATGGCTACTGAAAAGACTACGGTAGGGGCTAGTAGCAATAAAAGCCACACAAGCAAAATGAACAAAGGAAAAACTCCCATGAAAGCTAATGGGAGCAATTTCAAAGAAATCAAATGTTACTTTTGCAAGAAGACCGGGCATATGAAGAAAGATTGCCTTAAACGGAAAGCATGGTTCAAAAAGAAAGGTATGCATTATGTTTCTGTTTGCTTCGAAGCAAATATTATAGATGTTCCTAGTAATACTTGGTGGTTAGATTCGGGTGCAACTACTCACGTATCTCACATATTACAGGGATTCCTTACAATCCAGAACATAAAAGAAAGTGAGCAGTATTTGCTAATGGGAAATAGGATGAAGGCACGAATAGATGGAATTGGGACTTATAGATTGATCATGGACACTGGATGTCAAGTTGATCTGGAAGGATGTCTCTACGCTCCTAAATGAGCTAGAAATCTTATTTCCGTTTGCAGACTGGATAGTTTAGGATTTTCTTTCAAGATTTCTGATGGATCATTATCTAAGTTTAGAAATAAGTACTTTTATGAATCTGATACTTTGGAGAATTATTTTTATCATTTTAATCTTGATAATAAATTTATGAATTCCATGTTTTATGTTGAATGCAATGTGGGTGTGAAAAGGAATGCATCTGATGAATGCTCTGCTCTTTTATGGCATCAAAGAGTAGGTCATATATCTAAGGAAAGAATGTTGAGACTTATTAAGAACGACATATTGCCTCAATTAGACTTTACTTATCTAGGGTTGTGTATAGATTGCATTAAAGGAAAGCAATCCAAACACGCATCAAGAAGCCAACTACAAGGGCTACCTAGCTCCTAGAATTGATACATACTGATATTTGTGGTCCTTTTGATGTCTCATCATGGGGAGGGGAAAGTTATTTTATCACATTTATAAATGATTTCTCACAGTATGGATATGTTTATCTAATTGCATGAAAGGACTCAAGCAGTAAATGTCCTTGAGATATTTATTAATGAGGTGGAAAGGCAATTGGATAGGAATATAAAAGTTGTGAGATCTGATCGAGGTGGTGAATATATCGGAAGGCATGATGAGACAGGTCAACATCCTAGTCCATTTGCAAAATTCCTTAAAAGTAAGGGTATGTGTGCACAATACAATGCTCGGAACACCGCGACAAAATGGTGTCGCAGAAAGGTGAAACTGTACATTAATGGAAATGATTAGGAGCATGATAAATAATAGTACTTTACATCTTTCATTGTGGACATATGCATTAAGGACTCAGCATATTTACTCAATAGGACTCCTAGTAAAGCAATTCAAAAGATACCTTTTGAATTATAGACAGGTAGGAAACCTAGTTTGAGACATTTACTTGTTTGGGGATGTCAAGCGGAAGTCAAAGTATACAATCCACATGAAAAGAAATTAGGTCTAAGGACAGTCAGTGGATTTTTCATTGATTATCCTGAAAAGTCAAAGGGGTATAGATTCTATTGTCCTAACAATAGTATAAGAATTGTTGAGAGTGGCAATGCTCGCTTCATTAAGAATTGCAACATTAGTGGGAGCCAAATTTCAAATGTGGAAATAAAAGAAGATAGGGATAAAGTGTCGCTTCCATATCTGCCCGAATCTTCTAGAGTAATCATTCCACCTGTGGATTCATCTCCACATAATGACGTAGAATATCACATTAAGTGATGATGTTCATATTAATGAAGAAGTTGTAAATGAACCAAGTTCACCACAATCACAAGAAGTTGCATTAAGACGCTCTGAAAGGTAAAGGAGACCTGCAAATTTTGATGATTATATAATATATGCACTTGAGCATGAATGTGACTTAAGCATTGATAAAGATTCAGTCTCATTCCATCAAGCCATAGAATATAATGATTCTGAAAAGTGGTTGAATGTTATGAAAGAAGAACTTGAGTCAGTGACCAATAACAATGTATGGGATCTCATTGAGTTACCTGAAGGTTCTAAAAGAGTCGGATGTAAATGGGTATTCAAGACCAAACATGACTCTAAAGATAACATTGAACGATATAAAGGTAGACTTGTTACAAAGGGCTTTACTCAAAAAGATGGCATTGATTATAAGGAGACCTTTGCTCCAATTTTAAAGAAGGACTAATTAAGAATTATTTTGTCTTTGGTGGCTCGTTATCATTTGGAGCTTCACCAAATGGATGTAAAGACCGCCTTTTTGAATGAAAAGCTAGAGGAAGATGTCTATATGGACCAACCCGAAGGTTTTACGATCACAGAAAAGGAAAATCTTATATGTAAAATAAATAAGTCAATATATGGACTAAAACAAGCTTCTCGTCAATGATATATTAAGTTTAACAATATCATTACATCATATGATTTTGTAGAAAATACTGTTGATAGGTGTATCTACGTGAAAGTTAGTGGGAGCAAGTTTATTATATTAGTCCTATATGTTGATGACATATTATTAGCTATGAATGATTTAGGTTTGTTACATGAAACAAAGAAGTATCTCTTCAAGAACTTTGAAATGAAAGATATGGGTGATGCATCCTATGTGATTGGAATAGAAATATTCTGTGATAGACTACAAGGAATGTTAGGATTGTCTCAAAAGGCATATATTGAGAAGGTCTTGGAAAGATTCAGGATGGACAAGTGCTCTGCAGGGGTTGTTCCTATTCAGAAATGGGACAGATTCATCTTGGATCAATGTCCAAAGAATGAATTGGAACATAATGAAATGAAATGAATTCCTTATGTATCAGTGATTGGGAGTATCATGTATGCTCAGACATGTACTCGATATGATATTAGTTTTGCCACTAGCATGTTGGATCTGTATCAAAGTAATCCTGGTATGGACCACTGGAAGGCTGGAAAGAAAGTTCTCATGTATTTACAAGGCACCAAAGATCATATGCTCGTGTACAGACGATCTGATAATCTTGAGATTATCGGATATTCAAATTCAGATTTTGTGGGATGCATCGATACAAGAAAGTCAACCTTTAGTTACATATTTCTACTCGCTGAAGGAGCTGTGTCATGGAAAAGTGTGAAGCAGTCTGTCATTTCTGCTTCCACTATGGAGGCTGAATTTGTAGCATGCTTTGAGGCTACAGTTCAAGGATTGTGGCTGTGGAATTTTGCTTCAGGACTTGTAATAGTCGACAGCAATACCAAGCCGTTGAAACTATACTGTGATAATGCCACAGCAGTCTTCTTCTCAAAGAATGATAAGTACTTTAAGGGTGCAAAGCACATGGAATTGAAGCATTTATCAGTAAATGAAGAAGTTCAGAAATAAAGAGTGTCAATAGAGCACATCAGTATTAATTTTATGATTGTAGATCTATTAACTAAAGGGTTAGCACCTAAAATTTTTCTGAGCATGTTGTAAGAATGGGTATTCTAAAGAAGTCCTTGTTATGAAAGGCTAATTAGTACATTTAGTTTGGTGCTCATTATGATTATGACAATCTCATTTGTTTTATGTTTCTGAATCATTTCATTGTTATATTATGCATCTATGTTTGCAAATAGATAACATAATGGTCGAAATGGAATTAAAGAAGGACATGTTATTCTTCTAAATTACAGTTGAATGGATTGAATTGATATTGATACATGGAAGAGATCGTGTCAAGTTATATGACGCGTGACTACCATGATCATATTGATTTAATTCAATTAAGTTATATGCTTCATTGACATTACATAGAACCAATGAAAAGGTACGCTTAAGGTTATTATCTCATAATTAAAGATTATATGGACCAAGTGGGAGAATGTTGGAATTTATCCCGTATGTAGTCCATATAAAATATTTATGTGATGATAAATATTGGATTTTACCAAGTCAATGGATAAAACGTAACTGTATTATCTTGATCCATGATGATGGTTAGTGGATCATCAGGAGTCGGTTACGATAGGGTTTGTTATCCTTTTGAACCCTCCAACTCTACCCATATAAAAGAGACGTGGTAGCTCATTACGCAAAACACCGAATCAAGAGATTTAGAGAGTTACCATCAGAACTCTCCACCATCTGAGAGAGTATTAACGATTGGGGTCAAGGGAAGGATACAAATAAGAAGAAAAGATCACGGTTAGTTTCTTCATCATCTCCGTTACAAGTTTCTATTTGATTTGCGATTGAAGGAGGTAACTCGCGAATCGTTGTTTTTATTGATTCTTTAATGTTGCGCCTAAATTTTTTTCCTATAGTTTCTAGTATAAAAATCATTTAGCAATGGATAATATTCATAATTATATATCTAACAACGGATGATTTAATAACGAATTTAAAATAAACATCGTTATACGCATAATTTCTTATAGTGTAATCGAAGAAGTGGGGTCGGACACCTCTCAATGAGGCAAACAATGGTCGAGACATACATCTATTGCGCATCTTGATGATCTATCTATTTGGAAAACATTCCCTTTGGATTGTGAGGACATAACAATCGTCGAACTTGAAGAAGGGATCTTTAAGGCAAGATGTGTCGACTCAGATAATATATCATCTTTTGTATAATGGAAAACATTCCCCATAAGGTCCTGGAAATAGAATCCATAAAAAAGAAGATCCATGCCCTTGAGAAGCACTCTTTTTTCTGTAATATTCCTTTCTACTCTCCTCCTCCCTCACTATCATATCATTTTCTACTAAACTCATTTTCTCTTGTTCTCCTCATCCCTCTCATTTGTATCATTCCCTCTTATTAACTTTATTATGCCTTCTCCAATGCACTTTCCTAGTATTATCTCGTTCTCAAATTCAAGTGCATAGAAGCACACTTCACATATCGTATAACTAGACAAGAAGAAAAATATAGTTAAATAGCGCGTACTTAAATAAGTAATACATCTAAAGAATAAATGCCATTGAAATGTACACAAAGAGAATTATTATAATAAATGGTCTTCTGGAAAATTATGTTATTAACACTTTTTTTATGCATATCCTCCCTTTGTTGACAAGTATTTCTCTCATTCTTGCCAATACATCTATTAAAAAACATCATATCCAAGTATCCAACATTAATAAGAAAGAAGTGAATACATTGTTCCAATATAAAAATTCAGGAAGGAAGATATATAAAAGATAAAGACATCTAAAAAGTTAAGTGGTAATCTAAAATTAATTCACTTGCTAGTAGGACTTATTTTTATCATGGACACATTAAAGATATAATAGGAATATGAATAAAAATTCATCCTTATAACTTCATATCGTTATTTTTTCTTATAGAGTAATCATCTTATCATCATTAATAATTGCATATCCTTCTCTTCTCCCTCCTCGTCCTTTTCTCATATGCTCTATAGTATTTTTGGATATCATTTCTTCATTTTACCTATTGATATATTCTAAAATGTGAAGTATCATGAAAATAATGAGATCATAATAGTCAAGTTTTTAGTAAGCTTAACAAAGAAAGCATGTACCTGATCATCACATTGTAAGAAATCATCGAATTAAAACCTATCATATATTATATAGATCGTACCATGTACCTAATCATCATGGATAAAAGTAAGATGACAAGATTTAATTGGGCATACTTAATTACGTATTAGGTGGTCATCAGGTGGTCATCCGAAACTTGGCTATAAAGTTCTTTACCTTCAAGTTTTTCTAAAGTTGTATTCAAATATAAAGAGACAATTAAAGAAATTTACTATTTACGAGTCCGAATCGCTGCGCTAAAAAGAGATGTTTATTTTATCGTGCGTAAAAAAAATTATGATGATTTGTTGCTCGTTGTAGGCGGCAATCGGAATCGGTCAAGAAAATAACCACAAATTTTTATTCAATTTTTAATATCATGGTTTTATGTTTATTTTACTTGAGTAAGTCCCAAGGTCAAACATACCGAGGCAAAGGAACAACCTAGAGTTATGTCTATCAAAATTCGTGCGCGGTTTTCGAGGCGATCTATTTTTTTGGATTTTTAATGCAATAAAGGATGCAAAATGCAATTTCGGTCTATTTAGGGACTAAAATGTAAATTACATTCAACGATGTCCGAAAAATACGAAACTTGACAGAGATGATAATTAAGATAAAATGGATGCACTTTAATTTTTTTGAAATTTTTGGATGCAATATGAATTTTTTATATTTTTTTAAATGCAAACGAAATGAATTTCAATATTTAATTATAATAAATATTAAACCTAATTATTTTCAAGGAACAAAATTATCCAAGATCAATCATTAATTGATTGATCTCAGAAAAATCTTAAACTTCGAAAATACTAGTATCAATACCTATTAAAAATCAAATACTGAAATATGCAAAATGATTTTTACAGAGTAATCTATGTAAGCAAATGTGACTCTTTTTAGGCACAATGTCAAGCACAATTAATTCTACAATCTACGATTTTTAAGGAATTTTTAGAGCAATGGTTAATCAAATATAAATTTAAGAGCATAAATTGGGTAAAATATGCAAATTTCCAAAAAACAATCAATTATTAATTAATCATCAATCACAAAAATATCCACAATATGTCAAACTATAGAGAATTAAATGAGAAACATCATGATATTTTTGGATAAATAAAATAATGCAGAAAAGAGTCAGAAAATATAGGGGAACATAGGGGTATAACTGCAATAAAAATAAATATAGATATGCAAGGGGGGCCTAGATTTGATTACCAAGAACCAAGGGCCCTTTCAACAAAATTTCCAGCAGTTCATGTGCGGTGCATGTGACCCCTGGGTCGGTAGGGCTTGCGTGTGAATAGCGAGAAGGCTAGGGGGTTCAGCGCAATTGACCTTGAAGTCATGTGCAGAGCATGTGACCTGGGGGCTGATGCAGGCACTAATGTCGTTCCCTCCCGCGCGTGCTCCTCACATGGGGGGTCATCGGGTTCCGTGCCCGGCCGGTGGTGGCGGAAGCTATGGTGGGGACGTCGAGGGCGGTGGAGGAGAGATGAAGGCGGAGTGGATGAGCTGGCTCCGGTGGTTGTCGATGGAGGCGACTCCTGGCTTCGGCCAGGAGGTGGCGAGGACGTCGAGGAGCTTTAGTTGAGGGTGGTACTTCGATGGGGGTCTGGAGATGTGGCGTAGGTGGATTGCCTGGAGGTCGTTGATGGCGGTGAAGGACGAAGCGTCGCCGGCGGAGCTCAAAGGCGGTGCTCCGGTGGTCGGGGTAGTCGGCGTTGGAGACGACGGAGGTTGGTCGGAGGCGAGTTGTGGGCAAGTAGATGAAGACGATGGTCATTGGTGATGACGTTGGCTCGGAGGCGGAGGAGCCCCAAGCTGCTGGAGACGAGGGTGATGGTCGGTGATGGATGACCGTTGTTGATGAAGATGGCATGGTTGTCGATGTCATTGGCGCTACAGTGTCGACCGGAGCAGGAGCAGATGCGAGGCTGCAACGACCAAAGGGGAGGCCGGATCTCGCCGGAGAAGCGGGCAAGCAGGTGTTATCACCACCGTGTGCCTCGCGTTCTTCGTGCAATCGGTGGATGAAGGCGAGTGGTGCGGTCGATGAAGCTTTTATAGGGTAGAGAAGCATCTATCGGAGATGGAAGGTCCGAGCGAGCTATTTGATTGGATTCGTCGAGATTTGACGACGAAGGTTGGGATTCGATGAGAACGTGTCTTGGATGGCGGCGCGAGATCGTGGGGGATCGCGGGATTGATCTTAGAAGATCGGCGATGGTGCGAATCGCGGGCGATCTGATCGTGATTTGGCGCAAAGAGAATCACGACAGCGGTGAAATTTGGGGGTGTTTCCGCCCACGATGGAAAGTAGGGGAGGAGGAAGACGAGCCCCCGACCGTCCGATCGACAGAGATCGGGCGGCCAGATGCTCTACACGTGGCGCATGGGAGAGGGCTGAAGTGAAGAGCACGTGTGTGGCACCTGCCTGGGAGGCACGTGCAGCAGCTTTTATTTTTTTAAACGAATTATTAAATAAGCCAAAAATGGCTGACACGTGGCAGCCCCAGGGGCTGCCACGTGTCACCACCAGAAAATTCGGAAATTAAAGAAGTTGTAAAATACAAAATAAATAGTAAACGACTCGGATCGAAAAAGTTTCTTCACGAAAATTGTTCGTCTCGATGAGATCTACAACTTTCATGAAGACATCAAAACTAAAATCGATCAAACGCACAAAGTGAATTTTTGGGGTATCCCATGTACATAGAATACCTTGATTTTCTGGTTTTTTATTTTTTTATCATTTTTAAATCAGATAAAAATACAGAAAAAATATGATAAAATCAAAGATAAATATTTACAAATTAATCTAATTTTTTGGATTTTTATTAATTACGAAAAAGAAGAAATAAAATAAAATAAGAAAAAGACCAATTTTGTACAGTCGGTTAATGAAGACCTGGACTCAATTTGTTTCTTTGATTTCAAGCTCAATCTGGATTTGGATTTTTGCAGATTTTAATAAAACTTTTATCAAAGAAGACAAATAAAAAAGAAATAATCTAAAATAGGTTAAATGTGTACATAAAATAATAGGTCAAAAACCGCTAAAATACAAAATGTACAAAAGAGGCCCAAAACCCAACTTTCACATATGAGCTCCGAATGACTTGAACTTGGTCTTGTTTTGAAGGTAATTGAATGTACATAAGTTCAAAAGTGAGTAGGATTAAAACGGACATTGGATGAGGAAGATATGAGGTTTTTAGTTCGGAAATCCTGAAATTAGGGTTTGGGTTTTTGGTCCACTTATTTGGGTTAGTGATTTTTTTGTATTTTTCATTTATTCTTGTTAGTGATGTGTACACTATGGAGTGGTTTTGGGTCATTCGAAGTTAGCTTGAATGAGTTAAAAATCAGGGAAGTTAGGCTATTTATATATCATTTTTGGCTTGGATTTTTAGCTTCTTATTTTGTGCAGAAATTAGTGCTAAAATACAATTCTTATGAAAACATGCATGAATGCTAATTATGCAGAATAGATGCAGAAATGCTGTTGATTTTGAGGGATCTGAGCTTAATAAATGAGATTTAGAGTGATGAATCCGAGATTCATCATCCCCTACACTTAAATCATGCTCGTCCCTGAGCATCAAAAAGAAATGCCATGAGGTGAAATGAGATTGGGTTCCATACCAAGACCATGAGCTGAAGGTGAAAATGAAACTAGACTCGACCTTTGGATTATTAGTGTGGTGGAACTTCTGTGAGACTTAGAATTTTAAAATTAACAGCCCTCAAGTTCTACACATCATTATATCAGTTTCGGCTCAGAAGTCATCTTAGATCAATCCTCTTCCCAAAGTATACCCTATGAACATTGAACAACCGACTCATGTGTGTGAAAGGTTTTAGCTCTTCCCATCCAGAATGCCGGACTACCATGCTCCTTTCCTCTCCAGTAACTCATCCTCGGGGAGTCAGGTATTTCCTTCTAAGGTCTGACGCGATGTGTTCACAATTGAATTGGGGGAGAAGATAGAAGAAGGGGAAAAGAACTGGAGGGTGGCCAGTGTAGTCACCTCTCCTTGTGAAGATGGCCAGTGTAGCCGAGTCTCCACCAAGATTTGTAGGTTTTCTTTGAAGCTTGGACCTTTATGGTCAGATATTTATTTGGTAGAATGCTTCTTTGTATTTGGAATTTTTGGTGGTTCTGCTTGGATCTTGTTGTGCCCCTACGGATATAGAATCTTTTTATTTCTGTACATTTTTTGGGGTCTTAGAAAAAATTGTGCCCAGCCGTCCATCCATTTTCTGAAGCTTTATTTCAACCTGTACTCTGGTCTTTAGATTTCCACGCTACCAGAAAAGAAACTCACACAGTCTTCTAACATCTCGTCTGAGTTGAGGTAAGTGCATAGTGCGAGAGTGCAAATTAATTCCCTATTCCAGAGTTGTACCCAGAATGAAGAGACCAGGTTAGATACTAAGAGTCAAATGCTGCACATTGTCATGTGGAACTCAAAGAATTAAGTCAAAGACCTGAAGTTTCTAAAATCCTATTTCTCGGTGAAGTTCCTCTGAAAATTAGGTGGATTAAGGTCAAGTCTAGACCACTCTCGGTTTCTGTTCATAACTCGGTTCAGAACCCAAAGACTTTTCACAGATGCGATGCTGGATGAAGTGCATGTGTGTGAAATGCAGACATTTTTGTGGATTTTTTATGCAAGGGATTTTTGGTTTTTTTTGCAAAAATGAATAAGAAGCCATTTTTCAAAAATTTTGGGCACAGCTAGTGTTAGTAGCAAAACTCTTTTTCTTTTTCTTTTCTTTTTTTTTGTTTTTTTGTGTTTTTTATTTAATACACACCCCATAAATACATATAGACTTACACGCAAGTACAAGATATGGCTAAAATATATACAAAGTATATAAACAGACCCCCCCCCATACTTAGCGAGTGTTGTGTCCTCAGAGCACAAGAAGCGTAAAGAAGACATAGCTTGGGCTAAGCGTAAGAGAGTGAAAAAGGAAAAGAAAAAGAACAAGATTTACATAACTGCCCCCCTATACTTAGACTGTGAATAGTCTAAGTATAGAAGAAGAGCGGAAAAAATTGAAGCGGTCGGGGTATGCGAATGAGGAGAGTATATACAAATGGGTATCGGTTCCCCCTATACTTAGGCTCTGGTCATCCTAAGTATAAGAGAAGGGTGGAAATGGAGCGATTGTGAGAAGGATTATGATGAGGGAAATGGTATATACAGATGGCGTTGGTCCCCCTATACTTAGGTCTTCTCCTAAGTACAGGAAGAAGTTGTACAAGGAGACCGATGTGGTCGGGAGGGAGGGTGGGTAGCCGATGATTAAGGAGTTTTTCGGCTGATCTTTTTGTGAGCCTGTGATGGGATATCGGTATAACGATACGTAGATGAAGCATATGATTCCCAACTATTATCAGTGTCATCCTCAGAAAAATCATGATGGATAGTAGATGAAACATTTGAGTCAGATGAAAGGTAGCCATCATCAGAGTTATCCTCAGAGGAATAGTATTTGAAAGTGGACACACTCCAGATATTCATGTCTTTTTGTTTCTTCAATTGTTTCCTCAGAATTCGTTCCTTCTTGGGGTCAAGCAGTTTATCCTCAGATGAATACTCGGAAGCACCGATCTCAGTCAGCTCATAAGAAATAATTCGAGTATACTAGAAGAGGGCAGGAGTATCAGCTTTGTATGAATAGTAGTTAGGAACGGGAGTTGTCCAACGAGAATCAAATTTTGGATCCTTACGAAGATATGGCTTTAGAGCTGCCGAACAGACTTCACTCATATAGACTACCTTTTCTAGACCTGATGAGGGATCATCATCTGATTCCTCTTCCGAAAGGTCAAATGTGACTCTCTTTTTCTTGTCTCGTGAAGGTATCGGTTTACTTGAGTATCCAGATGAATAGCCATTGGAATTCTTCTCCTTGGTTGGTGTTTGGCCTGCGTGTTTGTTCTTAGTCTCCTGAATGTTGGTGCACTCTCTATTTGGGATCATTTGGTCAAGATATTCAAAGAAGGTTGCCCCTAGGTGCGACCATGCATATGTCTCAGGATCATAGAAGAAATTTTTGTCTATTTTGAGATCCGCAGGAGTTGAAAAACTGGGGAGAGTCTCTGCATGTTCATTCTCAATTGATTTGACATTGGAGCATTCCTGTGTCAAGTTGATGTAATCCATGTAGTCAGAATAAGTTGACCCAGGGTGTGATCATGCATAAGTCTCCGGATCATATGATTCATATACTTGATTCTCCATGGTGAGAGCAGCTGGGAATGGAGCAGGGGGAAGATTCTCTAAACCAATAGTCTCATCAACAACCGCTATCTCAGGTATCGTAGCGGGGTAGGGCTCTTCTACCTCTTCATGGTTACGGCTGTTGGGGACTTCGTGGGTTTCCTTAGAAGATCGTGGTTCCTCAAAGACAGTGTCAGATCTAAGTGCATCCAATGCTTTAAAATTGATTTCCCGAGTCTCACAATCGATAATTGCCTTTGACAATGCTAAGAATGATTTTCCGATAATAATTGGAGACTGGGTGAATTCTCCTTGATGTTCAATATCAATGATCGTGAATTCTACTTTGAGCGAAGCACCTTGGAATTTCGTAATGACAGAAATGATTCCTCTCGGCCTCTTTTTTTATCGGTCTGCCAATTGAACAATCTCTCGTATTTTCCTGATCGGTCCAAGTTTGAGTTCGTGAGATACAGAAGTCGGGAGGATATTGATTGGTGAATAGTCATCAATCCGATCATGGGTGAAGATTGTGTCTTTGATTTCACAGTCAAATCTGGGCAACCGCTTCACTATGCGGCTCTTGATTTTTCTCCTCAACACCAAGGAGGAGACCATTGACAAAATATATCTTTCGGTCTTTTTACTAATCCTGCCCGACTTTTTGATCATTTATTTGTCCATTACAAATCCTTTAAGGTCGGGGAAGTGTTCAATGGCCTTTATAAAGGGAAGTTCAAAAATCAGTTTCTTTTCTAGTGCTTCACGTACAACATGATCCAAATTCTTCAGATCTTCTTCAGTCTCTATTTTTATGAAATTTTCTGGATTTTTGATTTTGTGTTGTTTTTGAATATTCTAATTTTTTGGTATTTTCTGTGTGGCGTGGTGATTTGGTGTCTTCTGTAGAGGAGTAGGGGCCTTGATTTTCCGAGAAGGAGTCAGATGCATAGTCATGTCTAGGGGAATAATAAACAGAAGTGCCGCTATCAGAATCATCCCTAGGTTTCTGAATATCCTCAAAATTGTCAATATGAGATTCAATCATTTCCTCATTCATTTTTATGTCTGAGCTCTCAGAGAGTGAAATTAATCGGTCGGTAAATTTTTGAAATCTGTCCTCTAATTTGAATCTTTTATTTATCCTTGAAATATCATCCTCAAAATCCTGTTCATGATCAATCATGGGAGCAGTTGGTTTATGTTTAATAATTTCATCTTCCATTTTCTTGTATGTGCTGAGAGGAAAATTTCTTTGAATATCTGATAAATGATCATTATTTTTTGAAATTTTCTCCTCAAAAATTATGGAAGGAGGCTGCTCAATGGAAAGATTTTGAGGGAATGTGTAGGTCTTGTACTCAACATGCCATGACTCGGGCATATAATTCTGGTCTGAGTAGAGTCTACTTCCATGATCATGATCGATCGTATCCTCGAATAATGGATTCATACAGGGTATATATGTGTCAATATCATCAGTTGGGTCCTCTGTATGTATAGGCTAATTAAGTGAGTGATATTCAGGTTGGTCAATATAGATTTGATCGTTGCGGTTAAATCCAATGCTGATGATCATTAAGTGTGGGTCTTTCCATCTGGGTTTGATTTCCTGGCCAGTCATGAGATTCAAAAGTAATTTGATCTTGCATTGATTCATTTGCAAGAAATCGAGAATAAGATGGTTCGGTCCAGGATGTAAATTGGTCATGTGTGGTTGAATGATTCGAGGAGGAAATTAATGAGGGGGCCAAATTCGTTTGCGGGTTAAAATTCCCGCAAATATTGAAGGGTTTTTAAAAGAAGAGGGTTCAGTTGATTTGGGCCAAACCGAGATAAATTCATTGTCATAATAGAGATCATATGGGTACTCAGACCATTATCCAGTGTTTGTCAAAGGAGATTGATGATGAAACGTCATGGTTGATCTTGGTGCGGTTGCATGGGATAGTTAAAAGAAATTTATCAAATGTGCGGCGTGTGATCTTCGATATCGGTTCACGCACACCAATGCAAACACAAATCAAACCCCAGGTTCACTAACTCACACAATGAAGCTATAAGAGTTCGGCTATTATCTTTTCAATTTTAATTGGTGACAAAACAATCTTGGAAAATAATTAAGCGAGCTGTTAGGTGTCGAAATTTTTGTAATGACTGGCCTGAATTCTTACGACTAGTTACACATACTTTCAGCCAGTATGGGAGTAATTACGGACCGTAGAATGACTACCCGTTACTTGAGGATGGAGCGTTACGTAGTGTCCTCTAAACCACCCACTCTATTAAGGAAATCCGGACTGTTTACCGGCTACCCGTAGATCCTCATTGAGAAGTAGCTAATCGTTTTTGGCAGAATCAGTAGTCAATATGAAAATCCGAGTTTTGGGCTCCAGCCTTAAGTGTCATCTCTCGCTCACTCAGAAAAATAAAAGCATCCAAGGTCAGGGTTGCTCTCCCGCAGAAATTCTTGATTTTATGGTTTATTTTGATCGGCTATATTTAGCAGTCCCAATTTTAATTAGGTGTTCACTGAAGAATTAAGTGAGCAGAAATACACATCTACCGTCCAGTCCCAATTTCCTTCAGAATTATGTGATAAAACAAGAGGGAGAAATTCGGGAAAAGCCGATGCACGTGGAAAACTATGATGTATGCTCAATTAGAAGACTTACAGTGAATCCTCGCAATCTCTATGTGGGATGCTCGACGGAAATTGAAAAAATATTCTATATGAATGCAAGCCGATCAAAAACCGCACCTAATCAGAAAGTTCTATTAGAAGGAAATAATTGAGTTAAATTTGGCTAAGATGAACGATCTAAAGTGCGTCTCAATTAAAGTGCAGTGTGGCCTTAGATCCTACGAGCACAATCAAAAATATAAAATGCTCTGAGAGCCATATGTGCAGGTCTATCCTAATCGCCACTCAAGTCGGGCCCAACCCTCACCGGAGAGTGAAATAGGCCACGACACACCACAGAAGAAAGTTTAGAGTCTTTTACACACGCGAGAGTCCAAACGGACACCGTTGTAAATGAGCAATTAATTACAGAAATAAAGTTACGGAAATTAAAACCCTAGACTCTACGCTCTCTCACGACTCGACTTGATTTTAATTTAATTGCGACTTTTTTCGGAAGTCGGTGAAGATGCTTCGGTTCCTGAAAAACTGCTCTGCGTACGCCGAGTACCTCGCAAGAAAAATAAGAGAGATGTGTGTAAGAGAGTGACTGAAAAATAAATCAAAAATAAAATAAATGCTGAAAATAAAATGAAATAAATTGCAGAAAAAATTTGGAATTTACAATGAGAAATTCGGGGGTCAGACTACCCGAATGCGGAAAACCGAACGAAAATTTTTAAAACACAAAACTAAGTTGTTTGCCTCCCTAGCAACGACGTCATCTGACGAGTTCGAAATCACCGCATTAAAAAGAGGTGTTTATTTTATCGTGCGTAAAAAAATAATGATCATTTGTTGTTCGTTGTAGGCGGCAATCGGAATCGGTCAAGAAAATAACCACAAATTTTTTATTCAATTTTTAATCTCGTGGTTTTATGTTTATTTTACTTGAACAAGTCCCAAGGTTGAACACAAGGAGGCAAAGGAACAACCTAGAATTATGTCTATCAAAATTCGTGTGCGGTTTTCGAGGTGGTCATTTTTTTGGAATTTTTAATGCAATAAAGGATGCAAAATGCAATTTCGGCCTATTTAGGGACTAAAATGTAAATTACATTCAAACGATGTCCGAAAAATACGAAACTTGGCTGAGATGATAATTAAGAAAAAATGAATGCAGTTATTTTTTTGGAATTTTTGGATGCAATATGAATTTTTTTATCAATTTTTAAATACAAACGAAATGAATTTCAATATTTAATTATAATAAATATTAAACCTAATTATTTTCAAGGAACAAAATTATTTAAGATCTATCACTAGGTGATTAATCTCAGAAAAATCTTAAACTTCGAAAATACTAGTTTTAATACCTATTAAAAATCAAATACTGAAATATGCAAAATGATTTTTACAGAGCAATCTATGTATAAATGCGACTCTTTTTGGGCACAATGTCAAGCACAATTAATTCTACAATCCGTGATTTTTTGGGAATTTTTAGAGCAATGGTTAATCAAATATAAATTTAAGAGCATAAATTGGGTAAAATATGCAAATTTCCACAAAATAATTAATTATTAATTAACCATCAATCACAAAAATGTCCACTATATGTCAACCTCTGGAGAATTAAATGGCAAACATCATGTTATTTCTGAATAAATAAAATAATACGGAAAAGAGTCAGAAAATATAGGGGAACTCAGGGGTATAACTACAATAAAAATAAGAATAGATATGCAAGGGAGGCCTAGATTTGATTACCAAGAACCAGGGGCCTTTTCAGCAAAATTTCCAGCAGGTCATGTGCGGTGCACGTGACCCCGGGGTCGGTAGGGCTTGCGTGTGAATAGCGAGAAGGCCAAGGGGTTCAGTGCAATTGACCCTGAAGTCACGTGCGGAGCACGTGACCCGGGGGGGTTGATGCATGCACTGATGTCGTTCCCTCTCGCATGTGCTCCTCACGTGGGAGGGCCTCAGGTTCCGTGCTCGGCCGGTGGTGGCAGAAGCTATGGCAGGGACGTCGAGGGCGGTGGAGGAGAGATGAAGGCGGAGTGGATGAGCTGGCTCCGGTGGTTATCGATGGAGGCGACTCCTGTCTCTGGCCAGGAGGTGGCGAGGACGTTGAGGAGCTTTAGTCGAGGGCGGTACTCCAATGGGGGTCTGGAGCTGTGGCGTAGGTGGATTGCCTAGAGGTCGTTGATGGGGTGAAGGACGAAGCGTCGCCGACGAAGCTTGAAGGCGGTGCTCCGTGGCCGTGGTAGGCGGCGTTGGAGACGACGGAGGTTGGTCGGAGGCGAGTCGTGGGCGAGTAGATGAATACGATGGTCGTTGGTGATGACGTTGGCTCGAAGGCAGAGGAGCCCCAAGCTGCTGGAGACGAAGGTGATGGTCGGCGGTGGATGACCGTTGTTGATGAAGATGGCATGGTTGTCAACGTCCTTGGCTCTACGGTGTCGGCCGGAGCAGGAGCAGACACGAGGCTGCGACGGCCAAAGGGGAGGCTGAATCTCACCGGAGAAGCGGGCAAGCAGGTGTTGTCACCACCGCGTGCCTCGCATTCTTCGTGCAATCGACGGATGAAGGCGAGTGGAGCAACCGGTGAAGCTTTTATAGGGTAGAGAAGCGGCTATTGGAGATGGAAGGTCCGAGCGGGCGATTTGATTGCATTCGTCGAGATTTGAGACGAAGGTTGGGATTCGATGAGATCGGGTCTTGGATGGTGGCGCGAGATCGTGGGGGATCGCAGGATTGATCTTGGAAGATCGGCTATGGTGCGAATCACGGGCGATCTGATCGTGATTTGGCGGCGGAGAGAATCGCGGCGGCGGCGAGATTTGGGGGTGCCGTTGCCCGCGATGGAAAGTAGGGGAGGAGGAGGACGAGCCCCCGGGCGTCCGATTAGCAGAGATCGGGCGGCCAGATGGTCTATACGTGGCGCATGGGAGAGGGCTGAAGTGAAGAGGACGTGCGTGGCACGTGCCTGGGAGGCACGTGCGGTGGTTTTTAATTTTTTTAAACGAATTAATATATAAGCCAAAAATGGCTGACGCGTGGCGGCCCAGGGGTTGCCACATGTCAACACTAGAAAATTCAGAAATTAAAGATTTTATAAAATCAAAAATAAATAGTAACGACCTAGGATCGAAAAAGTTTCTTCATAAAAATTGCTCGTCTCGATGAGATCTACAACTTTCATGAAGACATCAAAACCAAAATCAATCAAATGCACAAAGTAAATTTTTGGTGTATCTCATGTACATAGAATACCTTGATTTTTGGGTTTTCTATTTTTTATCATTTTTAAATCATATAAAAATCAGAAAAAAAATATGATAAAATCAAAGATAAATATTTACACATTAATCTAATCTTTTGGATTTTTATTAATTAATAAAAATAAGAAATAAAATAAAATAAGAAAAAGACCAATTTTGTACAATCGGTTAATGAAGACCTGGACTCAATTTGTTTATTTAATTTCAAGCTCAATTTAGATTTGGATTTTTGCACATTTTAATAAAACTTTTATCAAAGAAGACAAATAAAAAAGAAATAATCTAAAATAGGTTAAATATGTAAATAAAATAATAGGTCAAAAACCGCTAAAATACAAAATGTACAAAAGAGGCCCAAAACCCAACTTTCACATATGAGCTCCGAATCACTTGAACTTTATCTTGTTTTGAAGGTAATTGAATGTACATAAGTTCAAAAGTGAGTAGAATTAAAACAGACATTGGATGAGGAAGATATGAGATTTTTAGTCAGGAAATCCTGAAATTAGGGTTTGGGTTTTTGGTCCACTTATTTGGGTTAGTGAATTTTTTGTATTTTTTATTTATTCTTGTTAGTGATGTGTACATAGTGGAGGTAGTTTTGGATCATTCGGAGTTAGCATGAATGAGTTAAAAATCAGGGAAGTTAGGCTATTTACAGGTCATTTTTGGCTTGGATTTTTGGCTTCTTATTTTGTGTAGAAATTAGTGCTAAAATACATTTCTTATAAACATGCATGAATGCTAATTATGCAGAATAGATGCAGAAATGTTGTTAATTTTGAGGGATCTGAGCTTAATAAATGAGATTTAGAGTGATGAATCCGAGATTCATCAACTATCTATGTGCATTTGATGTGGCTAGAACGGTGGTGTTGTAGCTTCTTTGAAATGTCCGATCGACCGTTGATCGAATGGTTGCTGAACGATCTGTAGGGTACCCCTTGTTCTTCTCCAAACTCAAATAACTCCATGAAGTGGAGGCTTCTATCAATCTGAAAGCTCGATGAAAATTCATGGACGCCAGCTGATTTGAAGGTGTGGGTCAATCTCCGATAGCCACGACGAATAATCGACTCAGTGATGACGAATGACTTGGATTTCGTGTTATTCAAGTTTTCATATGTGGATGTTTTCTCCTCCAGATTTGGATCTCGATGCTGCTCCTGCTTTTCAATGCTATTCTATCTCTCAAGCTACAGACGATAGAATATCGTAGATGTAAGGTGTTGCGGTTCTCTAGATACTCGATTGAAAAAGTTGCTATGGATCTAGATGATCCTCGTGTTGTTCAGGTGCAGCTATTTCTCAACGGATGATATGTGACTTCAATCGTGATCAGAGGAGATTCACGCGCTCAGTTTCATACTCCCAGTTAGATCATCTTTTGATCGATGAAAGTTGATGTCGAATTAATCCAAGTCTCGTACTCCAGGTGCTTAAGACAACGGGTCTCTATCTACAGCTTGTGATGATTACCTACAAGGGAAATAGAATTGCTCAAGGATGAAGCCTCGGCCTCGTGATAAGCAGACAATGGATGAGCATATATGAGAGGTTCCGACGATGGCGATGGAAGGTAACCTCGATGCTCAGATCGGTTCTGATCCGAGTTGATTAAGTTGTGAGAGAGGTGTGAAGAAGCTGAATGAAGTCCGATGAAATTGAAGGGGTTTTGGCTTGAAGTTGGATCAAACAGAACAGACACGAATCAAGGAGGGGGAACAAAGTGTATGAGGAAGAGAAATAGAAGAGAAAGGATGAAGGAAACTACCTCGATTAGAAGTAGAAATAGGCTAAATCACCTAGGGATCTAGAGTAGCAGCTCCAGATGATCGTTGCCTCGGCACACGACGTTGCAAGGCTACATGCGACAGAGCTGGGCTCCGCACCGACGCTGATCACGTCGCTCCTCTCTCTCGCTCAATGCACGACGGAGATTCCTGTCACCGATCTCTCTCTCTCTCTCTCGGAATCCTGGAAGTGGTTGAGCAAATGGATGATGCTTGGATCCGGAGGAGGATGACGGGATGTGTGTGTGTGTGTAGAGAGATGGAGGTACAGGTTCATCGAACCTGGACATGATTTAGCTGACGAGGGAAGTTGATGAAATGGGACCACCCAGGTCGTTGGGGTTGTTAGGGGAGAGAAGAGGAGGAAGAAGAAATAATGGGAAAGGAGTGGGCGGAGGATGCCTCGGGAAAGAAAGCAAGGAAGAAGAAATGAGTTGACCAGTCAAACTAATTAATTTAAAACTAAATTAAAATAATTAATAAGAATATATTAAATAAATAAGTAAACATTATAAATAATTTAATTAATAATTTATTGATATAATTTAGTTGTATAAATAATATTATTAAATTAGTTAAATAAATAGAAATATAGATATCACAGGTAAAATATACTTATGTAATTAGTTTAATTCACTATTTTAAATTATTGGAATTTTTAAATTGCATTGTTATTTTATATTAATATTACAATATTAGTAAAACATGAATAAAGTATAAAAATAAAAAATAATGAAAATAAAATAAAATAAAATTAAGATACATTGTATAAGTATATCATTAGGTTCCCAAAACCTATTTTTTACATTAATTCCGATTTTAGTGAAATCATTTTTATTTGATAGATAATTTTATAAAACGATTTTTAAAAGTGAGTACATTCAATTCGGAGTTCATATGGCCGAGATATGAAGTTTGGAAGTTTTGCTTTACGGCTTTTTGGTTTTGGAATTTTAAAAGTGAGTACATTCAATTCGGAGTTCAATGACAGGCTACGTCTTTACTTTGAGAAAATATGTCATTATTTGCAAGGCTACTTTTCATCCATCAACTACCTTGTCTACCATGGAGGGAGAATATATGGCTTTGGCAGAAGTTGCAATGGAAAGCATCTAGCCGGAGGGCTTAGTTGGAGATCTCAATATACAACATGATCTGAATATATATATATGGGAAAATGAGTATGCTCCCTGCGAGTAGTCAACGAGACTGCTCCCACCCCTATTTTTCCCCCCATTTTTTTATTTTTTTAGAAAATAAAAATTTGTATATTCATCACTATATCCCTCTAACATTCTATTAAAATTTCGTCAGAAACAGATACAACTAAGCCCTCCATCCAGACGTCATTTTTAAACGGTTGCAGGATTTTTTAAATCGACCATGTTTGGATGGAGGCCGTAGGAGTCTCTGTTTCTGGTGAAATTTTAATAGAATGTTAGAGGGATATAGTGATGAATATACATATTTTTATTTTTCAAAAAAATAAAAAAAATTGAGGGAAAATAGGGGTGGGAGCAGCCTCCTTTACATATATATATATAGGAGAAACTTCAAATGAGACGAGGTCTCGCCACTTTTGTGGTGAGCCCTCCATCTCATCCATTTAATTTAAATCACATGGTTGTGATAAATAACACATTAATTACATTATTTTTATGATAAAAATTCTATTTTGGTCATTTGTCAAATTCTAAATATCGAATGTGACAACTAAATTGCCTAATCTCTCTCTCTCTTGATTAATCAATGGCACCGACATCCCTCCATCTCTCTCTCACGCGTACAAAGTGATCAGATCATTTTATAAAAGAGCGCCTAAAATTTACAAAGTGATCAGACACTCTTACAAATGAGGGAGATTCTGTTACATTATCGTATAATAATTTTACTTAATCGATATTCAGATTTATATATTTATTTAACTTTTTTACAAATCTCATTGTTTTTTCTCTATTTTACAGGACTCGAAAATATGTATGGCAATTGAACTTTAACGCAATGGAAAATATGTGTGAATTTTACAAAGGAGGGAGATTCAGTTACAAAGATTTACGGATTTTTTACAAAACAAACATACACAATTACAAAAAAAGTTGAAGTTTACAAAGAGGAAAAATACTCTTACAAAAACTCGCTGGAATTACAAAATGAATTTATACATTTACAAAACTGATACAACTATTTACAAAATGAAATTACAGTAATAAAATAAAATCATTAACGAAACTACAAAGAGTAAAATATATTTTACAAAAACTCGTTGTACTTTACAAAGCTATGGTTGAATTTAGATCGTTTGGAACAAAATAGGAAATTAATCAATAAAGGCATTTGTAAAAATACCAAGTCGAGAAAAGCTTAGAATGGTAATTTGAAACCAATAAATGAAACTCGAAATTAATGAAATTAATATGACGAAAATACCTTTTGGATGAGGTTTTTGATGCAACCGTCAGATTAAGATCTGACGAATCTACTCGATGGCTCACCACAATATTGGTGAGACCCCACCTCATTTGAAAGGGTCCCTATATATATATACCCCCAAAAAAAGTAAACAATATAATAGTCCTCCGTCTCGTTATTTCAGTATTTTACTTTTCCGTTTATAGTATAATAGGAAGGTAGGGCCCTCCATTATTAAATTTTCCTTTTTATGTTCCCTTCATTGCGTTGAAAGTTGTAACTCTCATCTTTTTTAACTTCCATTATTGCCTTTCGCGACAATGACATCTTCACTATTACATTAATTAGATCAACCTCATCCATCTATTTTCGTTACCTTCGATAATATTGAATGCATATCCTCATAACATTTATATTTATTCATATATATTCAAACCAAGAAATATAGCATGGATATTAATATGACTACCATTTTTATTTTGGAGGACACACATACATATATGGTAGTATATTTTCTTTACAGATACATATGTTATTAATGTTGTAAAAAGGATTACCAGTGCATACATTAAACAGTATATTATCGGATCCAAATGAATTAACAGAGAAACGATACCGAATAAGATTATATCAATCGTTTGTTTCCCAATCATTATCCGATTATTCAATGCAAATAGGAACCGATTTAAAGAACAGAAACATAAATAATACGGGCATGATCCAGAAAGGGTAAAGCAATAAACATATTGCGGCAAGCAAAATAAAACAGAGATCAGTTTAGAAGTCACCGAAGCGTCCATGTAATGGACTGTCCTTAGAGAAGATATCGCCCCCACAATACCGGTGCGTAGGGTACTGGCGATCTGCTCCCAGGATACGACGGTTCACGATCGTCGTCGGCGCACACCAACGGGATCGTCCTCGAATGTACCTCAGAGAACTGCAGCCGAGAGAGGAAGAAGAAAACGTTCGTCCGTGAGAGGAAGAACCAGTGAGAAACGGCGTGAGAGGTTTTTCTTGCGAGTGAAGAAAAACCGAGTCGGGTGAGGGATATAAATAGAGGGTCTCGCGTCCAGAAAACGCGACCTTTGGTTTCCAAAAATGCGTCCCGAAAACGCATCCTTTCGGATCCCAAAAAACGCGCCCATAATGGCGAGTTGAATTCCCATTTAAGTCGACTTACCAAATTAATCGTGTGATTAATTTAATCGACTTACCAAATGAAACCCACAGAAAAAGTATCGAGATCCGAATTGACTCTCCCGAGCCCGAGCCCGAGCCCGAGCCGGAGCGGAGCGGAGCGCGCGCGTGTGGTCCTCCATTCCTCCTCTCTACTATTGCTACAAGAGCTTGGGGTGTGGACTCATATATAAGTCCACCAAAAATTTAGATCTCCAAGGTATGGTACTAAACTTCCACCCAAACTCAACCATGTTTCAAATTTGGGAATTCCCACTTTCCCTCCAAACCATTTGGTTTCCCAATTGAAACCAAATCAATACCAAATTGTGTTTAATAGGTTTCCCAATTAAAACCTATATTAACAATTTTAATACAACAATCCCCCACGAATTCACCAATTTGAAAAAGAGATTCAAAAGGATTCAAGAGACTTCTTTCGGCTGCCTACACTTTGCTTTTAGTAAAGGTACCTTCCGGTTTAACCTCTACCTGAGTTTACTACTTTCACTTTAACAGGAACGAAGTGAACTACGTCTTGAACTTCAGACCTTAGTGTTAAAGTATACGGTAGAAACAACAAAGCGTTGTTCTTGGTACAATCTTCAGGGTTGGTGCTCTTAAAGTCCATGCACCCTTATCCTGTTTCATGAGTGTGTTCAGGAAAGACCCTCTTCCTTTAATTGCGGCCCACAGTAACACTCACATAGGTGGCGTTCTCCAAGGATGCACTGCTAACATCCTGCCCAAAGGCTTGAACCCATTCAGAGCCTACGCTCTTCCTAATCTTGCAGCTTAAATGGCACTCAGGCTTCCAGTGATAAGACACTCATGCTTGCGCATTAAACTTAGAGTGCCAACCAGTTCTCCAAACAGCTTGTTATTACCACATTGAACCTACTTTGTGGGATCTCCACTCAGTTAGGTTGGGTTGCTACTGTAGAGGAACTCCCAATGGGTCTCAGTACCATCCCAAGCTTAGACTTTAGAACTAAAGATCTATCAAGTCCCTTAGTCAACGGATCTGTCGTGTTGTCTTTGGATCCAACAAAATCCACAGCCAACACTCCTCGAGACACCAATTCCCTTAACGTCTTAAGTCTGATTTGTATGTGTCTCCTTGTTTTCTGATTGAACTTTGAACTCTTGATCTTGGTAATTGTGGTCATATTATCACAATGTACCGAGATCGTAGGAACAGGCTGACCTACCATGGGAATTTCAGACAGAAGTTCCCTTAGCCATTCAGCCTCTATTCCAGTGGTGTCCAAAGCACACAGCTCGGCCTCAAAAGTGGATCGAGCTAGAATGGTCTGCTTCACAGACCTCCAGGAGACTGCACCGCCTCCAAGGGTAAATACATACCATGTAACACCATTACTCCCAGACTCCTCTATTTTCCCTATCCAGCTTGCATCACTATATCCTTCTAGTACAGATGGATGTCTACCATAATGCAAACTAAGGGAAATAGTTCCCTTCAAGTACTTCAGTACTCGATCCAGAGCCTCCCAGTGAGTACGGTCAGGACAGCTAGTGTATCTACTCAGCTTTGCAACCGAGAATGAAATATCAGGTATCGTGCAATTTGCAAGATACATTAAACTTCCTATTACTTGTGAATACCTTAGCTGGGCTACAGGTACTCCACTTTTATTCTTAAATAGCGTTTTGGATGAATCAAAAGGAGTGCTTACAGCTTTGCAATCTTTATATCCAAATTTCTCAAGTACCTTCTCAACATAGTGAGATTGAGAAATTACAATCCCATCAACTGACCTTGTCAGTTTGAGACCCAAGATCACATTAGCAACACCCATGTCCTTCATCTCAAACTTGCTACTCAAGAAAGCCTTAGTCTCATTAATAATCCTCATATGCGATCCAAACAACAATATGTCATCAACATATAGGCACAAGACAATACACTCATCACCTTTCACCTTGGAATAGACACACTTGTCGGATTCATGAACCTTAAAGCCACATGACAAAATGGTTTTGTCAAATTTTTCATGCCACTGCTTTGGTGCTTGTTTCAATCCGTAAAGGGATTTCACAAGCTTGCAAACCTTTCCCTCATTCCCAGGAGTCACAAGCCCATCAGGTTGATCCATATAGATCTCTTCCTCAAGATTGCCATGCAAGAAGGCGGTCCTCACATCCATCTGGTGGATAGAGAGATCATATACAGATGCCAATGCTATGAGCATCCGGATTGTGGTCATCCTAGTCACAGGGGAATAGGTATCAAAATAATCGATACCTTCCTTTTGCCTAAAGCCCTTGGCAACTAATCTGGCTTTGTACTTTTCAATTAATCCGTTAGGTCTAAGCTTTCTCTTAAACACCCACTTGCACCCAATAGTAGAGCACCCTTTAGGTAAATCAACCAACTCCCAAGTTCCATTAGCCATAATGGAATCCATCTCAGATTTGATGGCTTCCTTCCATTGTTTTGCTTCAGATGAAGCTATGGCTTCCTTGTAACTTGGAGGATCACCCTCGATCTAGTAGACAACGAAGTCGCTACCCAGATCCTTGGCTATCCGAGGTCTTTTACTCCTCCTTGGCTCAATCTCTTCAGAAAGATCATTGGGTTCAGGTTGAGTCTCAACCCCCACATTCGATATCCTTTCCACTTGATTTGGAATAGATCCTGATGTGGAGGCGCCCTCAATGGTCAGATTCTGAGGAATCCCAGTCTTCAATGGGAAGACATCCTCAAAGAAGGTGGCATCACGGAGTTCAACAATAGTGTTGACATCTATGCCCGGTATCTCGGACCGAAATACCAAGAACCTATATGCATAGCTATTTTCTAGATAACCTAAGAAGACCGCATCAACAGTTTTAGGACCAAGTTTCTTTCTCTTGTGTTCTGGGACTAAAACCTTAGCGAGACAGCCCCACACTTTGAGATATCTTAAACTCGGTTTCCTATTTCTCCAAAGTTCAAAGGGACACTTTTCCATATGTCTTGGAGGCACCCTATTCAGAATATGGCAAGCCGTATTCAAGGCTTCTCCCCACATATAGGTTGGAAGTCCAGAACTCTGTAGGAGAGCATTGATCATGTCAGTTAAGGTTCTATTTTTCCGTTCTGCTATCCCATTTGATTGTGGTGAATATGGGGCCGTAACTTCATGAACTATGCCAAAAGATTTGCATTGTTCATCAAATAAGTTAGAGGTATATTCACCTCCTCTATCTGACCTAAGGCGTTTAAGCACTTTTCCTGTTTGTGTCTCAGCCTCATTCTTAAAGATAAGGAATTTCTCTAAGGCTTCATCCTTGGTTTTCATTAGATGTACATAGCAGTATCTACTGCCATCATCTATAAAGGTGATAAAGTATTTCTTATTGTCTCGGGTCAACACACCATTGAACTCACAGATATCCGTGTGCACTAGATCCAAGATCTCACTATCTCTAGAGACAGACTGAAAAGACTTCATAGGTGTCTTTGCTTGCACACATATCTCACATTTTTGAGTTTTATCAATTGTGTGTTTAGGGATCAACTCTAAATTCATCATTCTTTTAATTGAATTTAGGTTTACATGTCCCAATCTACCATGCCATTGATCACAAGATTCTAGATTATTTACAACTTGAGACATAGAACTAGAACATTCAGCATTCAAAACATTCTATTCATTAATGTTTACTGAATCACATCTAATTCTAAATAACAAATCAAAGTCAGCCAAATAGCCTTTACCATAAAAGACACCATGTCTCAGAATAACAACTTTATTACATTTAAAGTTTAATTCAAAGCCATTTCTAACTAAGATAGAGCCAGATAACACATTCTTCTTGATGTCAGGAACATGCAGCACCCTGTGCAATGTCCAGACACGTCCAGAGGAGAACCTCAAGTTGACTTGTCCCGACCCTAGCACCCTGGCCGCAGAGAGTCGTTCCCCATCTTCACGGTCCCACCGCTGCAGGTCTGATTAGAAGAAAATAATGTTATGTCAGAACATATATTTACATTGGCTCCCGTATCCACGAGCCACTCATTTGGATCATGGATATGATATAGTTCAGGTTTTACAGAGACATACCCCTCGCTAGCCCCGAGTCCCATAGTGATCATGTTCACTTGTGGACTCCCGTCTGTAGCCTTAGGTTGAGCCTTCAAGAACGGACAGTCCTTCTTCCAATGGCCAACCTGATTACAGTGCCAGCAAGGTTTATTCTTTGCCTTTTTCTGGATCTTGCCCTTTGGTTTCATTTTATTGTTATTAGGACCCTTTCCCTTCTTATCCTTGCCCTTCGAGGTCATAAGATTGACCTTAGCCTGAATATCAACAGGAAGCACATGTTTTTGTTTCCTGTGTTCCTCCTCTATGGCAATAGCCACCATCAAGTCATCCATAAAAATTTTCCCCTTTCTGTGTTTCAGGGTCATACCGAAGTCTTCCCACGACTTTGGGAATTTTTCTATGATGCACATGACCTGAAACTTCTCTGGAAGTTTCATTTCGGCATCCTCTAAACCATGGAGCAGGAGTAAAAACTCGTGTGCCTATTCAGAAACAGACTTCCCTTCGGTCATGGAAAACTTCAAGAATTTGGCTACGGAGTATTTCTCAATACCGAGATCTTCGGTGTTATACTTCCGATCCAAGTCTTCCCATAGCCACTTCGCAGTCTGCGTGGACGAACAATAGACGTCAAACAAAGTGTTGGACAGAGCCAACAAGATGCAACCATGACATATACGATCGCGTTCTTTCCACGCAGATTGCGCTTTATGGCTATCGGGTGAGGGGTTTTCCGCCTCCACCGTAGGACAGTTGGTTTCAAGCATCGAGATTAACCCTATGGTGGTTAACCAGATCCTCATGTGTTGTTGCCAACGCTTAAAATTCTGTCCACCGAATTTTTCAGGCATATCCGTCATATCTACCCTCGATTTAAACATTATTTCCGATATTTTAGAATCGGTTCCAGATATCTTCTCTAAGATTGTTGTAAAAAAGATTACCAGTGCATACATTAAACAGTATATTATCGGATCCAAATGAATTAACAGAGAAACGATACCGAATAAGATTATATCAATCGTTTGTTTCCCAATCATTATCCGATTATTCAATGCAAACAGGAACCGATTTAAAGAACAGAAACATAAATAATACAGGCATGATCCAGAAAGGGTAAAGCAATAAACATATTGCGGCAAGCAAAATAAAACAGAGATCAGTTTAGAAGTCACCGAAGCGTCCATGTAATGGACTGTCCTTAGAGAAGATATCGCCCCCACAATACCGGTGTGTAGGGTACTGGGATCTGCTCCCAGGATACGACGGTTCACGATCGTCGTCGGCGCACACCAACGGGATCGTCCTCGAATGTACCTCAGAGAACTGCAGCCGAGAGAGGAAGAAGAAAACGTTCGTCCGTGAGAGGAAGAACCAGTGAGAAACGGTGTGAGAGGTTTTTCTTGCGAGTAAAGAAAAACCGAGTCGGGTGAGGGATATAAATAGAGGGTCTCGCGTCCAGAAAACGCGACCTTTGGTTTCCAAAAATGCGTCCCGAAAACGCATCCTTTCGGATCCCAAAAAACGCGCCCATAATGGCGAGTTGAATTCCCATTTAAGTCGACTTACCAAATTAATCGTGTGATTAATTTAATCGACTTACCAAATGAAACCCACAGCAAAAGTATCGAGATCCGAGATCCGAATTGACTCTCCCGAGCCCGAGCCCGAGCCCGAGCCGGAGACGGAGCGGAGCGGAGCGCACGCGTGTGTGGTCCTCCATTCCTCCTCTCTACTATTGCTACAAGAGCTTGGGGTGTGGCCTCATATATAAGTCCACCAAAAATTTAGATCTCCAAGGTATGGTACTAAACTTCCACCCAAACTCAACCATGTTTCAAATTTGGGAATTCCCACTTTCCCTCCAAACCATTTGGTTTGCCAATTGAAACCAAATCAATACCAAATTGTGTTTAATAGGTTTCCCAATTAAAACCTATATTAACAATTTTAATACAACAATTAATCTGGATTTGAAAATGCAAGTGGGTTCATTATAAGAATACAATTATATTTAGCTCCAACTAAAAAATGGATAAATAATTTTTTTACGGATATATTTTTGGCATGTTATCAAAATATGGATACAGCTGCTAGTATTTTTTTAATATATGGATACATATACATATATCATGGTATATTGGTAATATTTCTACGGATACGAATAATATGGTCGCATTGTATTTGGATCTAGATTATTTTTGTTTATACAGCTGACAATGATACAACTATCCACAAATTTAAAATAAATCATATTTTCATATACATAATATATATAGATATATGTTTCCATATATTTGAAAAATCAATTGTATCCATAAAAAATCATTCGTATCTATATTTATATTTTAATTGATTGTAAAAAATATTATATATATCCATGTCACATTCATTGATTTGTATCCATATAATATCTTTGAGGATATGTATCTAATTTTTACTAAAGATAATCGAGAATATAGAGAGGAGATTGGCAATTAATGTCTCAGCATCTTTAATTATTCCTCTCTAAAATAGATGTTTGCGTATATAAGTGAGTTGATGTTGCATTCATCCATAGCATATTACTTATTCTAGATAAAAGTTAACTTAGGTATGCTATAAATCTTACAACATCCAAACCTATGGAATCAACCTTTTTGATTGGTGGGAAGTTGATGTCAACGTTCCTTTTCGGGTCGATTTTTCAAGATCAGTGGTTCCTCCATCAGCATAAATCACAAGGGTGTGAATCATGCAATGTCGAGTCCCACCTCTTCTTGAAGGTAAGCTAGATATTTATAAAAAAAAAATCTAAATGGTAGTTTATATTGGAAGATATCTTAGATGGTGTGTGACCATATCTAAAATATCTTCTACTCATGGAAAGGGGCATGTTGACTTGTTTAACTTTATGTAAAATTTTGATCTTTAGTATTTATGATATACAACTTTTGAGAATTGCCGACTATTGTCTGAGAGCATGCACAAGATATGATTTTTTATTGAGTTCGATCCCATCTTCGATTGGGATATTTCATTAATATATTATTTGAATTTTTATCAACAGATCATGGCTTTTCTTAGTCACATCACCTCTAGGTAGTTCCACATTTTTTAGAGAGAACAAGTTCATGAATAATATTGTATTTCAATCCAATCCCTAAATTTATTTGGTCCTTTCTCTTGTACTAAAGTTTTGGCCCGATTGTAACGTGATTGTGTGTGTGTGTGTGCGTGCGTGCGTGCGTGCGTGCGTGCGCGCCTGTGTGTGTGTGTGCGCGCGCGCGCGCGTGCGTGCGTGCGTGGTGCGTGCGTGCGTGCGTGCGTGCGTGCGTGTGTGTGTGTGTGTGTGTGTGTGTGTGTGTGAATATTGTTTGGACTTGCTCAATGTCGATAATCGGCAATATCCCCAATGCGGGGCTGGCAACGGTTCAACGATTCTTGGCAAAGTTTCTCAGAGGATTCAAATCAATGTAGAGATTGTTGATATACATTGGATCCTAACCATATATTCTACTAGATACAGTTAAAGAACTGTCTGATGTCCCCGCGTGCTACCATACCTTACCAGTACAAACAGGGTCGGTTTGTACAAGAATAGTATATAAACTCCCTAGGGTTAGGGGCTTTTGTAGTCTTCTTTCTCCACATTGTGACAATCGGCCGCCGTCGTCCAACGACATAGTACAGTTACGAATGAACCTGTAAATCTGTGTGTCTTCGTGCTATCTTGCTTGATCATATTTGTGTGTTTACTTCTGCAATATGCAACAAGCATGATTGCTTGATTGATCGTGTTTGTGCATGTTTTCTTCCGTTACTAGCAGCAATTTCGGGTGCAAGTGGTATCTTGCCTAGTGAATAGATAGATACAACAAACTTCTAATAGTGACTATTGAGAGAATCATCAAGAGGTGCTCCATCCTTTAGTCCGAGCTTGTGATTCGTATGTTGAAGAGGGTGTGTTCGATTTCCTTGCATGTACCCGTGATCTCTCATAACCATATACAGATGCTCAAACCGCACCCGATGTGATTGCTCGAGGTCATCCTAAAATTATTTTCTCATACTTAAGTGGCATTTGTATGTAAATTTCTTCAGTTAAGTCCCTATATTTTTTTGATCCTATAAGTATAAACACTGCTCTAACATGACAACGAGAGAAAGAATGATCTTCACAAGTTCGCCTTTTCTAAATGGGTAAATGTTTCTTGGTAGTCGATATCGATTTTTTGAGTATAGGCCTTTGCCATCAAACGAGCTTTATACCTATCCATCTGATCATCTACCATGTACCTGATTGTATATACACATTTGCATCCCACTGCATTTATATGAAGAATGTCCAAAATGTATCAAGTGTTGTCCACTTAGATGTTGGCTTTACTTACATTCTTAGGAATAACAAAAACATAGATGAAAGAAAGAAAGTATTTATAATCTGGACTTGGGCAATATTAAGCCGTATATCTTTATATTCAGTATCTTAAGGGGAAGCCATACTCCCCTTTCTCGATGGCCATGGGAAAATCTTCCGCAACCGATCTATCTATTTGCTTCAATTTATTGGCCATCCTCGTCAACATGATTAGAAATAGTGGGTTCACGCAAACCTCTTCAAGGATTTGATCTGGTGAAGAGGAGGAAGATTGGAGCTGGTATGGTCTCCAATGGCCTCTACAAGCTCCTTGTGACGGTTGCGACATGGTTAAATGTCAACTTACAACATCCTTCAGGTATGGACCTCCTCCCAGTGCTATCTCCTTTGCACAGATTTCCTCTTAGCATTGTCTCCTTGTAGTGGATCTCCTCCCAACTCTCCAGAAGTTGTGTTGAATGAATATGTGGAGATGCTTTCTTTTGTAACAAGCTGCTACTCTTGCTTTTTATGCTACATTTACTTTTTATTCACTTAAAACTATGGCTTTAACAATGACTTTTGCAGAGCTTAAACAAGGCGAACCTGTACTGGATTGGCCTATAAGGAAAAAAATCGTGTTGGGCACAGCTATGGAATTTGAGTATCTTCAGGAATATTGCAATCCCATAATTATTCATCGTGATGTCAAAGCAGCCAATGTTTTACTCAACGAGGACTTTGAAGCTTTTGTGGGAGATTTTGGCCTTGCAAAGCTCGTGAATTTGCGGAAAACATCCATAACAACTCAGGTTCGTGGAACTATGGGCCACATTGCCCCTGAATATCTGTCCACGGGCAAGTCGTCGGAAAGAACTGATGTTTTTGGTTATGGAATCATGCTTCTTGAACTTGTGACAGGTCAGCGTGCTATCGACTTTTCTCGCTTGGAGGAAGAAGATGAAGTCTTGCTGCTTGACCATGTAAGATTTCCTTCACCCATTTTTCCCAATGTCTCTTTATAAATATTTGCTAAGGCAAAATTCTCATTCTGTGTATTTATCCACCCCTTGTTGGTATTCCTCTTTCAAGGTGAAAAAACTTGAATGCCAGAAGAAATTGGATGCCATTGTCAACCGCAACCTGGCTAGAAACTATGACATTTGGAAGTTGAAATGATGATCCAGGTAGCTCTTCTATGCACCCAGGCATCTCCAGAGGATCGCCCAACAATGTCAGAAGTGGTCCGGATGCTGGAGGGAGAGGGCTCACTGAGAGATGGAAGAGTGGCAGCAGGTTGAGGATGTGCGGAGGCAGGAATACGTGCAACTTCAGAGGAGATTCGACCTACAACCAAGATGCTATCGAATTGTCCGGAAGGCGGTAACACCAACTAGTTTTAAAATCTAAGTCACCTCTGGCATTAGAGCTTAGGTGTACATGCTGGAAAACTGCCGTCTTTGCAATAATGCGAGCCTTCTGTTACATATTCTTTGGGCCCGTTCGGTAGGAGAATAAGCAGGAATAAGGATGGAGAATAAGGGGAATAATGGTCTATTCTCCGTTCGGCTCGAGGATAGGAATAAGGAGAATAAGGTGAAATAACGGTAGGTAAGGTGGGATAAATATAGGAATAAGAGTGAAATAAGATAAAATAATGGGGAATAGTCGTACCACGGGGAACCGTGTTGGGGACTTATTCCCCTTATTCCATTCCCCCTTATCCTCCAAACGAACAAGGCCTTTGTGTAGTTGGTGTAAGCAGAAGTAAACAGAAAGCTTAGATTGGTTCTAGATAAAAGAATTTGAGTTTAAATGGCTTCCGCAAATCAATCTCTTTTACAGCCGCCATCTCATTTCGATTGATTTGAGGAATAAGATATGCATAAGTACGGTAGATAACAATATAATGGGTAATGTAATCACATGATGTTGTTGGGAAACGGATCTAATCAACAAATACAAGCAGAAACTTTAAAGAGACAGAGACACGATGACAGGTACTGGTTCGACAAGTTTACTCTCTTTCCCACAGCAGCCCTTGGATGTAGTATTCACGGAAAATATTACGGTGTGCAATGAGCGATGACCATCATGGCAACTCTTTAATACCACAGTGCTAGAGTTAAAGAGTTATACTAAAGTACCAATATACCTCTTAAACACCATGATGCTAGGGTTACATGGTGGGAAGAGGATTGCATCAGAGGTGTTGTAATCCCCTTTAAAAAAATTTTGTGATTTTGATTCCAAAATCCAACCTTATAGATTGAATCTTACATTAATGCTCTACATATCCTCCAAATTTCGCTTAAATCCGTGATTATTTGCTATTTTATCTTAATAGTCAAACATTCGGTCAAGATCTAATCAACTTAAATTCCATTTAAAAGAGATCCGAATGTTAAACCATTAAGATTAAGATAAAATAGCAAATAATCTCGGATTTAAGCAAAATTTGGAGGATATGTAGAACATTAATATAAGATTCAATCTATAAGATTGAATTTTGAAATCAAAATCACAAAAAAAATTAAAGGGGATTACAGTTCCTCTGCTGCAATCCCATCTACAACAGAGGATCCTCTTCCAACATAGTGACATAGAAGTTCGATGGATGAAGTGGATCCCGCATATGCCTATTAATCTGACTTTACCTGTAAAACCCAATAATGACGGCATTATTCTTAGATTGCTTATTTCGCGATTAAGTCCCCTTTTAGAATAAGGGGACATTATCTCTCATCCAAACATGGGGAACTACGATTTTAAGATCACAATCAGTGGATGACTATAATCATTTAAAGAACTACCTTCAGTTAAGCATATGCTGGGATAAACTACGATACACAAATCAGAGAATATTTGTTATTTTCACCAATCTTTTCCTAGACTCTGTGGTGTATGTTGAAGCCGATGCTCACAGTTCTTCAGGATCAGTCGACATGAGGCGGCCAGATTGTTAGTTGCAGCAAGTTTTTTAGTAGCTGAAATGCAGATATTCAACCAAGCAATGTGAATCGCAACTTCACCATGCAATACTGTAACTCATCTTTCATCAGCACCCAAAATGCAGAAAATTTTCCGCAAATCTGCAAGGAATCCTTTCAAGTAAAATTCTCCTAAAGAAATCAACAGTAACAACAATGTGCCCATTCTTCAATCTCCTCAAGCAAAAAAAGCTGAAGAACCTTCGGAAAAAACATGCAAAGAGACACATGCAACAATAATAATCCAAAAGTTGATATCCTTACAACGATAAGGTATATAATATATAGCTCTTTACACCAACATAATTACAGAAAAAAATCCACGCAAACATTCCCGCCATTCAAAATAACCCGCTTGGGGAGATATGATCTCCTCTCGTAGAGGGTGCCAGCATCAACATCACTTAAAAAAGGAATCAAACAATACAAACCTTCATGAACTGATTTTACAAAGACATATCGACAAGAGGGAACTTGTATTTCCCGTTTATGGGGTACACAGAAGGCGGCTTTCGGATTTCTCATCATGTAAACAGCTCCCAAATAGCAACCTGTACCTCTACAACAGACAAAGTCTTCAACAAATGACACGAATGACAAACATGCCTCCTATGCCTTGAACCGAAGAACGATGCAAGATATATCATCCTTGCTCTCTCTTTTGATCGCTTCGGCTGTCAACCGCTTGGCTGCAGCTTGCGGGTTCTTGACCTTTCGGGCAATGGCAGCTGCATCTTCATTAGTCATCACCTGGACAAAAAGAAAAGAAAATAGTGTAAACGAAAATAAGCCCACGCTTATTCAAGTTAATGAAGGCGAATGACAATGCTAGGGCAATTGGGAGCAACCTTCCACAGACCATCGCTTGCAAGGATAACAACCTCCGCATCATTGCTTACATTGGCGTTAGATATATCAGGGTCTGACCGCAAGTGGATTTTGAGTTTCTTGTCGCCAAACGCACGAGCAACAGCTAGTTGTCCATTCACTCTAGGAACGTCTCCTAATTAATAGGTCATGTCATAGGACAGACATATTAGGATAGACTTAAGAACTACATAAATTTTCTAAAACAGCAAATATAGTAATTAAATCACTAAATCTGTTGAAAATGCATTGATAATTTCACTGGTTACATTTACAGAAAGAAACCCTAAAATATGCACAAAATTAATAAGAAAGGAGCATCTGAACACCCGGCCAACTTGTTCAGAGTTCTTAGGAAACTTACTGTGTAGGTGACTACTTTAACTTCAAATAGCTAAACTGCATAGAAGTGCAATGACATATACTTATAAATGATTACTTCAATGAAAACCTCCGGGTGAGATTAAGATGATATTTTGGTAAGAGTTTCCTTCGCATGGCACCACATACCATGATTTTAGGTATTCCGATTCTTTTCGGAGGGAGCAAAAGCTCTCGGTGCCTAACTGCATGACTTATAATTGGGAAAGAAAAGATTAACTGTCAGTTAAAAGAATAATCGTGCCCTTAGTATCATCTACACGTAAGATTTATGGTAAATGCTGCAAATAACTTCAGGAAATTGCAACAAGTCAGCATTCTGAGATCAACATGATCTCAGTTGAATAGCCAAGATCTTCTCCTTATCGTGTGAACCATTTGTTAATGTTTGCTCAAATTTCAATGGCCTACGAAAATGCCTGCCCTATATTTCACATGTTGCGCACGGAGGAAACAGAACACGGATCACAGAAACAGACAATCAAGCATGAAACATCCATGACATAATTCACGAGGTTCATTCTAACAGGGCTACTTCTCGGTGGTGGAGGCAGGTCTCTCCCTTGTGTTCCACTTTGGATGGCAGGCTTCATCCACCCACCGGCTACAAGGAGGTTACAAAACAGGCTCTGCAATATACTGGGATGAACAAATGGTTTTTTATTTAAAGTGTCTCAAAACTATGATATGAATTGCCTCTTTTTTATGGCTCTGCACTACCTGGAAACAATGATTTTGGCAGAAAAACTGTTTGTAATTCAGTGTACTATCTTCCTTCTTTTCGCATAGTGAATGATAGACGAAGGGCATAGTCATGTAGCCCAATTACAATGAACCTTGTAAATCTGTATTTGTGTACTTGCTCGTTTGGTGCTTGCTATTCGCTAAAGAAAATCTAATACCTTCCCATGTTGAGAAGGACAGGCTGAGATCATAAAGGTAGAAGTTGAGTATGAATGTCAATATAATACTTGGGATAATTTATTATAAACTTGCTAAATCCAGCACGACTAAGAAACACTTTAAAAAGGTTAGTGTGGCAATTACATGTTACATAAAATGTGATCTCATGCCTAATATTTTCACATTGCATTCATAGTTCACACACAGAACATATTCAACTACAATTTCTTGACTAAAAGACAATTGGCCAAAATAACCATCCTTTGGGTGAGTGGAAAGCAAGGTTGTAAGAGGACAAATTTCCTCGCTTCAATAAAGGATGGGGACAAACAGAAGTGAATTAGAGGAAACAGTACGTTTTGATACCCTTTCAGTGGACACTGGACCCCCAGAATTCTTATTGTAAGGATAAAAAGGAGATGTAAATTTACCCAAAAAAAGCAACCTGACAGAATCGTTCACTTCTGACACAACCTCAGGCGTTATTGAATGCATGGGAGAAATAAATATCAGTTCGCCTTTTAGTTGGCAACTTTTATCAACCATGGAATACTTCTGCAATCTGCGTGATATTCTACAAGTACCATATAGGTGAACTCCCTCATAAAGACTGAACTTCCTTAAAGTACTTAAAGTTCAGGGACCATGAGCAGAAACATCCGATAATTTAGATGCTACAAATGCGCACAGAAGAATCACCTACTAAATGCTCTTATTATTAAAACAAAAGATGAAGGGTGCAGCAATAACAAATTCTCTATTATGATACTATAATAATGGTGAAGTCATCTCCCACTTTAAGTAGGGTCGGCTACATGGATTCTTGATCAAATCCATGTTGAAAGATTTGACTATCTTTTACGATGGTTGTCGGCTACCTGACGCAGAAGGATTTGAACCATGATCTTTTGCGCGGATCATAGAATAAGATATGTTGGGAAACGTGAATGAGATGTTTATTCCATAGCCCTAGGCTCTCTTATATAGGAGAGTAGCCTATGGGTAAATTACATAAAGAGGATAACAAGAAAATAAAATAGCAAAGAGACACAATAACTAAATATGCGTCAACACTCCCCCTCAAGATGGAGCATAGATGTCAATCATGCTCAGCTTGGAAGCACACTTCTGAAATGGGCCACGTAACAATGCCTTGGTGAATATATCTGCAGTCTGGTTCTCTGAAGTAACATGGGATGTGGTAATGAATCCTTTCTGAATCATATCACGTATGAAGTGGCAATCCACCTCAATATGCTTGGTCCGTTCATGGAATGCAGGATTGTTTGCAATGAACAAAGCAGCCTGATTATCACACTCCAAGTTCATAGGAAGTGGTATATCTAAGCATAAATCTGTCAGCACCGCTTTCACCCACATCATCTCTGTAGTAGCCTGGGTCATAGCCCTATATTCGGATTCAGCACTGGATCTAGCTACCACAGTTTGCTTCTTGCTCCTCCATGAGACTAGGGCATCTCCAACATAGACAGCATACCCTGAGGTGGACTTCCTATCCTTAGGACATCCTGCATAGTCTGCATCTGCGCATGCTGAGACAGAAATCCCCTTTCCTTTCTTGAATAGCAGACCTTTACCTGGAGAAGATTTGAGATATCTAAGTATCATGTGTATTGCATCCATATGCACCTGGCGTGGCTGCTCCATGAACTGGCTCACACGGCTCACTGCAAATAATATATCTGGCCTAGTGATCGTGACATATAACAATTTGCCTACCAGCTCTCTGTATCTTCTCCTGTCAACCTCCTCTGTGTCATCATCATACAGCTTCATGCTAGGGTCCATTGGTGTCGTAGCAGATCGACACCCTAGCATACATGTCTCACTCAGTAGATCTGTGACATACTTCCTCTGTGACATGACTAATCCATACGGATTTCTGGCAAACTCCAGCCCCAAAAAATATCTAAGGACTCCCAAGTCCTTGGTGACAAACTCGGTCCCCAGCCTTTCCTTTGCCTGCTTAATGCCCTGGTCATCATCACCTGTAATCAAGATATCGTCAACATAAACCATGATTACAACAATACCTCTTGCCGTCTTCTGTACAAACAAGGAATGATCAGCATTGGAGCGTTTATATCCTTGTTTCTCAAAGAGGTCTGACAGCTTCTGGAACCATGCTCTGGGGCTCTGCTTAAGGCCATAGATAGCCTTATGTAATCTGCAAACCTTGGAACACTCCCCCTCAACAGCAAAACCTGGTGGCTGTTGCATGTAGACTTCCTCCTGCAGGTCGCCATACAGAAAGGCATTCTTCACATCCAGTTGATAGAGTGGCCAGTCTCTAGTAACTGCAACTGATAAGAGGATCCGCAGAGTGGAATGACGAGCCACCGGGGAGAACGTGTCAAGGTAATCTACCCCATATGTCTGTGTGAATCCCCTTGCAACTAGGCGTGCCTTGTACCTGTCAATGGAGCCATCTGCATTATGTTTCACTGTAAATACCCACTTGCAACTCACCGGGTTGACATCCGGTGGTATAGTAACCAAGCTCCATGTTCCTCTAGACTGAAGTGCCGCCATCTCTTCCTCCATTGCTAGCCGCCATCGAGAATCCTGCAAAGCCTCATGGTGGTTCCGTGGAATATCTGTAGCTGAAAGTGCCAATGCAAACGTCCTGAATGGTCCAGATAGCCTCTCAAACGAAACCGCTGCTGATACTGGATACTTGGCACAGCTTCTCTTCGGCTTGCGTAGAGCGATTGGAACATCCAGATCCTCTGTGGTATCACCATGCTCCTGTAATGCATCCTGCTGAGAAATGTCGTCAGATCCATCAACATTAATATTTTCATTACATACCATAGGCGAGCTAGTTGACTGGTCAGGACCATGAGCTTGATTCGGCCGCCGGGTGTAATGGAATGGTAACGGGGATATTATTGGTGGCGGTGGTGGTGGTGGTGGTGGTAATGGTGGTGACGGCTGTGATGTTGGTGGCGACAGCTGTGATGTTGGTGGTGCCATGAATACGGTATCAGGAGATAATGGTGGTGGCTGCATGTTCCCGGATTCTGAAAAATACATAATGGATTCAAAGAATGTAACATCTGCACTGATCATATACCGCCGACGCACAGGGTCAAAACACTTGTACCCCTTTTGAGTTCTGGAGTACCCCACAAAGACACACTTGACAGCCCTAGGAGAGAGCTTGTCAGAACCAGGCAACAACTGATGGACAAATGCGACTGACCCAAACACACGAGGAGTAAGAATGAACAGATCCTTGTCCGGATAAATAAGTGAAAAGGGAACCTGTTCATTCACGACAGACGAGGGCATACGATTTATAAGATAACATGCAGTGAGGACTGCATCACCCCAGTAGGAATACGGAACATGACTCTGAATGAGAAGTGACCTTGTAACATCAAGAAGGTGACGGTGTTTTCTTTCTGCAACCCCGTTTTGTTGAGACGTATGAGCATAGGATGTTTGGTGAACAATTCCTTTAGAGGAGTAGTAGTTGGCTAGATTGTTAGTGCACAGCTCTAAGGCATTGTCAGTTCTCATAATTTTGACCGTTGTAGAAAAAACATTCTGAATCTCATTTAGAAAGTGAATAATAATATTTCCAGCCTCAGACTTATTTTTCATTAGAAATACCCATGATGCTCTAGAAAAGTCATCCACAAATACAATATAAAACCTGTGCCCCTGATGATCGGGAACACGACTCGGACCCCAGACATCGACATGAAACAACTCAAACTTAGAGTTACTACTCCGACCTTGACTACTGGGAAAAGATGACCTGTGATGTTTTCCCAACTGACACGCCTCACACTGGATACGTGTGTGAGGAAGACTATAAGGTAGGACTAGACGCAACTTCTGAAGCGGTAAATGACCAAAACGCAGATGCCACAGGAGAGGAGATACTTGTTCTGCTGGAGAAGCTGTGATTCCGGCAAACGGGGTTTGGTTCAGACGATAAAGGCCTCCTTGCTCATAGCCATGACCAATCACGTTGCTCGTACGGATGTCCTGAAAAATCAAGGAAGATGAATCAAAAATAGCACGACAATGGAGATCCTTCGTAATCTGACTAATCGACAACAGATTCATAGAAAAATGCGGTGCATGCAAAACATTCTTAAGCTGCATAGAGGATGTCAATCTAATCTCCCCCTGACCCGTGATAGGAGAATGTGTGCCATTGGCAATCACTACTGTCCGTCCTGGAGGAATCTGAGTATATCCTGTAAGTAGACCCTGGTCGCCACATAGGTGATGTGTAGCGCCCGAGTCCATGATCCATGGCAATGTATCCGATCTACTACTGTGAAGAGCAAGTGTACTACCTGAAGTACTCGTAGAGGCAGAAGCAGACGCAGCAGCATCAGTATGATTCTCTGTCGACGGTGATGGGCCAGATGGTGGTATAATGCCCCTAAGACGGGCAACTAGATCATCAAATCGTTGATCCAGTGTAGCTGCAGACGGGGGCTCTATCTGCTCAGCGGCTCGTGCGGATGCAGGAAATCCATGCTTTGAGTAGCATGTATCTTCAGTATGTCCGACTCGGTGACAATATGAGCATGTTGGCCTAGTGCGGCCACCCCTTCCACGGGGAGTACGTCCACGGCCCTGGTAATGAGAACCACGGCCTCTGTTGGCCGCCATGGCAGAGGGATTCTGACTCGCAACTGCTGAAGGTACTGTGATCCTACTCAATCTGTGAAAAGCCTCCTCCATGGGAGGAATAGTCGAGTCTGCCAAAATCTGTGAACGTGGTGCCTCATATTCTGGATCAAGTGCAGCGAGAAACACACCCACCATCGTCGCATTCCTATATGTCTTCTGCTGTTCTGGCGTGACGGTAAGAGGCATGAAGCTGTGGAGCTTCTCAAACATCCCTCTCAATGATGTATAGAGAGAATGTAAAGGACGGTCGTTCTGCTTTATTGTGAATATGTCATGTTGTAGCTGCAGGATCTTCGTCTCATTTTTCGCCTGGGAATACGTTGCTGTCAGGATATCCCACATGTCTTTAGCCGTGGGTTGATGTAAGATGTCATTGGCAATTTCAATAGCCAATGTACCGGATAGCCACACCTTGGCATATGCATCATCGGCCTCCCAAGAGGCATGAACTCCAGTCTTCTCTGCAGGCTCTGGCTCGGTAAGAATATGCTTCTTACCTGTAGACTTCATCATGCTCATGAACTGCATTGCCCACAGTTCATAGTTCGTACCATCCATTTTGACAATAGGCGCTGGACCACGGAATGCGCCAATAGAGGGGATATCTGCCTTGCTGTCCGACATACTGGAAGACTGGAGCGACTGAAAGAGAAATAATCTTTGTCTACAGTGACATAAACGGGATTAGTTGCGTGTGTAGACTTCAAGCAACTAACCCCATATAGATCCGGATCTGTGCCCTAGGGTTTTGGAACTTAGGGCACGTAAGCGCGTGCGAGGGGCACGCGCGCACGCACCTGGAGTATCACGCGTGCACTGGAGCGCGCTACTGGAGAATCACACGCGCATTGGAGCGCTCAACTGTGCACGTAATAGTGCGCACAGTTGCACGGGGACGCTGCGCACAGTGCTGTGCGAGTAGAGGCGCAAGACTTATGCGCGTAGGCGTGCAGCGATGCACGCACAGGCGTGCGAGGCTATGCGCGGGCGTGCGAGGTGCACGCAGATGATGCGCAAGGTGCAGGCGATGCACGCAGGAGCGCCGATGGTGCGCGCGCACAGGCGCACATGCGCTGGAGTCGATGCGGCGTCGCCTACACGGAGATGGTGGCTGATCGGCTGGGCGGCGCCGACTCGAAGAAGAGAGGGAGAAGAGAGGCCGGCGTGTGGGGTTAGGGTTAGGATTAGGTTTCGAGAACTCCGGTCTAGGACCGTCGCTCTGATACCATGTTGGGAAACGTGAATGAGATGTTTATTCCATAGCCCTAGGCTCTCTTATATAGGAGAGTAGCCTATGGGTAAATTACATAAAGAGGATAACAAGAAAATAAAATAGCAAAGAGACACAATAACTAAATATGCGTCAACAAGATATTAAAAAAGAATTTTATTCTGCGTCCTTTCGAAATGATGTTATGTTCAAGTGATTGTGAGCATTCACTCTCAAGCAGTCTCAGTGAAACTTGAATACTACTTCAAATATGCTAATCTGAATGATTACGGTTAGAAAATCGGAAGCGGAAACGATAAACAGAGCATAGAAATGGATGAAACCACGGGAGAAGCCCTCAACGGGGCATGCTATGCATTACTTTCTCTCAATGGATACACGAGATCTGGGGCTCCTTATATAGCCTCTCCAGAGCCTCCAAGTCCCACCGTTGGACGATGTGGGACTAAACACTAGATGGGTTAAATGGATCTCCTCCGTGATCCATTTACCCTGCTACAACACAATGGGTGCATACAACTAATATTCCAACACTCCCCCTCAAGCTGGAGCATGCAATGCTCATCTTGGACAAACAGAAATAAACTCAACTCAACGCTACAGGACACTACGGACAATATCAACCCAACGTACACATTGCTGCAGTCGAGGACGTTACTTCTCATGCTGTGCAGGTGAGGAGGACGAACGGGCTGGAGTGTGAGTCAACTGAAGACTCGGAATCTGACCATCGAGTCTGAAACTGCGCCTGAAGTCTCCTTGTCGGAGAACTGGGTCTTTCCCATCTGGCTCAGAGAATGGTGCACTGCTCTGGTATACCTATGATACCACATGAAAACCCTTGCCCTCAAGGGAATGGTCCTCTGCTCTGGAGTCCCTATGGCTCACATGAAAACTCTGGCCGAACAACAACAAGGATGATGGGACCACGAAACAAAAAATGGCAACATATGCTCATCTGAAATTGACCGCATCCATGTGCGCGTCTGAAAACTGGACTCGGAATCAATCGTCGAGTCTGAACAACTGATCATCTGTAGAGTTTGGAAAACATGGTTGGTCTGGAGACTGGCATCTGAATCTGGATCTGGAACAGACCTGTGACTCTACATATACACTCCCCCTTTCTCCCATACTTGTCGGAAAAACATGGATGTCGACCAAGTTGGGAGAAGACAAACTAATACAAAGAATTGGGGAGAAAATAAAAATATGTCGACCACATTTCGGCTTTTCTTGCGGATTTCCTTCTTTTTTTTCAAAACATTTTTTTAAAGCCATCTCAACACATTTTTTTATCGGTTTTTTTTCAAAGTTTTTTTTCTCAACTTGCGTACGGCTTTTTCTTAATTGTACGCGCCTTTTTTATTCTTTTTTTCCTTTGAAATCTCTCTCTCTTTTTTTAGCCCCCTTGGGCTTTACATTTTTTTACCATGTTTTTTTAAACACAAACCTTGGCCCAAATATGGGCCCAACTCGACCTAATTCTCCTCTCTTTTTCTCTTAACTTACAGCCTCCCCGCAATTTTTTTTTAATAAATACAGCCGGCTGCCTTTTCCCTTTTATAGTAAGGGCCATCGGGTCTTTTACTCATTGCCACTAGGGTTCCCAAAATCCATCTAATATCGCGCAAGGGGCCATCAGGTCTTAACGATGGAGATTGAGGAGCCGCCGACCTGAGGGGTTGCGCCAAAGGGGGAGAAGACGCGATCGCAAGGAGGTGACGATGCCATGCGCTGGAGCCGCTTGGCGCACGTGGAGATGGAATAAGCGCTGCCTGAACGGGAGAGGAGGTACGGCGCCGCTTGGGTTGCTCGATGAGCGCTGGACCGTGGCTGGGGTCGCCGCCTCCGGGAGAAGGGCGGCAATGGGCTGTTGCGCGAGGAGATCCGCTGGAGGAAGTGGTGCGTGATGGCGCGCACGTGTTGCCGGAACACCAGGGGGTTTGAATGAAGATTCGCGAGTCTGGAGGAGGGCGCGCGGGCCTGGAGCGTGCGCCTGGGATGACGCGGGAGTCCCGCCTGGGCTTGATGCGCGGGGCCGAGCTGCCTGCGCACGGGATGATGCGCCGCCTGCGGGAGATGGCGCGGGAGAAGCGCCTGCTGGAGGGTGTTTTGATGGCCCCGCACCGCCTGGGAACGAGGAGTCATGGGATTAGGGCTCGTATGTCCGGAGACACGCGTGCGCAGAGACAGAGAACAACGTTGGGGCTTTGCGCGCTGGGGAAGGGTTCCGCCTGGGAGTCACGCGCGCTGCGATGGGTCATCGCCTAGAGGAGCCCGTGGTCGGTGCTTGCGGCTGTGGGATTTCGGTTGTGTCTCTCGTGCAATGCGCGCCTGGACCCGCCGACCAGGGCTATGGCTTGAAACGTGATGGAGGAGGCCACGCATGGGGTTGTGGCGATGCGCCGCCGCCAATTTTCTTGCAGGGGATCACCACTTGTGGCCTGGATTCCTGGAGATTGCTTGGTAGTGCCGCCAAAGGCTGAAGAAGCGGCTAGGGTTCGTGGGAACCCTTGCAAACAGATGCCTTCAACAGAAACTAGCAGGAGATATGGCTAGGGCTTCGATGAATAAGATTCAGAACTTGAATCGAACTAGAATCTTCATGAAACTTGATCTTCAATAACCGCACATCAAAAAAGAACTCGAATCTCGAACAAATAATCAACATAAAATCCACGAGAATCGACCCGCTCCGATACCATGTTAGAAAATCGGAAGCGGAAGCGGAAACGATAAACAGAGCATAGAAATAGAGATAAACATGAAGAACACATAAGGTTTTAGTGGAACCCTACTCCGTGATGAGCGGGATGAAACCACGGGAGAAGCCCTCAACGGGGCATGCTATGCATTACTTTCTCTCAATGGATACAGGAGGTCTGGGGCTCCTTATATAGCCTCTCCAGAGCCTCCAAGTCCCACCGTTGGACGATGTGGGACTAAACACTAGATGGGGTAAATGGATCTCCTCCAGGATCCATTTACCCTGCTACAACACAATAGGCGCATTTTACTCAAAAAAAACACAATAAGCGCATACAACTAATATTCCAACAATTACAAATTGCCTATTATGAAATGCTGATACATCTCATAAATTACTATGTGCAAACTTGAATCAAAATGTGGTCCCGGAAATTTTCTTTGAACTACTTTTAAATAAATAGTTTTGAATGTCCTCTGTCTGAACAAGGAGATGGCTCATGCTAAGTACTAGGATTATATATAACCAAGGTTTGAAAAAATGAAAGGCGGAACGAGGCGTTTTCCCTGGAAGCGAGGGGAGGCGTAGCCTCGAGGCGGTCGAGGCGTAAGCCTCAGTTTGTATAGAAAAATAATTATAAAATATATAGTAAATATATTTATTGGTGAAATAATATATTCTGACAAACATATAGTATATAACAATGTACTATATGATGATATTATGAAGATAAGAACACGAAAAAGGAAATCAAAAGGAAACTATATGATGATATGTTAATGCCATAAACCTTTCTACTAAATTTCTACCCAATCTAAAGGAAATTATTGGCTATAACTATCACTAAAAAATTTTTTATCAAAAAGGGATTGGTTATAGTTGCCACTAAAGATATCCAAGTTGTTGATATGAATCATACGATTTAAGGGTGCAATAGTAAGAGTTTATTGAAATGATTGGACATGTTAATGTTAAATATGAATATGAAAGGGGTCAAATTTTAAGCATATGAATATGAAAGAGGTCAAATTTAAGCATTCATCTTGCGTAAATATATACTTAACAATAAAACCTTTATAAACATATGAAAATACGAATAGGACCATTTTTTCTTTGAAAAAATACTTGTAAAAGCCCCCAATGCCTCACCTTGCGCCTAGCCCCGCCTCAACGCCTCGCCTCGCCTCGACCGCCTCAGGCATCCGAGGCGCACGCCTCTGCCAGGGGGTCTGAGGCGGTCGCCTCAAGGCGATTCCTCAACTCCCCGTTTCGCCCCGAGCGCCTTTGCGCCTTGAGGCGCGTTTTTTAAGCCATGTATATAACAATATCCAACAAAGTTTATTTTGGTTTCTTCCGGAAGTCATACAATATGCATAATGATCCTTCCGGACAGTTTTACTCAGTCATCTCCATTATTACACTAAGGGCTAACTAGATGGACTCTTAGCAAAATGACTATCTCACAACCATTTCGATGTTTTAACTCTATGATTCCACTACAGTATCAACATATGCAGATATTAAAGATCAGCTTACCATGTGAAATGCACCAAAACTATATAATTTATATTACTTGGAAAAAAATCATCAACTGACAAGGCTAAATACCAAGTTATTAACTAACCCCTGATAGAAACTGATAGAAAGTATGGCCAGCAAGCATTACTGAAACTCACCTGGTATATTTGAAACAAAACCACCTCTATTCTCGATTTCTGGGCGTTCAGTGTTGGGCTCGTGATCTACCGTCATCTGTCTAACATGTCCACGTGAAGCTAAAACCGCACGAGAATCACCAACATTTGCCACCCAAAGATGCTGTCCGTCAATCAGTATCGCAGTAACTGCAGTGGAACCACCTTGTCCCAAGTCAGCACTGTGAGCAAGAATGGCCTTGTCCGTCGTCTCATATGCAGTTTTGATGGCTCTTTCTGTATTTGTATAAAATTCTCCCTACAACCCAAACCATCCAGTTAGTCCATATCTATTTTCTAGATTTTCGGACTTTTAGTTAAAGTAAATAGCCAACCTCTTTGAGAATGTTTTGAAACAAGTGTTCCTGCAAGTATGCAGGTACAGTGTCTCCCAAATGACCATCAAAAATGGCAAATAGCCCAAGCTTATGCCCCTTGTGGTCTATGAATTTCGCAACATGGTAATCTTCCATAGGGTGGTTCGCCTTCCCCTTCACAAGACTGAACCCAAATGTAACTTTCACATCACCTTGGCTGCTCTTCCCTTTGCCTGTAGCCCCCAAAGGGTTGCCTGGCAACTACAATAGAAAGCTCAAGGTTATACAAAGAAAAACAAAGGAAAAGTAAAATCAAAAGTAATCTACCAAATACATGAAGAATAAGGGACCCCAATTATTCCAGATTGACTCGTGAGCCTTCATCAAAAGCTATAATTGCTTAGACTTATTGGTTTTTATTACCAGATTAATAAGTAATCTGCTGCTGGGAGGGGGCTCAACAAAACTCTCATCAGAAACAGAAAATTGGGAGAGGGAGAGGGAGAGAGGCAACAGCTTACGCTAAGCCCTTTCTCCTTGGATACTCCATTTTTGCATCGACAACTATTTGCTTTCCGATCTATCGAAAATCATGCCTTCTATGGTTTAATCAAAACCTAATAGTCAACTATTTACACAAATTGCAAAAAAAAACCCTCATGGGAGAAAAGATCACACAGATAAACGACCCCAAAACACCACAGTTTCACCTTCGAAGACCCGACCTTGAAACAACAGAGCCGATCCATATAACAAGTCCTCCTCCAACCTCGCCCTCTAGATTCTCCGCATCAAAATCGCAGCACCAGCGAGCACCAAGATCGGATTTTGACCACGACCCCCCTCTTAAATTCCTCCCTGCAACAAGAAAAATCACAAATCAAAACCAAAAAAAAGGAAGAAAAGCATGAAATACCAAGAAAAACAAGGATCTGACCTCGAAACCCTATTGGGAAGCAGACGGGCAGTAGGAGAGCAAATGCTCGCTTGACAAGGGATGATGAATAGGGGGTGTTTGTGTGTTGCGTTTGACTCAGGTGGGTGGTACGCGCAAAGCACACATGGAGCTTGTGAACCACAAACGGCGAAAAGGATTAATTGTGTGCGCAACTGTGAGGAGTAGATTTACTTGGAAAATTGGTCGATGGCCGTTTCCAAAGTAGGGAGTGTGAAATCACAGCGACGGGAGCCCCATCCTCTGCCGCGCAGCTGTACAAGACAACAACGGTGGTTGACTTGGACTGACTCTTCCTACGACACCGCACCGTGGGCCTGCGAAGCGAACACGGATTGATTACTCTGCACGACTCCATCTATGGTATGGTATTTGTAGAGGGAGCGGATCCCTTGCTGTGCCCAGCACCATCACGCAGCGGGGATCAAGTAACCAAAGTAACGAGAGGGAAGCTTCCCTAAGGCCTAAGGTTATGGTTATTGTCATCATGTCTCATTTGACTTTATTTTGTTGTTATTCTTATCTTTTACTTAACTTATTTTTATTCAACTTTATTCTTCTTATTCATGTCTTTTCAGTCGAACAGAGAATAAATCATTAATCTTCTCATTCTCCATCCTTATTCCTTCTTATTCTCGAACTGAACGCCGCCTAAGGGGTGTTCGGTCCTGGAATAAGTACGAATAAAGATGGAAAACAAGGAGAATAATGATCTATTCTCTATTCGGTTGGAAAGATATGAATAAGGAGAATTAGGTGGAATAAAGATAGGTAACATGGAATAAAGATAGGAATAAAGGTGCATTAAGGTGAAATAATATGACGTTGTTGGAAAAAATAAGAGAGTAGTTTATTCCATATGCCCTAGGCTCTCTTATATACGAGAGTAGCCTATGCGTAAATTACATCAAGAGTCCATGAGAATATAAAAAATATGAAACATTACAAATAACATAACATATATTTCTACACTCCCCCTCAAGATGGAACATAGATGTCGATCATGCTCAGCTTGGACGAGCACTTCTGGAACGGCCCTCTAAGTAACGCCTTGGTAAAGATGTCTGCAGTTTGGTCTCCTGAGCTAACATGAGATGTAGAAATAAAACCCTTCTGAATCATATCTCGTATATAGTGACAATCAACCTCAATGTGCTTAGTTCGTTAATGAAATGCTGGTTTATTGGCAATAAATATAGCAGCTTGATTGTCACATTCCAGAGCCATAGGAAGTGGGACTTCTATATATAGATTTGTAAGAACAGCTTTCACCCACATCATTTCTGTACTGACCTGGGCCATAGCCCTATATTCAGACTCAACACGGGATCTGGCTACAACGGTTTGCTTCTTGCTTCTCCATGAGACAAGAGAGTTTCCAACATATACAGCAAATACAGTGGTGGACTTCCTATCCTTGGGACATCCTGCGTAGTCTGCATCTGCACACGCCGAGATAGCAATCTCCTTGTCTTTCTTGAACAATAGACCTGCACCTGGAGATGATTTAAGATACATGAGTATCATATGTATAGCATCCATATGTACGTGACGTGGTTGCTCCGTGAACTGGCTCACCCGACTAACAGCAAAAGAAATATCGGGTATGGTAGTGGTAACATAAAGAAGTTTTCCCACCAGTTTTATGTATCTTCTCCTATCCACCTCATTGGTATTGTCATCATACAATTTCATGCTCGGATCCATAAGTGTAGTGGCCGGTCGGCATCCAAGCATTCCTGTTTCACTCAGCAGGTCAGTGACATATTTCCTCTAGGTCATTACAAGTCCATGTGGATTTCTGGTGAACTCCAGTCCCAGAAAATATCTAAGGACTCCAAGATCCTTGGTGACAAATTCACGTCCCAACATTTCTTTCGCCCTCTGAATTTCTTGCCTATCATCAACTGTAATCAAAATATCATCTACATACATCATAATTGCAACAATACCTCTGGATGTTTTCTGTATAAACAGGGAATGGTCTGCATTGGAACGTATGTACCCCTTTTTTCAAACAAGTCTGAGAGCTTCTGGAACCAAGCTCTAGGGCTCTGCTTAAGGCCTTAGATGGCCTTATGAAGTCTACACACCTTGGAATTTTCCCCCTCAATAACAAAACCAGGTGGTTTGTTGCATGTAGACTTTCTCCTGCAAGTTACCATATAAAAATGCATTCTTAACATCTAATTGGAATAATGGTCAATCACGAGTAACCGCAACAGAAAGAAGGATCCCTAAGGTGGAATGTCAAGCAACCGGCGAGAATGTATCAAAATAATCCTCCCCATATGTCTGTGTAAACCCACGAGCAACCATGCATGCCTTGTATCTGTCAATGATGCCATCTGCATTCTGCTTAACTGTGAAGACCCACTTACAGCTCACTGTAGACACACCGGTAGGTGCAGGGACAAGGCTCTACGTACCTCTTGACTGAAGAGCAGCCATCTCTTCATCCATAGCTAAACGTCATCGACTGTCCTTCAATGCATCTTGATAATTCCGTGGAATATCCACAGCATATAGTGCAATGGCAAAGCTCCTGAATTCACCAGATAAACGATCAAACAAAACCGTGGATGCTATAGGATATGACACGCAGCTACGCTTCTATTTCCAAAGTGCAATAGGTAGATCCAAATCACTGGCATCCTCATATGTCCTCTGTAACACAGCCTGCTCAGGTAAATCATTAGATCCATCATTATTGATTATATTCTCAGAACATACCTCAGGCGAGCTAGATGAGGAGCGGTGACCATGAGCAGAAGCAGGACGATGGGTATAGTGGAGTGGCGGTGGGGGAACAGGAACTGTAACAGGAGGTGTAGGTGATGTAGGTAGTGGTGGAGGTGGTGGTGGTGGTGGCATGTATATGGCTTTATTAGTCTCCTAGGATAACAACCGATCACCTGTAGGAGAGAAGTACATAACAGACTCAAAAAAGGTGACACCAGCACTAACAAAGTATTTCCTGCGCAACGGATCGTAATACATGTACCCTTTTTGTGTCCTGGAGTACCCGACGAAGATACACTTGATAGCCCTAGGAGAGAGCTTGTCAATACCTGGAGACAACTGGTGGACAAATATAACCGAGCCAAACACACATGGGGTAAGAGAGAACATTTCATTTTCAGGGGACACTAGGGAGAAAGTAATCTTCTCACCTAAGACAGACGACGGCATGCGATTAATGAGATAACATGTCGTTAGGACAATTTCACCCCAGAAAGAATCAGGAGCATGACTCTGTATGAGAAGCGTCCTGGTGACATGAAGTAAACGACGATGTTTCCTTTCTGCATCTCCATTTTGTTGGGAAGTATAGGCATAGGATGTTTGGTGGATAATCCCTTGTGTTGAAAAATAATTTGAGAGAGTATGAATACAAAATTCCAAGGCATTATCACTTATTACAATCTTAACATTTGCAAAAAGACATTACGAACTTCATTTATAAAATTTATGATAATATTCCAAGCTTCAGATTTATTCTTTAACAAAAAGACACAAGATACACGAGAAAAATCATCCATAATGAGCATATAAAACATGTGTCCCTGATGATCAGGAACACGACTAGGACCCCAGATATCAACGTGACATAACTCAAACTTGGAGCTACTACTCCGACTCTGACGACTGGGAAAGGTAGACCGATGATGCTTTCCCAACTGACAAGCCTCACATTGGATGGACGCATGAGGTGAAACCTGAGGTAAAACACGACACAATTTCTAAAGCGGTAGATGGCCAAAGCGCAAGTGCCACATGAATGGAGAGACAGGTCCAGCAAGAAGAGAGAAGACTCCGGTATATGGGGTCCGGCTGAGACGATATAGGCCACCCTGCTCATAGCCACGCCCAATCACGTTGCCCATAAGGTTGTCCTAAAAAATAAGAGAAGATGGATTAAAAATTGCTCGACAATGTAAATCCTTTGTAATTGGCTAATGTATAACAAATTCATAGAAAAATTAGGTGCGTGCAGCACATTCTTGAGATGCATAGATGATGTCAGGCTAATCTCCCCTTGACCATTAATCGGGGAGTGCGTCCCATTAGCAATAACCACAGTACGGTCTAGAGGAACATGTCGGTAGGTTGTAAGTAGATCTTGGTCACCACACAGATGATGTGTGGCACAAGAGTCCATAATCCACTCTAAAGTATCAGATCCACTACTGCTAGTGAATGCATAAGTACTACCTGAGGTACTGGTGGATGCACAAGCAGTAACGTCCGAATGACTCTCAAGGGCAGGCGTTGATGCAACATGACCGGATAGAGGAATAATACCCCTCAGATGAGTTACAAGATCATCAAATGTTGATCTTAAGAAGAAGCAGATGGAGGTTCAATCTGTTCAGCTATGCGTGCAGAGGCAGGAAATCCATGTTTGGAATAGCATGTGTCCTCGGTATGTCCAGAACGGTGGCAGAAAGTGCATGATGGCCAAACACGACCCCCTCTGCCTCGAGGTCCATGACCACGAAACTGATGATGACCCTCACGACCTCGAGATGCTGCCATAGCTGAGGTGATCTGATTGGCAGTAGATGAAGGAAAAGTAATACGACTCAGTCTATGAAAGGCTTCCTCCATCGGAGGAATAGTGGAATCTGCCAAGATCTGGGAACGTATTGCCTCGTACTCTGGATCAAGGGCTGCCAGGAATACACCAACCATAGTGGCATTCCGGTATCTCTTATGTTGCTCAGGAGTGACTGTGAGAGGCATGAAGATGTAAAGCTTCTCAAACATTATACGTAAAGACGTATATAATGAGTGTAGAGGTCGTCCATTCTACTTGATTGTAAAGATGGCATGCTGGAGTTGCAGAATCTTCGTATCATTCTTTGCCTGTGAATAGGTAGCATCTAGAATATCCCACATTGCTTTTGCAGTGGGTCGATGGAGAATATCATTTGCAATCTCTATTGCTAATGTTCCAGATAGCCAAACCTTTGCATCACCTGCCTCCCATGAGGCATTGACCCCAGTCTTCTCAGCAGACTCTTCCTCAGTAAGAATGTGCCTCTTACCGGTCGACTTCATCATACTCATGAACTGCATTGCCCACAGTTCATAATATGACCCGTCCATCTTCACAATAGGCGCAGGACCTCTGAAGGCGCATGTAAATGGAATATCTGACTTGCTTTCTGACATGATGATAATAGAAGACTAGGATTGTAGACAGAAGATATAATTGTCTACACTGACATTCACGAGTTTGATTGCATGTGCAGACTCAAGCAACCAAACCCATTAACATGGAGATGTGGGCGAAGGTCTCTTCGATGACGAAGATACCCTAGAGTTGTTCGAACCCTAGGATGTGTGGCTGCACATGAAACCTAGGAGTCACGGCACGACGAGACCTAGGGTTGTTCGAACCCTAGGACGTGAAGGCCCAAAGGAAGAGAGAGGTGGCGTGCGAGTCACGGTGCACGTAGCACGACATACGGGGCCCAGTCACGGTGCGCGTGGCTGAGTCAAGGGGGCGAGTGGCGAAGGGACAGCACACAAGGCACGGCGTACGAAGCGTGCGGGGCCGAGTAGCGTCGGATGGGTGGCATGGGGTCGAGTAGCGCCGGATGGCTGACGCGGGGTCGAGGAGTGCCGGATGGGCGGCGCGGGGATGGGCGCACGTAGGGTCGGCACGGCTAGGGCTTGGAGGTGGGGGCTACGGGTTAGGGTTTGGTTCGAGAACTTCGGTCTAGGACCGTCGCTCTGATACCATGTTGAGAAAATCATAGAGTAGTTTATTACATACGTAGGCTTTCTTATATAGGAGAGTAGCCTATGGGTAAATTACATCAAGAGTCCATAAGAATATAGAAAATATGAAATCGTACAAATAACATAACATATATCTCTACAGATGTGGATGAGAATATCCGTACTCTTGAGAACCACATCCGGTGGAAAATTACCCCCTTATTCCAGTGTTTTTTCTTCAAACGAACAGGGTGGGAAATGACTTCAGCAGATCGAGATTCCACCCGATTACAACAACGAGACCTTGTTTTTATAAGTGAAATGGAGAAGTGAGATTTAGTTCCTTTTTTTAGGGGTTTGAGAGATGATGCAGAGATAAATACCATAACTATAGGTGCAATTGATAACATAGACACGATGCGATGATTTTAACCTTGGATGGTTTGTTCGTGATAAAGTATACTTATCTCGGATAGGGGAACTTTATCCCGTAAGTTATAAATGAGGTTTATCACTATTTTTTTTTCAATTGATGTAAGAATTAAGGAATTTATAAATAATATAAATATGAACGTGATTGATGATGTACTCATGGTGTAATCACTTTATTACGAGATAGCTTATTATGAGATGCAGTCTTCTTGTCCCGAGATGAGAGGTTGGTATCATGCATCTACTGGTGGATATTCGATTGATTTGAGTGGATCCGGTAGAAAATATTACCCATCAATTGGGTTAATTGGATTGGGTGAAAATGTAAAAATCATATCACCCATGTTAAAAATCTAAATCAAATTAGTGATGGCACCATTGATGTATGATAAAGGATTATGGATGCAAATGGTCAGATACAAATATAGGTGTTATCATATCTTCATCTTTTATTAAATACAAATGTGAATGCAGGTATGAATATTGATGGATATTAGAAACTTTGTTACCATATCCTTAGTAAAGCGCACTGATGTAAAACGAATAATTGATCGCATAAAAATGATATTAGAAATGCTTTGTAGATTATCTTAAATATACATGTATTAGATGGAGTACACATGATAGAAATATACTAAATGTATTTATATTATAATGATTATATAAAATATGATAAAAGAAGATATAAAATTGTGTTAAATATGATTAAAAATAAATATATAACTATATTTATATATGAAAATAAGTACACAGATACAAATGTTTACGGATATCAAAATCATATACATATCCATATCCATTTTAGAAGGGATACGGATGTCAAAATCTGTATAAAATGGATACGATGGAAGATTGGATACGAATATATACATATCTTTATGCATCCTTATAAAGGATGCCAAAACAAGCATGAGTCAAGATCAACTGAAATGAAGAAGGTTGCGAGGTGTTCACATAGAGATGGAGTTTAAATTTCAACAACCTTTCCATGCAATTTGTCCATTTACAACCCCTTTTATTATGTGAAATTTACAATCATTTCCCTTCTTAGCTTAGCCAATTAGTTTAGTGTGCATTCTTCCACTTTATTATACTTGGGCCTATGGAATTTTGTTTTGAACATTAAATCTACCAAAAAATTTTAAAACTTTCCTAAAACACAAAGCAAATTTCATCTCCTTTTGAGATCCCTTACTTTCAAATAAAAAATAGTATCTTCCTTTGTTGTTCCAAGTCGGATTCTGTGTTCTCTCAAAAATTACATTAAGTTTGATAGGTCCACATAGATCAAAGCTTGACTTTTCCACTATAAATTTAGAGTGTCACTTTGGCGTGGTATTGTATTATTTTATTTGAATTGTATAGGTTGTGTGCACAATGATAAGATAAAAATCACTATTTAAACACACAAAAGTCTTGCTTTCATTATAAATATTGCAGTAGAAGGCATAATTGATGACGGAATCATGACCACTTTATCATGAGATAACTTATTATGAGATACAATCTTCCATGTCAATATACAAAGAGATCATTATTTTGCAATTTAACTGAGATAATTTTAACGCATCTCCTATGTTGTGGGAGTAACTCATGAGTTAATCTTGGATTGTTTACATAAGAGAAAAAGTATCATTATATTAGGATAAAAGGACTTTCTCCCAGAGTAAGCAACCCCATAATAAAATGATCACACCGTTATTACTCCAATCATTATCTTTGTCCACCATATTTATCCTTTTTCCTCATCCCTCAAACCAATCAGGATCGCATATTTGTTATCCTTACTTATTCATCATCCCTCGTTCGCATAGCATATTAAGATATGTTTTGATGGTATTGGGAGGAATAACCTTAAGATATATTGATATGATAGGTGAACAAGTGGAGGGTGATTAAATATAGTGAGTTGGAGGAGTTAATTGGTGTTAAAGTCATTGATATCAAAAAATAATAATAATGTACTTTATTATTTGAAAGAAATCACAATACAATATTCCATCTTTTTATTATTTAATTCCCTTTGTAATTCAGTTTCTTTCTATTGTCCTTTCTGGCAGATCTGTTATGCACAACTATATTACCTTCTATAAATATATCCTATAATGGCCTCAATATGTAGGTCATTTGAGCCTCGCTCATTTACAACATGGTATCAAGAGCATGAGCCTTTCTCAGCTCCTTCCGGGCCACCATGACCACCATATTAGAAGCCTCATCGATCCCTCCATCCCTCCCTTACCCTTCCCTCAAATCCTCACAATCTTGTATCTACCAAGATATCCTCCACCAAATAAAATTGGTGGCATGCTAAGAGTGTTCCTCTACTTCACAGTCATGACTTGCTTTAGATTGTTGATGGATCCATCTTGACCCCTTCCCAGTTGATAACTCAATTTTGTGAGCGGTTAAAAGTTTGTCGGTATAGAAACCACACGAATAAAATTCAAGTAAATCAAATAAAATTCAACACCGAGATAAATTCGGTGTTGTTCACTTTTTATTTATCCAGGTAAGTGTGCTTGGGTCGAACACAAGAAGACAGAAAATTACGCTCTTGGTTTTTGAGAGAAGAAAATAATTTTTGTGATATTTTTTATCTTTCTTTTCTTTTCTTCTTTGATGGCAAAACTCTTTTTGTAATTTTTAGATTTTATTCATTTTATTTTATTTCAACTTTTTCAGTTTTATTTAATTTTCTAAGTGGGCATTTTTCAATCAAATTATATACAATATAGTATGTGAAATAATATGAGATATAGTGGTACTATATACTAGATGAAGTGACTCAAGCAACAGGCTCAAAAAATAACTCAAAAAGAAAACAAGATGGATTGAAAATCGAGAAAGAAAATCCAAGCAAAGAGCACGAAGAAATACTTGAAACTCGATGTGAAAATAAAATGTAAAAATACAACGATATTATAATATGGTACATTAATCAGAATAATCTCATATTTTTCATTAAATGTTTAATGCTTATAAAGACTCAATTCAACACCACTATCAAAGTTGTTTAGTCTGATGGAGGCAATGAATACTTCAAGTTACAACATTGGTTCAAGAACCATTACGCTCATTATAGAGTTTCAGCACTATATACTCCACAACAAAATGGTTGGGTAGCTGCGAGTAAGAATCGTCAATTGATGAAAACAACAAGGGCACTAATATTCCAAAGTAATGTACCTCTTAGTCACTGGTTTTCTACATGTCACACAACAATCATTTTAATAAACTCAATGCCTTCATCAATTACCAATCGCATTCCCTATGAACATATATTCACTAAACATGATCATTATTCTATCATTAGATGTTTTTGATGTGCATGTTATCCACTACTCAGAGCCTACAACAACCGTAAAGTGGAAAAACAAACTCAGACACATGTGTTTCTTGTCTACATCTCTCATCACCTTGTCTACAAATGCCTCAATCCTTCAACTAACAAAATCATCATCTCCGGATTTGTTGACTTTGATGAAGCCTTTTAACCCTTTTTCAAAGCTCAATCTCAACCATATCTACAAACCTCGCCATCACCAACACTCCCATTACCTCATACACATTCTCTCTTCCCAACATATGTTTATGTCCACCACTTCCATTACCTTTACTATCATCACCATCAATATCACCCTCTCCCAGCCCAGTGCATTTGACCCATATCTCTCCCATTCCATTCCAGTATTGAACCATCCAATACTAAACTCCCTCCAAATATACCCAAAGCTCATGTCATGCACACTTGATCAATGAGTGACATCTCCAAAAAGAAATCCTATGCAGCTACTAAGCATCCCCTTCCCAATAACCTAAGTGAAAATAGTATTGAACCTACTTCATTCAAAGATGCAACCAAACATCATCACTAACATAATGCTATGTTAGATGAGTTTGATGTTATGCTACATAACAATACTTGGACCTTAGTACCTCCCAAACCCAATATGAATATTAGTGACACAAAATGGGTTTATTAAATTAAACATCACGCAGATTGTACTCTTAATAGGCTTAAAGACCATCTTGTGGCAAAGGAATTTTATCAAATTGAAGGTCTAGAATACTATGAAATCAGGCAGGTGTCTGCTACCGAGTAAATAGACGGGAAAGTGAAATCATGAATTGATAGAACAAATGAAATCACTGGCTCAAGATCAGAATGGGGTGAAAGGATAGAGCCCAAGAAATCAAACGTGGAGAAAGAAGGATCAATCATGGAATCCTCCACGTCAATCATTGATTGATCCTCCACGTCAATCACCGTCTCAAAAAGGTATGAAAAGTCAAGATCCGGAGACTCGCTATGAAATTCAATATCCGATGTATATAGGGTAGAGAAATCAGAATCAACATCGAATCTCTTGAAATTCAATTCGTCCTTGCGAGGATCGTCGAGGAGAGAAAGATCAATATCCGTGCATGTGCCCGATCAGGTACGATCACGGTCCTTCCGCTCCTGAGTGACATATGATTAACATTATCGTACGAAAGGATCTCATGTTTAGATAGAGAGTTATCCAAATAGTATACATGATCTCGTGGTCGGTTCTGACCCTGATTCAGGATATTTGGGTTGGCCTAAACCTGGGCGAGAATTAGGGTCTTTAGCGCCATCTGCTGATCATGGGTGCATGAAACGTGGTTCGGATCAGTTCGGATATCCAGGTAACCATTCTGTATCTGCTGGACCCTATCAGTCAGGGTCTGGATCGTCAAGGTGAGGGACTCCAATTCGCTTGTGGGCGGGGCTTGCTGTTGCTGACTAGAGGACGAGTGTCTATATTGGCCCTCTGGCCATGCTGATACTGCTGGTGGTGGGAAGGTGGTGGAGGGCCCTGATAGCCCTGCTAAAATGTGCATTGATGCTGGTGTTGCTGAGGCTGGTATCCTTGTCCGGGCCGGGACTGTACAAAGCACGGTGCGGGGACGGAGCTGGATTCTTGGTAAGCTAGGGAAGATCGGTGTGGCTGACCGTTCTCTATCCCCCGACTGTATGCCGATGGGGTCATGGCTGTACCACATCCCGTTGATCTCGAACACCTGTGGAGGCTCCTCGTAGACTGTCTCCACCTGTGGGGTGCGTGCTGCTCCTGCTGAGTGTATTGTTGCTCCTCAACCCAGCTACTCTGAGGCCCCTGTACCTTCTCCTATACAAGATGGACTCGATGTACAGGCACATGTGGTGCAGAAGGGTCAGGTAGCCATATCTTGGCTACCTTCTCAGTCAATTCCTCCACTTATTTCGGCAATCGTGAAAGCGCCTCAAGGTCGGTGACCCTCTTGTGGATCTGCTCTACCATGATGAGCTTATCAACTATTATCCCCATGCGGGGATGAGGTCATCTGTCAGATCTGCTACAGTCTTCTTAGTTGTCTCATTGGATAGGCATGTGGGAGACAACTGATAGGCCCTGGTGGCCTGAGATCTGCCTGTTTTTGCCATCTACTCCAGAATCTTCCATACGACGTCTTCATTCTTATTCAGATAGCTGCCTCCACAGCTGCACTCACTAACCCCTGCATCTTTGGGGTCATGCCACAGAACAAGGTCTGGACTAAGATCGCTTTGGTAATGCCATAGCAGGGTATTTCTGAGTTTAAGTCATTAAATCTAACCCAGGCTTCATGGAATGGTTCGTGGGATCCCTGGGAAAAACTCGCGATCTTGGTCCTCAACTGGTTAGTCCTACTGAGTAAGTAGAACTTCTTCAAGAATAAATTCTTGAACTGCATCCAGGTCGTACATCTTACCCTGAGATTTTTTAGCCCATGAGCAGCCTTGTCTCCTAAGGCAAACGGGGTAGCCTTCAGCCTAATGTAGTCTTGCCCAACCCTAGGGTGACTAAGGTTGTTGCAAAACCAGCTCTAAATATCTCAGGAAAGCATAAGATTCTTCGTTAGCGTTTCCCATTGAACTTTGGTAGCAGACTCAGAAAGTGGGGCTTCAGCTCGAACGCTTCTGGGGAGAACCACAGGTGCAAGCCAACTGTGTATCTCATTTTCTGCTGGGTTGTAGGCATCTACCATGGGTCGGTCAATTCCCTCTGCCTCGATCACTTGTCCCATCCTAGCCATAAGTTCTGCATTCAGCTGCTCGGCTCTAGCTAATCGGGCCAAGACTTGGTGCATGAGATCATCTCTGGGTTCCTCTTCGTTTGGGTGTTTCTTCAGCGTCTTGTCCTCTTTTCCTGGGTAAAGAAGATGGTATAGGTTAAAGGACGTATCAATGAAGACATTCTCACCAAGGCGATGGTCTTCTTCAGTGAGATTAGAGGAGAGAAAAGGGTTGGTTTGAGGGTAACCACCCCGAGAGTGATGGATCCCAAACTCAAGAAGGTCATGAGCTCGGGTTGGCCCAAGTTGCACTTGAGCCGATGAAGACAAACTTCGTAAGGGGCTCAAGGAAAGATTTGTGAAGCATGAGTACACTTCCCCCCAATCATTCATCTTGGATGACGAGAAGAAGAATCGGGAGTATAAATGTAAAGATAGGATTTTACTCCAACATGAAGCAAGCAAGTGAATCACAAACCCTGATTTTCACACTCAACGTGGTGAAGGACCCGAAATTGAGTCCGATTAGTCTGGTTGATTTTAAGTGTGATTTTTCAGACAAGTAGCAAAGGTTACATGGAATATAGGGGAGTTGTCTCAAAGCCGGATGTGTCTCCCCTGTTTAACCATATCGCCTAAGATACCAACGCCCTTCCTTTCTCTGCTCCTATCACCAGTCGAAAGTTCAAGACATGCCCCTATCTACCTACAGAGTAGGCGGAGGCTGACAAGGCTGTAACTTCGCCCCTATCTACCTGCCAGAGCAGGCAGAGGTTACTAGTAACTTGTTGCGGTGCACCGCAATTTTGCCCCTATCTACCTATCAGAGTAGGCGGAGGCTACTTGGGCGTTGGTCAGTTGAACCCATAGTTTAGCCTTTGATATTTTCTCGGATCAGGGTACGCGATATGGAAGGCGGGGATTTTTTACTCTGCCTTAGGGTGTGCACACATACTCTAGTACCCTCACTCAGCCTGAAATCAAGGTCGGGTTATTCTCCTGCAAACAGAATTTCCGATTTTATTTGATTTTTTTGATCAATTTTGTTTAGCAGTCCTGATTTTAAGTTAGGTGATCACTTGATTAATCCAACACACAAGGAACGCCATATCATCCAATCCAATTTCCTTTAGACCTAAGTTTGAAAAATCAAGGGAGAAGGAGTCGAGAAAAGCCCGATGCACGATAAAATAATGATGAATGCCAAGTAGAGAAGACTTACAAGTGTTTCTTTCGCTTTATATATGGGATGCAAAACAGAATTGAAATTTTACACTATATGAAAATTTTACCACTATATGAAATGCAAAGCGAAAAAGCCACTCCTAGACAAGCAACTATTAGCGAGTGAAGAACATATTAGATTTGGCTAAGTCCTGCGGCCTAAGTGCATCTTTTAAGTGTGAAGTGTGGTCCTAGAATTATACGAGCACAAACAGTCCTAAGAGAGCTCTAAGAGCCGCAAGTGCAAGTCCTATTCTACGTAAAGCAACCACACAGCACACGAGGGACTTGTTTTATTATGACTTACATGCGCAAGAACCCAAACAGGAACCACCGGAAAAATGCAAAGAAATAAAAGAAGAATTACAAGTCCTCACAAAAACACTCAGATTATTTAATGCAGGTTCCTTGGCTCACTTGGCGAAGCGCCTTCGACTCCTCGTATTCCTCGCACGAAAATAAATGGAGGTCATATAAAGGACGACACAAATTAAATGATAAATTTGAACAGAAAATATTCACAAGAAAAGTCGGGAATCAGACTACCTAATGATGGAAAATCTAAAATCAAAATTTCATAAAAAAATAACCTAAGTCGTGCCTCTCCGACAACAGCATTATTTTGAATATCATGCGGTTACCCTACTTAATTCAATCGAATTAACGATTAAATTTTAATGATGTTTGTTGTAGTCAGATAACTTCAGACTATTCAAAACCACTCGTATTAATGTTCAATAAAACACAAGCGGCAAATTTATATTTTACTTGGGCAAGCCGAAGGTCGAACTCAAGGAGGCAGCTTTCTCCTTAGGTGAATTTGAAGTTAATTTCAATTTTAGATTTTTAGGAGAATATTTTTTATCTTTTTTATGCAATTAAGTCAAATACAATGCAATTTCAAGCCAAATTTTAAGGTTAAATTTGAAAGATGGACAAATTTAGTCCAAAAATTATGAAACTTGGCCAGAATATAAAATACGATGAAACTAAGCTACTGCAATTTTTTGAAATTTTTAGGACTCTAAATGAATTAATTATGAATTAAACATGAATGCAGGGTAGTTTTGCAAAGTTAATTTTAATAAATACCAAAGTACTTCATTTTCAGACACAAAAATTATCCTAGATATTTCTATGTGAAAGGAATCCAGAAAAATTGATAGACTAAAAAATGATGTATATTGGACCTACTAAAAATCAATTAAGTAAAATACTATTTAATTTATTCAAGCCTCGTGATGCATACAAATTGTTTGATTTTTGGGCACAGTGTAGAACAGCTTAAACTAAACCTATTGTGATTTTATAATAAATTTTTGAGCAAAAAATAATTTGATATTCAATAAAATTCACACATAGGTAAATTATGAAAATTTCCACAAAAATAATAATGTTTAATTCATTGATGCTCACAAAAAATATGACACATGTCCACAAAGATAAAGCACAAGTTTAACTACAACATATAATTTTGGGATTTAAAAATGATGATCAATGTATGCATAAATGAACATGCAAACACAGGGACCAAAATGTAAACAGAAATTAAAATTGATTAAATTAAAACGTGCATACATGGACTAAAGTGCAAATATCTATAATGCTGGGGGTAGAAATGCAAAATGTCCATGGGAACATGATTAATAGGGACTGAATTGTAATTCTAGAAACTTGTAGGGGCCTCTATGCAAAATACCCAACCCACACGTGAGCGACACGTGAGGTGCTAGGCTCAGGAGGCGTCGGAGGCTCGGACTGAGGCTCGGGTGATCTGGAGGCTCGGGTGTGCTTCGAGTGCTGCTTCGGGTGCTCCGAGCCTTAGGGTCGGAGAAGAGGCTCGGAGGGGGAAACGTGGCGCAAGGTAGGTCGTTAGATCGAGATAGATCTAACAGCGATGATGAATCCTAGAGCTGACGACGTGGCTTGATGCAAGTTGTTAGATCCTCATGATCCAACGGCAGCTGGAGTAGCAGGCGATGGCGACGTGTCACGATGAGGACTGTTAGATCAAGATGATCCAACGGTGATTGTACGTCGTCTCCTCCGGGTCGCCGCCTTTTGCGGCGGACGTGGCTATGCTCCGACGAAAGGATCTTAGCTCTGCCGCCTTCCCTCGTGGTCGGTGAAGGTCGCTGGACGCTCCTGAGCGGCTGGGACTGATCGTGGAAGCGTCGGGGAGCTGTCGGAGGCTCTAGATGAAGCTAGGGAGGTCCGTAGGCCGGAGACGATGAAGCTCGAAGGAGATCCAGTGACGACTCCGATCAGTGAAGAAGGTGGTACATGCAGTGTTAGTGGGTGCCAAAAAGATGGTGCCTGTGTTCGTGGAAGTGTTGTGAGTGCGGTGAGGCCTACGAGGCGAAGTGGTGATCAGGCGATGGTGTTCTTCCGCCATGAATGGCGGAGCTGTGGTCGGAAGTGGTGTGACGGGTCATGGGGGCGAATAAATGGGTGCGCGAAGATCAGAGATCCAAGGCGGAGCTCAGACGATGATCAATCGGAGGAGATGAAGAGCAGAGAAGGTGGGGAAAAGGCAAGAAGTTCGAAAGGGGATGAAGATGAAGATCAGAGGAGGAGTGGATGAAGCTATCTCGGAATGGAGGCTCGCAACGAAGTCTCTGGTCGTCACTCGAGGGTCGGTAGCAACCCCAGCTCGAGCAGCTCGTCGGAGGAGCTGCTGCACGGTGAGGTTACGTCGCGGATCTCGTCGGAGGTGTACCACCGTCGTCGCTCGATTTCGTGCCTAATCGCTGTCATCGATGGGTTGAGGAGAGCTCCGGGGTACCTCATGCTAGGGTGGATAGCGGTGAAGGTGGCCGGAGGTGGGGTATTTATAGGAAGAAGATGGAGGTCCAGGAGATGGGAGGCGTGATGTTCGTGGAGTTTGTGGAGCGAGGGAACGGCTATCGTGGCGATCATGGGTGTTGGCAAGGATGAGGGTTGATGGGGCTACATCGTGGGACGCTCAATGGGCGGAGATGGTGGCTGATATGGTGACGAAAATAGAAAGGGGGAGGAGGCGATGCGAGGTGGGCGACGTGCGCGAGGAAGGTGATTGGAGGAAGAAGACGAACGGTGGACCATTGGATCTATTGATCCAACGGCTCAGATTGAGGCGCTAAGGAGGGGCCTGGATTATCTTCCAGCGATGCGATCAAAGGGCCAAGCGATGCGCCGCGTGGCGGGCTATGGTGCGGGCGCTGAGGGACGGTGGAGATTGAATCCATGGATAGATCAGATGGTTGACGGAAGAAGCGGGAATTAACGGCCTTGATCGGTGGATGTACAGGATGATCGGGTGGCCATGGGTGTGACGTGCGGCGCTAGGAGAGTGAGGCGGAAATGTGGGGTCTGGATGAGATCACGAGAAGATCAAACGGCCGAAATGGTTTGCGGAATGGGAGGCTGAGATCTAGAGGAAGGGGAAGCCATCAGACGGTGGAGAAAGAGGGGTGCGTGGCACGTTATGAGTACGGTCGCGTGGCATAACCAGAGGGCGCCACGTGGCCCAATCAGATTGGTTGAGGACGAATGTGAAATAAGATGGAGAAAATGGCCGAATTTGGAAAAACTCAAAACATGAAAGTTGTATATCTCGATGAGATCTACAAGTTTCATGTTGACTAAAAATGAAAATGAGGTCAAATAAAATGATAAAATATAAGGGTATAATTACGAGTATATATAGTATACAATTGGGGCCCAAAACCCAAGTTTTGTATACGAGCTCCGATTTTAATGACTGAATGTATATTATATTAAAGTGAGTAGACCTAAATCGGAGGTTGTATGCGAGAGATATGTGCGTTCTAAGGTCCATGTTCTCAAACTTGGTTTGGGGTTTTATTTGTCAGTTTTACAAGTTAGCACTTTTTGGTATTTTTCTTATATTATTATTAGTAATATATATAATATAGAGTTGAATTTATGGAATTTAGAGTTAGTGTAGAATATGCACAAATGAGTGATATTTACAAGTGACTTTGGCTTCTTATTTAATGCAGATGCAAATGCTAAAATGCAAATGTTATCAATGCATGCATGAATGCTAATTATGCAATATTGGTGGAAATATGCTTCTAACTACTCGGGAACAAGGCTCTATTATCAACTTTTAGAGTGATGAATCACATATTCATCAATATCACATTTTAGAATGCAAGTGCCTCCCTTTGCAATATAATGTTGTGTGTACAGTATTCAAAAGTGATCTTCGAAGAGAAAAAATCATCAAAGTCAATATTAAGTTTTGGCGTCGACTCGAACTATGGGGTCATAAGGGCTTAAAGGGCCAATGCTTATGGGGGACGTGAGGCAAAAGATAAGTCCTCTACAGTTGTATCTACACTGTCATGATTATGTATTATTTATGAACCGCTTGTATCGGCGGCAAAGCCATCAAAGCCGCCTAAGAACTAACGATCAAGACAACTCTAAATATGGAAAATATTAAGTGCATATGTGCAATTTATGCTAATGATATAGGCATATGTGGTTAATGTTAAGGGTATATGTGCAATTTAAGTTAATGTTAAGGGCATATGTGTAATTTACATTAATGTTAAGGGTATATGTGTAATTATGTTAGCATTATAGCCATACATGCAAATATGGCAAAACTTAAGGGTATATACGCAGGTATAGTATGTGATGCATGGGCATGAAAGAAATATACCTAGTATGCATCATTAAGTTAATTAATGATATATATGATGATTTTTGGTTTGTGTCAAGCCAAATAGTTTATGCAACATGGAAATGATATAGAATCAAAATTATAAGTCTTTATTGTTGGAATAATTACCATTGTGGATGGAATAGTTAGATGTGACTTTATTTTTTTCGCTAGTCAGCTTGACCTCAACGAGGCACATACTGAGCGTTAAGCTCATAACATGTATTATTATTCTATTTCAAGGGAACGTGAAGATTAAGTTATCTACAGTTTAAGGGAGACTTCACCATCTTCAAGAAGTAGAATCAGTACGAGACTACTGTTGAATCGGTTTGGAAGGATGTCATTATACCTATTGGAATAAGGAAATCGTAGATACAATTTTCATCTAGTTTATTTATCTTTTGTTTTGTTTAAGGAACTCTTGGACCATTGTCCTCATTATTAAGGAAAAGTAATTTTTAGTTGGTTCTTTACTGCTCTTTTATGTTATGATCGATGCTATGAGTAACGATCCGGAGATGCCTGTTGAGTTCCTCGCTTCCGCATCATTCTCGTACGATCGGGTTTGTTACAAATGGTATCAGAGACAATTTTCCTCTGATAGTGGAAAGGAAATGGCTACAAAGAGATAAGAGGAAACGGCTACCCAGAGCGTGCAGCCGCCACTGCCATTGGGAATAAATGATGGGTCATGTCTCAACGAGAATGTTGCGAATATAAGTGGGGGAGGTTGGAACACCCATACCCCCAAAGATAGTCCCACATCTAAAACTAACAAAGTGTGAGGGTGGGTTATAAGTGATGGGGATTACTACTTGAAAACTTGAGCTTAAGCATTTTGGGTGGTGGCCAACAGGTCCATCTGAGCTCGAGTCCAACAAGTTGTTAGGACCAGTTTTCCTCGATAATGGATCGGGACCTAAGCTGGGGACATTACACTTGCAACATCCAATAATTCTGTCATCGAGCGGATGGATATTCACATATCCTTTCTCCATGGTGATATTCAAGAAGAACTGTGTATCTGAACCCCAAGGATTTAATCATCCTGAGTTACCAAATCGCGTTTGCAAGCTTCGTCGATCCCTCTATGGACTAAAGCACGCATCTCGAGCATGGTATACCAAGCTTTCAATGTATCCAACTTATGTTGGATTTCTGCCCTCGAAAACCGGTATATTGCTATTCATCAATAAGTCAGAAAACTTTATGCTATATTTTCTTATTTATGCTGATGATTTATTGCTAATTGGCACCAGCAATGTTCTATATAGTTCAGCAAACATATGAGCATATGTCTCAAGTTTTTCCCATTCGAGACATGGGTTTTCCATCTTCCTTCATTGGTATACAGCTGCAAAAACTTCCTCATGGGCTTCTTCTTTTGCAGAGCAACTACATTACCAGCACTCTATTCTGCTTCAACCTTGATGTTGTTCGCCCGGTACAGACATCCATCTCAAAATCAGAACTTGGTTCCTTTTTAACAAACCCAGGTCTTGCCATGACAGAGCCCTCCCTTTATAAACAACTCATCCGGAGTCTCCAATATACCCTATTCACAAGGCCTGACATAGCCTTTGCCATCAATAAGCTCAGTCAGTTCATGTTATCTCCATGCACAGTCATTTTCAAATGCTCAAAGGAATTGTAAGCTACTTGAAGGGAACAATTGACTATGGCATTTAGCATTAGTTCTTCCCCAACAACAATCATTTCAGCCTTCACTGATGTTGATTGGGCCTCATGTCCAACTGATTGCCGCTCCACCTCCAGCTGCATTATTTTTCTTGGTCAATCCCCCATATGTTTGAGGTCTAGAAAACAATGAACAGTGGCTCGTTCTTCAACATAAGCTGAATATCACTTGATGGCAAATATTGTTGTTGAACTAGCTTCGTTGTGTTCCATGATGCTTGAAATATGCATCCATTTGCAGCCCCCCGTCTACACTATAATGTGACAATAATTCTGCCAATCACATGATAATGAAACCAGTGTTTTATTCCAAGGCGTTGCATATCGAAGTTGATTTTCACTTCGTATGTGATCATGTTGTTGCCGAACACATTATTGTAGAACATGTTTTGTCTTCACTGCAGATTGTTGATGGCATGACATAGACACTTCGCAGCAAAAAACTTCATAGATCTAAGAAGCAAACTTCGGTTGCTGCCATATCCTTCTGTTTGATGGTAGATGAAAGAAATTACAGCACAATGTTCTTGCACTTTATTCTTTAATTCCCTCTGTAATTCAGTTCCTTTCTATTGTCCTTTCTGACAAATATGTTAAGCACAGTCATATTACATCCTACAAATGCATCCTATAGTTACATGAATACGTAGGTCATTTGAGCCTCACTCATTCTACAACACTATCATAAATCGATGGATATTACTATCATATATGTACTATCAAGGAAAGTTTAGATATTAATGTTGTAATATTTCAAACATAGTTCCACATCTAAAATTTATGAAGTTGAGAGTGAATTATAAGATTGGTAGAATTTTACTTGACAAATTTGGACTTGAACATTTTGGGTGGTTGTCAATAAATCCAAAACTTGAATCAAGCTCAAGAAATTATCATAACTAGTTTTTCTTAACAATGGTACAGAAATCTAAGCCCAAGACATTACACTAATATCTACTTATGCCTTAACCGACTCTTTCTCGAATATCTCTAAGAAGCTTGACAGTTTCATGATTACCTTTTATTTTTTTTCATTTTTTGTGGTGTGTTAAAAGGAAATCCATTATATAAATACGAAATGATTATAATATGATAAAAATAGAGGGGTGGTAATGATGAGGTAAATATATTGTTAAGATTAGGGATGAAAACGAATGTGAATATATTCGTATCCGATCCGCTATCGTATTCGTTTTATATATATTTTAACGTTCGTATCCGTATTCATTTTAAAATGGATACGGATATAGATATCACTTTGACATTCACTAATATTCGCATTCGTATTCGTATATTCGTTTTCGTACATAAGTATAGTAATATATTTATTTATAACTGTGCGTAATAACATTTTATGATTGCATTCACCATTGTTGATATAATTTTTATAAAAGTACTATATCTAGTATACCAATTTTATGTGTAAACCATCCTAAACATGTATATTTTAGTTAATCTATTAAAATTTTCTATTATTATTCGTATCCGATTCGTATTCGTTTTACATTCGTATTCGTTTTTAAGGACATGGTAATCCAATTTTTACATTCGTCAATATTCGTATTCCTATTTGTATTTATATTTTAAAATGATAAGAATATGATTATACCTATATTCGTATCCGTATCTAACCGTTTTCATCCCTAGTTAAGATACCCTTATGCACGAGTTATTCCTTTTATATTAAGTAGCATCTAATCAAAGCTTAACTTTTCTTTCGCGTACGTGAGCCAACACATTAAAAATCTTGAACTATATACATCATCATGTAATAATTAGATAGTAATATATACCTCATCAGATGTCGCAATCCATCCTTCCAACAATAAATAAAAAAAACTTCGAACAACCATCACGATTTGTGTCAACCATCAATTATTTGGCAACAACTGCTGGTTACAAAGAACGCCAACCCTGCTGGTTGTCGTGTAACGACCGATCTCTAGGAATGCAAACATACGGATACCGATACATATATATACATATCATGATATCTTGATACATATATACATATCACGATATCTCTATTAATCCTAAAATGTGGATATGAATACGGAAACATATACGTTGCAGATATCAAAAATCACTAACTATGGATATGGAAATAGATATTTAATATAATTCAGATTCAAATATTTAACAAACGGATTCGATTTATCCTACAAATAATAATTATCTTATAATAGTTTATTCAGAACAACTTTTTTGCAAAGTGGAAGTTTGTAGGTCACTAAATCAAAATTACATAAATTATAAATACGAGAAAAGAAATAAATAAATAAAGTAAAACGCTAAATTAGAGTTTGTATAACAAAAAACTAAATAGTGTATATATATCATGTATTTGAAAACGACTCCATAATACAATATATTACATGCAAACCTATAACTAGACCTGAAATGCGGGTCGGACCGAGGTTCAAAAACTTTGTCCAAAGCCTGCCATGGGTTGGTCCATGACCCATTTTGTTCTTTTTTCATTGATTTTTTTAATAATATTTTATATGTATAAATGATTTTATTGATACCATTTATACTTATAATATAAGTAGTTTACATGTTACTTGACATATAAACTATTAAATTTTATTTAAAACTAGTGTCACATATGAAAAACTTGAAGTGTATCATATTAATACTTATATTATTCAACATATATTTATATATTTTTTATTTTTTATGGGCTGGCCCATACTCAAATATCCTAACCCAAGTCCGCCCCATGAAGGGGTTGGGCAGGCTGGACGAACAGGCCCCCAGCCCATTGGTCAGGTCTACCTAGAACATGTTTAGATATATGTTTATAAACACATTGATAATATGTATATAAAATATATACACATAAACTAAATAATATGGATATACATATCATTGTCTATTAGAAAAATATGTAACCATATCAATGCTCATATTCTCAAAAAATGAAAACGATGGATCTATTTGTCAAAATAACATGTCGCTTAATAATAAATACGAATGAATGCAGTTATGTCGGTATTTTGCATCTGATCCCTCAACACTAGAGTATGTGCAACCTTACGTTGCTTTCAGATTGTGAGATTAACACTAAGGCCATGTTCGGTACAAGGTTAAGGGGAATGGAATAAGGGGAATAAGCCCCCATTTTCCTCCCAACACGGTTCTCCGTGGTACGACTATTCCCCATTATTTCATCTTATTTCACTCTTATTCCTATCTTTATCCCACCTTATCTACCATTATTTCACCTTATTCTCTTTATTCTTATCCTCCAGCTGAACGGAGAATAGACCCTTATTCCCCTTATTCCCCATCCTTATTCCTGCTTATTCTCCTAACGAACGGGGCCCTAAGGAAGATAATTTCTAAGCGACAAAAAATGAAATTTCGAGGGATAGAGTATAAATTGAACAGACGGATCCAAACCCAAAAGCAACAACACATCTCTTCACCATTCTTATTTATAGGTCGTCCCAATAATAGTATCAAATATCCATGCAATGCCACATATTAAATATCATAACTCATAAGGAGAAGAGTCATAATATTTAAATCGCAACGCATGTGTTTCCTATCATCATAAACTCATCAGAAGCTAAACCATATCAGTGAGGCTAGTTAGTCATAAGCATCTTGTCAAGATTCTTCCAATGAGCTTAAAAATGCATGAATTAGAATTTCCCAACTCAAGTTATGATCATTTTAGCGTTAATGAGTCAAGACATAACGGGATGCCATATTCTTCATCCCAATCAGTAATCACCTCAAGCAACGTGAAAACCCTCGCCGGAGTTCAGTCCACCAATTCTCGAGCGTAGTCGAAGTTGTCAAGTAACCTTATGATCCCGATTTGAGACTAGCTGCACGTAGAGAACTTCGAGGCCTTTTTCATTCTTCTAACATATTTATCTTTAAGTCAAAGGTCCTTAGGAGCAATCCTGGAGGTATGTACAAACACCTTCTCTTGTTTATATAGTTGGATCTTTTTCTGAAGAATGATCCAAGAATACAATCAAACAACAAACAATCCATGGAGGACACATGATTTATGTGAAAAAAAATCCCATTGTTGTAAAGGATGTAAAAACATTAGGATGCGGTGCTCTTCAAGGAGACTCTCATATGACCTGCGCCTTACCATTAGGATGCAGTGATCTTAAGAATCCGGTATTCAGTGTAAGTTGGGCTAAACCTGCTGCTAATGTTGATCCAAGTCCTCCTCTACCACTTGATCCTCTGCCCCAACAAGTTCTTCATCTTCACATGACCCTTCCCACTCCACAAGCTCTTTGATTTGCAAAGCCTCTCAAAATCCAAGTAATAAAGGTTCTCAATGGAGCCTCCTCCATCACTGCCATCAGGGACGAAGCCAGGATTTTTGTTACGGGGAGGTCAAATGGACCAAGAAAATTACACTCCTGAGTTAAATATAAAAGAATTTAAATTCATGTTATTTCTTAACAGATCAACATATTATGATAACATAATTTATCAATTATAATTGTTAGAAATCAACATTTTATACCTAAAGTTTTATATTAAATTCTAATTTTCAGTCTGCACTCTTTTTATGATTTGACAATATTCACAAAAATAAAAGTAATCATTTTATAATTTAAAAATAAGAGTGTACGGAAAGTATATGTATAAAAGATAATAGATGATATACACACACATATACATACAGTGCCATTAAATATTCTTGCTACTGTTAGATAAGGGTAAAATGAGGTTGCTCCCTCAGGGTGCTAACTTGTTTCCCCCCTCTCCTTTCCATTTTCCCGTATTTTTTTATTTTTTTAAAAAATAAATCCGTGAAAATTCATCACTATATCCCAATATTATGTTATTCAAGTTTTGTAAGAAACAGAGACTCCTTCGACCTCCATCTAGACATTCATTTTTAACGGTCGCAGAATTTTTGAAATCGACCCCATCTGGATGGAGGCCGTAGGAGTCTTTTTTTCATACAAAATTTGGATGACATAATATAGAGATATAATAATAAAAATCTACGAAAGTATTTCTCAAAAAAAATAAAAAATTGAGAATTATTTCTCCCCATGAGGCAGCCTCGTTTTAGCCATTAGATAAAAGGGCATTCTACCATTAATTGGTAGATTTTATTTATTTATTTGAAGAAAAAACTATACTCTTATATTAAACTCTATAATATTACCATTTTATTCATCTTCTTTATTTCTCAAAGACCTTATGAAGTTTTCATGACTTTTTATATTCTTATTCTCATAATTCATTTTTGGTATTGATTTATTTAATTTTTTAATATTTTTATTCATTAATCCTTAAAAATGACACAAATATATACATATATATGTATATATATAAAGTCAAATATAAAATTCTGATAATTCTATAATGATATATAATGTGACAACTTGTAACAATAAAAAAACACATAGTATAATTTTGTAAAGTTTATTACGATTGACATCTAAAATAATTGAAAAATATTTAAATATCATCCTATGGATAATCCTTTCAGATTGTAAGGTTAGAGAATATTAAAGGTTCAGAATAACAAGAAATCAAATGTCATTGATATTAAATATAATCTTATTTTATATAAGATAAAGATAATATTTGATCAATGATAGTGTGGTAGTAATTGTAAGTTGAATATGGAGAGAGAGAGAGACCACGTTTGAGAGAAAAAAAGGAGAGATCTGTGTCAAGTAAATTGAGTTTTTCTTCTATATATAGTAAGGGTAAAATGGGGTTGCCACCATGAGGGAGCTAACATGGCTCCCCCGCCTCATTTTCCTTTTTTTTTATTTCTTTGAAATAACTTCTGTAGATTTTCATAATTATATCTCTATATAATATCATTAAAATTTTGTGCGAAACAGAGACTCCTATGGCCTCCATCCAGACGAGATCGATTTTAACAAATCAAAGACCGTTAAAAACGGATGTCTAGATGGAGTCTGTAGGAGTCTGTGTTTCCCACAAAACTTAAATGACATAATATAGGGATGTAATGATGAATTTCCACTTATTCATTTTCAAAAAAATGGAAAATTGGATAGGAGGAGCCAAGTTACATCCTCCATGAGGCAGCCCCATTTTTCCCATATAGTAAATAGAGAATTTTAGAATTCCAAATATAGTTATTGGGGAGGCCAACCATCCTATATCATAGGAGATTTTCATGTGACGGGGGGCCTGGCCCCCTCTCTTCCCCCCTCCCTCCATCCCCTGCCATCAAACCCAAATTATACGCTCTCCAAGATCTGAAATTCAAAAAGTGTGGGTGTGTGTTATAAGTGGTAGGAATTACTACTTGACAACATGCGCTTAAGCATTTTTTGTGATTGTCAATGGGTACAATTAGACTCGAACTCAATAAGTTGTCATAATCAATTTTCTTCGATAAGGGACTGGAGACCTAAGCTTAGGATTAAACTTCTTCACTTAGATGAGTAGGACTGCATGCTTGAGTGAATTGCATTGCAAAGGGTCACCAAGGACATATTTATAGGCTTCAAATGGTTTCGTAACTAGTTAAGATGAGTAAGTAAAGTTTTGTTGTAGTTAAGAAATGGAAACAATAGAAAAGGCTATATTACGAATCAATTAGCTGTCTCCAATAAATTTAGTCGACTGGAATGAAATTACTTCTGATGTAATCAATTACTTAGATGAAGGTTACTTATTAATCGATTGAATTAAGTAATTGAGCAATTTTGGGTAGATAAACAACTTTGACCATGGGAATTAGGGATACAAAGAAACGGATACATATAGGTAGAATATGAACACGGATGCGAATGCAGATATTTACGGATATTAAAATTATCTTACTATATCTTTAAAAAACGGATAGGGATGTAAAACGGAAACTGATCGCATACGAGTAATGTTAGTTTTACTCTGTAGAATCGCCTTAAATATGAATTGGATGGAAAACAAATGATATAAATTTAGTAATTATATTTTATAACATAAAAATTATACAAATATGGTAAAAGAAGGTATAGAATTATGTATATAGGACTAAAAATAAATCTATGACTATATTTATATATGAAAACGGATATATGGATATGGATACGGATATTTGCGACTATCAAAACGATATCCATATCCGTATCCATTTTAAAATGGATATGGATACGGATGTCAAAATCTGTATAAAATGGATACGGTGACAGATCGGATACGGATATATCTATAATCGTTTGCATCCCTAATTGAACAGAAAAGTGATCGCGTGATAAGAAGGGCTAGTTGAATGAAATAAAGTTAGTCAATCGGGTAAATATGCTCGTCAACGGAAATTAATCAAATAGTAAGCTTCTGGCTTAAGACTTCTAAGTAGTAGGAGAAAGTAGAATTTAAATCAACTAAAAAGAGTTTTAGTTGATTGATCAGATCTGTGATTCAAATGATAAAGCATAAGCCTAAGTTACTATTTTAAAGTTAGTCGACTAGTTGAACACAAAAGTTGGTCGATGATGTTTTAATTGACTAGTTACAAAGGTTAATCGACAGTAATGTGTAAGCCAGAGCTTGGTGCATTTTGAATGATATAACTTGAGGCTTTTCTTACACAAATATTTTAAGTAAATAAAAACAAATTCTAAAGCTAGGCCTGGACTTCTTTGATCCCAAACCATCCTTGATCAGGAAAATTACATTCATATTTATTATTTTACCCCTATTTGCAAGCTGTTTAGATTTTACTACTTCGATCTTCAAATTCTTGTGTAGAGCTTATTTGTTCTTCATCTTTAACTGCCCAGAAACTTCTTGATCAGCAACAACATCAGAAAGGTATTCTTCATTATTAGCTTGAGTCTTTCCTTCTTAGGTTTATGTTGGATCACTTCCACTTGAAAAATTAGCCCCTCTACAAAATAAATAAATAATCGAAATCCCAACAATCGTGACAGCCATCAGGAGCACCGGATCCCACCACCGAGCATCTTCTCCGGTGTGCACGATTGAAGTAGGGGATCTACAGTGGTGCCCTCGATCTAATCTGACCTGCGCAATAGAGGAGCGATACACCTTCATCGAACTTATGCCTACCAATGGAGATCCTCTGCTCAGACACACGGCGAGCTAACGAACCCCTCATCTGTCCTCTATCTTTGATCCAGAAGCAGCAGCCCTGGCCACGAGCTCGTCCAACAGAGCTCACAACAGATACCTTCGAAGCTTGTCTTCTGCAGTGCCCACCATGCAGTAGAACCACCTGGGACTCACGCATCAGCTCTCCGCCGCACTTCTTTCTAACAGCTTGAAGCTTCACTTGCCGGAGACCCGTTGAGTGCCAAAATCAAAGGAAAAGAAAGGAAAAGAACAGGGGAAGAACAATGACCCTCCGATCCCTTCCACCACTCATCTACACCATCGGATCGAAGAAAGGTGCCCGCCGTCCGATCCTCTCCATCAGAATCACCCGAATCCCCATCCATGTCGGTGAGTTAGCGAAGAACAAAGGTGTTCATCGATTCAAAGTCTGCATCAAACCTCGAGGGCAGAGTAGGTGAGGTTGTCGGGGGCCGCCTCGGTGCATCTTTTGCAGGTCCCTTCGCTTAGACCTCCGATCAAGGGGCCGGGGGAGGAGGTCGGGGGCGGAAGGCTGGACGGAGGAGGTGGGGAGCGGAGGGACTGCAGGAGGAGGAAGGGGGTTGTCAAATTAACGGAAAGACATATGTGATATTATTAAAAAAAGATAAGGGTATAATTGATATTCTAAAAAATGAGAGGCTTAGCTGATATTGCAGAAGTTAAGAGGGGTACAAGCAATAAAAATCCTTTTATCAACTATTTAATTTTGGTTTTATTTGTCATTTTACCTGATATCAATTTTGAAGTTATCTTAAACATGATAGAAAATTTAATTAAAACTTGCAATTAAATAGAATGCTATTTAAAGGATTTTTCAATTTTACTTTTCTAGTTTTGTATTTTTTAGTGAATTAAAGAAGTAAAAAATTGTAAATGATAGATAACTATACAAAACTGCAAAGCAAACTTATAATTCGTCTAAAAAGTTTTACATAATCTATTTTTCTATAATTTAAAGCACTTACAATGATTCATTTAAGGCATAATATGCAAAACTCAATCAACTAATTTTTAAGGTTTTTACATGTAAGCCCCTCCAAGATTCTACAATTTCAAATATACCCCTGCTTTTTTTGCAATAACATGTGTGCATTTGTATTCTTACAAATTTCACAGTAATACCCTTACGTTGATGTAATATAGGGGTAAAGGTGTAATAATAGTAGAGCAATACTATGATTTTCGTAAGAACACAGGAGCACAAGTGTTGTTGTAAAAAAGATAGGGGTATATTATAGTTTCACAATATCGGAGGAGGCACAAGTGCAAAAAAATCTAATTGTTATGTGCAAGAAATGGTTAAAATAAATCCTAAGAAAACTTCGAGATGTTAAGTATGGTAAAAATCATGAAAAGAAGCCATCAACGTATTTTTTGTGAGCTCTACGATTAATATTACTCAAAATTATAAATACTAAAATGGGGTTTTTACACCTATAATTTTGAATAATTTCGCACTAACAATCATAACCCCGCATAATTGTGAATTATGCAAGAAACTTCGGATAGTCACTCTGTCTCACACCCATAACCCTCCGTTAATTTAATACATTAACTTAACCATAAGAGTGAGTTAATCTAAGATTAGTCAAAATAAAAAAAAAAGGGAAAACATCCTGCGGAGGCGGGCTTGCAGACGGTGGGTGTTCTTGCTTATTTGGATGTTGTGGCCTCATTAGAGAGAAAGTAGCAGACCCCCTCTATCGCAAGTCAGCCACCGAGCTCTGCCACCTTCAAGCTCAAACAGTGTGCGCCCTTCAATGAGTAACCCTTTCCATCTTCACCGCATCCCGGGTCATCCACTTCGATTCCCTATCCATGCACAACAGCAGCTTTCCCTTGCTCTTTCGTAACCCACGCAGGAGGAAGAAGGAAGGGTCCCCATCTCGATCACGTGAGGCGGCTTATGGTCGTCACTATTACTGGTGGCGGTATCGTTGTTTCTGTAGCCGGATGTGCGGGTTTGACTAGACACAATAGTGCAGGAGCTCTGCCCATCGACACGGGTGTAGGGATGGAAACGGGGAGGAGACCTCTGGCTACATGGGTTGGGGGAGGGTCATGGCGGTGGACAGATTGGATGCGCAGCCGGGACGAGGAGCGCAGAACGCTGCCAGCGGGTGGAGCCATGGCTTGCATCGGCTACGGGGGGGGCTTTGAGCATGGAGGTTGGGCCCTTCGGTTGGGGGAAGCTTTAGGGGCATTTTTATCTTTTAAACGGAAACCGTCAAATCTAACGGGTATCCCAAACAGAATATAACACGAGGTCATGTCATGTAAGAGTTAAGTATTACTCAAGATTTCTTATCTAATTCACGATTATGCAAAGTTATGATTATTATTGCGAAATTACTCAGGATTATGGATGTAAAAATTCCTGCTAAAATTTAGCAAATTTACTATACACCTATAGTTGAAATTTCAAACCAATTGCACTTAAGATGCAAGCCATAACTACTCCCCAATATTCTTCACAAAATGTTCGTTATAAAACTATGGCAACAAAATTAGGTATCTGAGATAACTAAATTGTATATATAATACAATAAAGTAAAAATAAAATAAAATGCATAATTTTACCTTTATTTTATACAAGACTGCATAGATTTCGAAATAATTGGAAAATTAAAGGGCATGACTATAATTTGTATATATTTTCCAGCAAAATCCTCTGTGCCCTACGGCCTGTTCCGGACAGCAAGGAATGGAAACAGATCCATCCACTGGAGCTCCTTCTGTCCTCTTGCAGCATAGGGGAATCAATGGTGATGACTGTAGACCAAATGAAGGTTTGCTCCGTTGCTAAAAAAGCAGAGTAAGATCTTTGTCCTTATTGTCTATGAAGGATTGACATCCTAATGAGGTTGGAGATTATCACAGTTGATGCTGTTCATCTGGGAAAAAATAAGGGGCTTTGCACGAGCCCTGACCACGCCGCATGCTCTGTCTTGCTACAACGAGGCTCTTAGATGACGTCCAGAGTTGCCACCTCCCTCTGGTTGGCTCTCAGCTCATGGGAAATAGATTTGGAGGGGACGAACTGGATGCCATGAACGGGAGCTCTACAAGGGTTCTTGGAGGTATTTGGGTTCGACGTATGGCGTGATTCGACTAACCTTTATCGGTGGGCTGATCATTGTCGTTGAAGAAGGGAAGTGGCTCTACTAGAGCTGCTACAGGTGCGTGAGCCTGTTTGGTTGTAGGGTTGGGCAGGGTTGGCCCAACCCTGGTTACTATTTACAAGGATATTTCCTCCTCACAGATTACTATTCACCCACCCCAACCCACCCCAACCCAACTCAGTCCAACCCAGCAACCAAACAGGCCCAAGGCCCATGGGTTTGGAGTGCAGCACTTAGCATGAGGAGATTGACATGCTCTATCTTCATGCCATAGTTCGATAGGGGAAATTGTTTAGGGAATAAACGAGATAAATTCCATCAAACCCTAGAGCTCTCTTATATAGAAGAAAAGTTCTATGGATAATTTACAGAAATAGGACAATAAAACTAAATAACATAATTATTTTAACACTCCCCCTCAAGCTGGAGCATATATATCTAACATGCTCAGCTTGGAACAACAGAGATGAAATGGACCCCTAGCAAGAGCCTTGGTGAACATGTCTGCAATCTGCTCTCCTGATGATACATAAGATGTCGAAATAAGCCCTTTTTGAATCAAGTCCCGTGTATAATGACAATCCACTTCAATGTGCTTTGTCCTTTCATGGAAGGTTGGATTATTGGCTATAAACAAGGCTGCCTGATTATCACATTTAACATGCATAGGAAGAGGTACTTCAATAGTTAAATCATTCAAAACAGATTTAACCCACATCATCTCAGCATTACTTTGGGCCATTGCCCTATATTCTGACTCTGCACTGGATCGAGCCACGACAGTTTGTTTCTTACTCTTCCAAGCTACTGGTGAGCTGCCAACAAATACAATAAAGCCTGAAGTAGACTTTCTATCATTAGGACACCCAGCATAGTCTGCATCAGCACAACCTGTGATGGATATAGAGGTATCTCTTCTAAACAGAAGACCAGCACCTGGAGACGACTTCAGATATCGCAAGATCATAAAAACAGCATTCATGTGAGCCTGCCTGGGTTGCTCCATGAACTGACTTACCCTACTAACCGCAAAGGATATATCAGGTCGGGTAATAGTAACATACAGCAACTTCCCCACTAGCTCTCTATATCGTCTCTTGTCCACCTCCTCAGAGTCATCATCATAAAGTTTAACATTAGGATCCATAGGAGTAGTAGATGGTCTACATCCTGCCATACCTGTCTCAGATAACAGGTCAGTAACATACTTCCTTTGTGTCATTACCATGCCTTGCTCATTTTGTGAAAACTCCAATCCCAAAAAATAACGAAGTGTACCTAGATCCTTCGTAACGAACTGCTCGCTAAGAAAATCATTGGCTGCTTGAATGCCCTGCTCATTACTGCCAGTGATAACAATATCATCAACATACACTAAGATGATCACAATACCTCGCTGGTCTCTCTTTACAAAGAGAGTATGATTTGTTGTAGATCTGACGAAGCCCTTTTGTTCAATCAACTCCGAGAGCTTCTGAAACCAAGCCCGTGGACTCTGCTTCAGGCCATATATGGCCTTATGGAGACGGCACACCATACTGGACTCCCCCTCAGCAGCAAACCCTGGTGGCTGCTGCGTATAAACTTCTTCCTGCAAGTCACCTTACAAGAAAGCGTTCTTGACATCCAACTGAAATAGGGGCCAATCACGGACAACAGCAACTGCAATAAGAATCCGTAAGGTAGAGTGACGTGCTACTGGAGAAAACGTCTCCTGATAGTCCACCCCATATATTTGGGTGAACCCACGAGCAACCAACCTGGCTTTGTATCTATCAACCGTACCATCAGCCCGATGCTTAACAGTAAATACCCATTTGCTGCCCACTATTGACGCACCTGGTGGAGGATGCACAATACTCCACGTACCACGCGATTGTAACGCAGCCATCTCTTCCTCCATAGCTAAATGCCATGGACTGCTCTGTAGTGCCTCTTGATATGACCGTGGCCGATAACCCAACAACAAACTGGTGAAAGTTCGTGGATAAACGCTCCAACGAAACATGAGATCCAAACTCCATCCCATATTTGGGATTCATCGTCCGCGCACGCTTCTGCCTTCGATGTGCAATAGGGATATCTAGATCATCAACTGGAGGAGTGGAAGTACCATCAGTACCCTGTACATCCATCTGCGCATGCAAATCACCCATGCCATCAGAAGAACTCAAATAATCAGTACATACCTTGGGTGTGCTGGATGATGGAGGAGGCACATGAGGAGAGGGCCGATGCTGATAGACCTGAGGATAAAAAGTAGTAGGTGATGGTGGCGGTGGTGGTGGTGTAGGCTTTGGTGGTGGTGGTGGTGGTGGTGTCGTAGAAGCCCTTCATTCCATTGAGGAAAGGGACCAAGAACGGCTTTTGATTTGTATTGGAAAAAGGGTGTTCCCTTTAATAGCAAATGGGGTAGGAGAAACCCTGGCAGCACTATTTCTTTATTCCAATACGTCCCCTACACGATGAAAAGGGCCGCCTTCCTTTCCAAGTGCCGTAGAGACGGGAACCCCTCAGAAAGGCCCTAGAGAAGAGCATCTTACCGAGGGGAACAGGAACCCCAATGAAGTTCCCTGTCCCAATGATTCGCTCGGGTCAGGGAGCTACCCAGGTGGGAATCCGTCCACCATCCGTAGGCAGAGGCCCACGAATAAAGGTCCCCGTGGTAGATTATTTCACTACGGCGATCACCTCGGAGCAAGCTCCTCAGGATCATCCGATACCGGACACAGGGGGTGCTTCAAGTAGAGCATGGAACAGATGGAGGAGGAGGAGGCACATAGATATCGTCTCCTTCCTCTGAGTGAGTGAGTCTGTCACCTGTAGGAGAAAAATACATAATGGACTCAAAGAAGGTGAAATCTGCACTAACATAGTACCGTCGTCTAACTGGATCAAAACACTGATATCCTTTTTGGGTTTTGGAATAACCCACAAACACGCATTTGACAGCTCTGGGAGAGAGCTTGTCAAGACCAGGAAAGAAGCAATGAACAAACGCAACGGACCCAAAAACGTGTGGTGTTAGGGAGAAAAGATCTGTCTCGGAAAACGCAGTCAAGAACGGGATCTTCTCCCCTAACACTGATGAAGACATACGGTTAACCAGATAGCATGCAGTTAGAACCGCATCCCCCCAATAGGAGTGAGAGGCACGACTCTGAATCAAAAGGGTTCTGGTAATATCCAATAAATGACGATGTTTCCTTTCAGCCACCCCATTCTGTTGGGAAGTATATGCACAAGACGTCTGATGCACAATCCCATGAGACATAAGGAATTTAGAGAGTTGAGTGCTACACAATTCTAGAGCATTGTCAGACCGTATGTACTTCACTCTAGCAGAGAAAATATTTTTATTTCATTAATAAAAGACTGAATAACATGTCCAGCATCAGACTTATTTTTAAGGAGAAAGACCCAAGATAACCTAGAAAAGTCATCGACAGCAACAAGATAAAACCTGTGCCCTTGAAGATCAGGGACACGACTGGGACCCCAAATATCAAAATTAAGTAACTCAAACAGACCATGACGACTTGGACCTAGACGACTCTGAAATGACGATGGTGATGTTTCCCAAGATGGCACGCTTCGCATTGAAAAGTAGACCAGGGAGAAATCGGTGGAAGGATATGGACCATCTTTTGCAACGGAAGATGACCAAAGCGGAGATGCCATGTGTAAGGAGAGACAGATCCAGCACTAACAGAAGAGATATCAGCATAAGGAGACTGCACCAGTCTATAGAGACCCCCTTGCTCACGGTCAGTTCCAATCACTCTGCCCGTTAGGATGTCCTGAAACACAAGAGCAGATGGGTCAAATATGGCACGACAATGTAAATCTTTAGTGATTTGACTAATCTACAATAAATTCATTGAAAAATCAGGAGTATAAAGAACATTCTGAAGCCGTATTGCAGGGGTCAACTGCACCTCCCCCTGACCAGTAATGGTAGAGTGTGTCCCGTCAGCTATCACCACAGATCGTCCTGTCTGAGTTGCATTAAAACCAGCCAACTGCTTTTTATCACCACATAAATGGTGAGATGCTCTTGAATCCATGATCCATTCTGATAGATCTGCTCTGTAACAACTAGTAGGAGCATATGACGTACCTGAAGTGGATGTTGTTGCTGATGCAGCTATCTCCGAAGACCCTGAACTACTTGCTGGCCCCTGACTAGGCATGATCTCTCTAAGTCGCGCCACTAACTCCTCGAACCTCTGATCCGGGACATGGGAAGGACCCCCTTCCTGCTGAGTCTACTCCGCCACACGTGTTGTAGTAGTAGGAAACCCATGCTTAGAATAGCATGTTTCCTCAGTGTGACCAGTCCTGCGACAGTAAGTGCACGGCTGTCGAGGAGGTCTGTTACCTCCTCCTCTGCTATGACCACCTCTACCTCGAAATTGTGGAGATCCTCCCCTGCCACGAGACGCTGCCATGGATGAGGACGTCTGAGATAGCTGAGATCCACCATGAGATATGGAGAGTCTACTCAACCTGCGTTAGGTCTCTTCCATAGGAGGTATGGTAGCATCTGTAAGAATCTGTGCTCTGGCGGCATCATACTCCTGATCAAGGGCTGCTAGAAATACTCATGTCATCACTGAGTCCTTATATGCCTTTAGCTGTTCTTGTGTGGCTGTCAACGGAATGTACCCGTGTAGCTTCTCAAACATACCCCTCAGAGAGGTATACAGGGTATGAAGAGGGCGCCCGTTCTGTTTCGAGGTGAAAATGTCATGCTGAAGTTGTAAGATCTTGGACTCATTCTTTGCAGGAGAATATGTGGCAGCAAGGATATCCCACATAGCCTTCGCAGTGGGTTGACTCAGAATGTCGTTGGCTATCTCCATGGATACGGTACCCGATAACCATACATGTGTATATGCATCATCAGCCTCCCATGAGGCGTTAACCCCAGTCTTCTCAACAGGTTCCTCTTGTGTGAGGATATGCTTCTTGCCATTGCATTGCATAAGACTCATGAACTGCATGGCCCACAGTTCATAGTTCGTGCCGTCCATTTTCACAACGAGTGCTGGACCTTTAAAGGCACCCAGAGACGGAAGATCTACCTTGTTGTCTGACATGATGACAACAATATTCTGCAACTGGGGTTACACGACTAGACAATAATGTCTACGTGAACATATATGAAGGCCGTTGTGGACGTAGACTCAAACCACAACGCCCTCCATACCTTGAGGGTTCCTCTGGCGAGTTCGACTACTGGTAGGGCTACAACCCAATCACGTTAGGGCTACAGCCCGATCACGCGCGTAGGGCACACAGGGATTGCGAGTGCAGCAGGGATCGCGCGTAGAGGTAGTCGTGCGCGCAGCAGCAGTCGCGCGTGGAGGGCTCGCGCGCAGGAGGGCGCGCGCGCAGGCAAGGGCTCACGCGCGCGCAGGCGAGGGCTCACGCGCGCGCAGGCGAGGGCTCACGCGCGTGGAGGGCTCGCGCGCAAGAGGGCGCGCACGCAGGAGGGCTCACGAGCGTGCGCAGGAGAGGCTTCACACGTGAGCGAGGCTTGCAGGAGGCGGCGGAGGCGCGTGGGGCACTCGGGCGAGCAGAGGCGACGCCGGCCAAGGGGCTATTGGTGGGGACAAGGAACTAGGGCACAGGCTCCGATTTAGGACCGTCGCTCTGATACCATGTTGAGGGAATAAACGAGATAAATTCCATCAAACCCTAGAGCTCTCTTATATAGGAGAAAAACTCTATGGGTAATTTACAGAAACAGGACAATAAAACTAAATAACATAATTATTCTAACAAAAATGAACATGGATTGGCCTGAAAAGATGTTGAATCGATATAGCTTTGAAATGGCTTTCGATGGATATCAGATTCCAATCCGAAGGTGCAGAAATGAGATGAAGAACTTGATCTCAACTGAGCCTGAAATACGGCTCCAATCGAACGTTAAATTATTTCCCAGTGTAATATGCATCGCATTTATGTCTGTACGTACGTGATTACATTGCATTCTCACTATAAGAGTGGTATTTTTAAGGGTTTTGGATATTTTCCCTATATGGAAAGGTGTTTCTTATGTTATTTTGAGTAATTTCAATGTATCACGTTTTTTCTAACTTTAAATTATGTCTATTTTTTATATCAGCTAGAGAGATAAATAATTTTTCCGAGCATCACTAAAACTTTCTACATCCAAGTAACTATTACATATGTTGCTTAAAATGTAAATCATTACATATAACATCACGTTAACAATGTAAAAGGAAAGCTATATTATATTACAGTAAATACATGTAAAATCTATTTTATCTTTTAATATATATATTTTTGTCTTTGTGGATTGAGCCAAAGCATTGTGACACATATCCACAGCCTGATTATTTATCAGGTGGGTCAAAGAGCAGGCTGGTTTGGATCATGCAGCTCATTTGTAAAGTTTCTTGGTTCAAGCCCGGCCCATTAAGGAGCTGGGTGGGGTAGGCAGTCGGACCCCGGTCCACTGCCTAGGTCTAATTTGGAAGTATCAATTTGGTAACAACCCTATAACTTGTAATGGTACAAGCATTGTCACTGTATTTTCTTCCTTACTACTTTTTGTTATCCTCAATATTTTTATTTTCTATATTATTTAGCTTTGTCCTCAAACTTAGAATTTTTGGCTCTGCCACTGGTAAACAGCAACCTGATGCCATGAAAAAGCTCATCCTTTGTTTTTTTACACGGTTTTGGAAAAAATCCAGCCCAAGATCTATATATTTATTTATTTATTTATCTCAACAAACATATACATAATGAATGTCAACCTTTATCTCACCCACGTAGGGTCAAAGGACTCGATCAACCATATTATTAAATAAAAATTTCCTTCGGTTCCAAGAAATGCCATCTTGGTGCTCCAGCACTCTGTCTCTCTTGTATCTTCCATGCTCATCTCCTCCTCCTCTTCCATGCCAATTAACGCGTGATCGGAAGAAGCACGGCTATGGCTAGTTCATCAGCTTTGGCGAAGTACAAGCTGGTGTTCGTCGGGGACCAGTATGTGGGGAAGACCAGCATGATCACCAGATTCATGTACGAGAAGTTCGACACCAACTATCAGGTCAACCTTCACCTTCTCCCCTGGAGATCTTGTGTTTGCTCAAGTGCAGGCTCAAATATGTGAATTTGATTCCTCTGGATCTTTGTTCTTCGACTACACTGTTGAACCACCAGAAATTTTAAATGGATTGGTTGTTTACAGATCTTTATATTTGTGTTATTCATCGTGAAAAATCACTGATGCAATTATGTATTCTTTGAGTGGTTCACAGCCGACGATCGGAATCGATTTTTTGTCGAAGACATTGTACCTGGAAGATAGAACGGTTCGCCTGCAACTTTGGTAAGATCCTACCGGTCCCTTTGGTTGAAAATGTATTACTGTTCATGACAGTTCAATCATCAATGCAATCAATGGTATTATGTAAAAGATCCTACCTAATGTATGAGATCACATCACGAGGATAATGGTCATTGATGAAGACCTGATCAACGCAATCCTCTGTTGCAGGGATACCGCTGGCCAAGAGAGATTTAGGAGTCTCATTCCGAGTTACATAAGAGATTCGTCTGTTGCGGTCGTCGTCTATGATATTTCTAGTGAGTTCTTTAACTCGAATTTTATTTATTTTCTAAGAATGCGCTTGAATGAGCGTTAACGTCCTGTTATTTCGGTATTGAAGAGATACATCGTCTATTATGTCTCTGTCTATAATATTTATCACCTCTTCTTTGCCCTTGGAGCCAACCAAATAAGAACAAGAGACAGCCCAGAAATGCGGAGGGTTCAGATAGAATGCAATTTGAGGGTGGGTGCACATTCCTAAATATTTAATAAAAGCATAAATTCTTTATTTTTGATGTGCACTACAGCAAACATTTTTTGACGTTAATTGTTTAAAATTTGGGCCAAACTCACAATTTTTAACAAGAATCCGTCATCACCATGGTGTTCTCTTGAACCAGTGACATCAAATAATTGAAAGGTACAAATAGGGAGGAATTTCTCTGTTTCTGCGAAGATTCCTTTTTTTTTCTTTCTGATAGCTATATAAATAAACTCTTTTGTTACGTGTTTCTGACTTGGTATACCTTACAAATCCACTGTCTGTAGATCGGCAATCGTTTGTGAACACATCCAAGTGGATCGACGAAGTTCGCGCCCAAAGAGGTGGAGATATCATCATTGTTCTTGTTGGCAACAAAACAGATCTCGTCGACACCAGGTAATTAGTACAAGTAACCACTTAGTGTGTAAATATCAGTTAAGTTCTTCTGGAGACTAAAAGCACCTGATGGATAGCAAGAGTTAAGTTTTGGAGAGACGTCCAAATTAAAAGCTTGAATTTACAGATGCATTGTTCAACAGTGGTAAAATTAAAATAGCTGCTACATTTCCAAACAGGCAAGTTTCCACGGAAGAAGGCGAGGCGAAGTCACGCGAGCAAGGCTTGATGTTCATGGAAACCAGTGCCAAAGCTGGATTTAACATCAAGGTGTTATCACATCCTTTTCATGTCTCTGTCCAACATTATTTCAGAGCAAACTAAACCACAGTTGCAATACCAAAATCTGCTTCCAGATATCAACATGAATACGAACAAGTGTTCGCCATTGGCTGCTTTATAGTTATCAGCACATATAGCAGTAAACTGGTGATATATAAATTTGCCAATACATTTAGTGCATCGTCAGATTGGTTATTCTAACTTAGTAATCCTGCATATGCGAAAATTATGCTATATGTGTACCTATATATTTTGCCAATCCACATCATTCATTGAACCTTTACATTCATCATTAAATGCCATATTCTGAAGTGATTATTCATTGTGACTATTCCAATTTGATAACCATGGCTTTGCCATCATCTGCATACATTGTATGAGCATGTATATAAAATGTGCCTACAAATTACAATCCCTATTAAATTGCGTAGCTTTGGACTTCAACTTTCTTTACGGACAAATATCTTTCTTGATGTGTACAGCCCTTGTTCCGCAAGATTGCTGCAGCATTGCCAGGCATGGAATCAGCTGCCAAGCCCAGGCAGGAAGACATGGTCGATGTCAACCTGAGATCTGGAGCAAATGCCCCACAGGCGCAGCAGCAATCAGGTGGCGGTTGTATGTGTTGAGAGAAGTGATCATGCCCCCATTCCAGTGAGAAGGACTATAAATTTATATGAAGGAAGACCCGTCGATTTCAACCTATACAAAGGCTGAGTTCTGGTAAAGTTCTGCAGCTGCAAGTTTTGTTTATACATAATGGAAACATAGAATATATGGATGGTGATATATCGATATTATTGTAATGTATTCAACAGAAAATACATTTTTTATTCAAAAGTGATTATTGCAAATTGCTAATAATATTTTGATTCCATGTTTAATTCTTGGAATAAAATAGTTTCTTATGCTTTGTGATGTAAGGAAGAATGGTTGGACTAGTTTTAGCATAACTTAGTGCAAGATAAGATACACTGGCTTGTAGAAGGGTTCAATGAAGTTAAGGAATCCATGACGCATATGCAGGTGGAGAGCACCGTATAGCAATGACTAGATACTACATTGACACATAGAACAAGTCGGTGAGCTTTATTTCCATGAGCATTGTGATCAAGAAGCACCTCGTCCCTATGGTCAGAATCAGGATAACCAGGTCCACTTAATCCATCTAGCTCGTAAGATTTCAATCCCTGTGTGCACGTAATCCACGGGCAATTCAGTGTTTGAGAACAAGGCAAGAAATGTTACTATGCCTGTTATTTTAACAGCATCGATCAGGTGCTCACATTTCATAACCATAAATTGAACAATTCAAACAGAGATTCATCATCGCAGCTCAATTACAAAGGTCGCCCATTGACCTTTTCAAAGGGGAGGGAAAACAGCCAATCATATTGTTACAATTAGAAGGAAATGCAAATATGACATAATAATGTCAATTTCCACGCTAGAACTCCAGAATTCTGATCATCACGTAAATCCATACACGTATTAAAGCAGAGTGCCTTTTGACAACCAACCATGCTCCTCGAAACATAAAATGCCCACATAAGCCAGTGCAATTTCAAAGATAACATGCAATTTCAAATGCAAATATGGATCAACTGACAAAGATTGATACTGATTCGAGATGTCCTATTACATTGATCGTGAAACAGACCCAAAGGCTAGAGATTTATTCCTAACAATCTAAACAAAGAAAATCATAGAATGGGAAAGACTTATGGGACACTCCTGCATTAGATAAAAGCAAATGATAGATTATCAGGTTCCACAAAAAAAACCCAAAGGCGTGGCAGGTTCGTCACACGGTTGCCCCTACCTAATTACAGTCAATGCAGCTGAACTTCTAACTTAGATGACCTCCAGCACAGAATTTCATGGCACCGTCCACTGCTACAGAAAAGCTCTGCTTCAGAAACCCCTTCCAATAAGATAAGTAGCAGACAACCGACTACTCAGACTACTGCAGCTGTCGCAGTCAAAGTCTGGTCCATGGCTGCATCTTGCAGGTCTTGCGAAAAGCCATTCACTGGGGTAGGGTTCTCATTGACAGAAACAGGTACATCCTCATAAGCAGCTTCATGAACCCCAAGAGCTGCACGTCCAGATGGATCCAGATTTTTTGACCATGCTGCATCCCATTCTACAGCTTTAGCAGTACTACATGCTACACTCGGACCTCCTGGCACAGTTGACCTGGCAGCATTCTGAGATGAAAATATAAGTGTCATTGATGCAAAGAGAACAAGGAACTCTGTAATAGCATCTTGATGAAGGGTGTTAACAATACAAAAAAATGTTGTTGGTTAGAAGTGAGTTAAAGTACATAGGTGAGCAATATGACATACTTGACAAACTACAGGCCATAATGCATAGGCATGCACATTGTGACAAGGAATTGAAATGCATGTACAGGTTGTATTTTGCAGTATTCAATCGCACTTAAAATTGGGCTACAACCAAGCCCACAAAGAAAATGAAACCGTGAAAGGTAAGAGACGTAGTAGTGAAATGTAACAGAAAAACTCGGAATGGTCATGATATACACTTCCACATAATGTACTGCGTAATTGATCCCGTCCTCCCCTTGACAGTGGTACTTTTCATAATCGAATATATGGAAGATGGGTATAAGAGACTGTACTTCAAAGAGACTCAATTAGGTGGTAGAAGTGCAAATAAGTGAAGTGGAAAGAGGTTACCAAAAACATATACAATATTTCAGCGAGAGAAAAACCACCACAAAGTATACAATTTTTGGGCAAGCAAAAAACGACCACAAAGATTAAGATACAAATTCTAACTTCAAAGAATTTGTAAAAAAACAAGTATTTGCAGAAAATATATGGCAACAAAAAACTCCCAATTATAGTAAAAAACCCGTATAAGGGATATTCATACATATCAAATATTGTAAGATTTAAAGATTTGATGCACATATCGGCTTAATTTAATTAAAAAACTACCAAAAGTTCTGCAGAAGAAAAACAATAGTAATTAGTTTTTAAGTTCACAAGTTGTACTTCTTTGGCAAGAGAAATATTGTCAGTTCAATGGTTGTAGAATCAGTACCTTGGGAAAGAACCTTTCAAAGATGGCACGATAGTAATATGCCTCCTTTGTTGTTGGAGTATTCTCAGGATAAACAAAGCTTGCATTTTTCAGCATGGAGTCCGTTACCTGAGAGATGCTCAGGGAAGGCAATAGAAAAAAAGAACACTCTTAAGCGACATTAAAGATGGATAATATGAGTGGTCTTTGTATACAGCATAAACAGCACCAATATTGTTCAAATGATATACAATGCCAAAGAATGCATACGTGTTCGTTTGCATGGTCTTTCAATCCATCAATCCAGCTATATCCAACACCATCACTAAACTGTTCTTTTTGTCTGTACAAGATGTGCTGGAATCCAAGTAAAATCAGCACTGGGTCAGAAACGTGTAAATGCCAAGTGTGCTGTTTTTTTTAGGAGATGCCAAGTGTACTGATTGAAAAGATATATCACAATTACTGGAATCCGGTTCGAACCTTTGGCAGATAAGGGTTCTTCTCGTCATCAAAAGCATTCCGTAATATCCATTTCTCTATTCGACCTTGATCGCGTTTTATCTGAAATAATTTAACAAGCACAAGAATGGTTCAAAAGCAGAAAAAGAAGAGGACAGTTGTCATCATAACCCGATATTCAGCACAACTCAGTAGAATACAGGTTCAACTAATCACCTCTCATGCAAGAGATGTTTACAGTAATTAAGCATATGAAAACCAGATCATGTTCACTTGTAGCCAAAACGAACTAGACCTTCCAGGAAAAGATATCTCTGCCAGGAAAAGGATATGACTCAAGCAATCAAAAAGAGCACTGCATACAAATAAGAAATGTGAAAGCGGAATCAGAAACAAAAGAAGATTTTAACGTGGAACCATACTCCCTAAGGAGTAGGATGAAACCATGGGAGAATGCCTCAAAGGGCTGATGTATGCATTGCACTTTCCCACTGAATACAGAAGGTGTGGGGCTTCTTATATAGCCATCACTGAGTCTCCACATCTCACAAACGGTCTATGTGGGACTAAACAACTGGATGTGGTAAATGGATCTTGGAGTAATCCATTTACCCATCGAAACCATAAGCGACGCATAAGACATATACTCCAATACTCCCCCTCAAGCTAGAGCATGCAATGCTCAGCTTGGACAAATAGAAAGAAATCTCAAACTCATGCTACAGGACACTACGGACAATATCAACTCAATGCGCACAACTGTCGGTTGTTGTCGAGGACGTTGCTTCTCATGCCGTGCAGGTGAGGAGGACCAAACGGGCTGGAGTGTGATTCAAACCAAGTGTGCTATGTATTGTGCCTGTCAGAGCCACTGAAACTGAAATTAAGACTCCACATGGAGAACTCTGGCCCGCCACATCATGTGTACAAATGCTCCATCTCTGAAAGGATCGAACTAGAAAAGATGTGGAAACATCCTCGTTGGAGTCCACATTCGCTAGAGAATGAAGTATGAAAAGTCTCCTCGTCGAAGAATTGGGTCTCTCCCATACTGACTCAGAGAATGGGATCTCTACTCTGGAGTCCCTATGAAACCACATGAAAAACCTAGCTCACATGGCATAGGTAATGAGATCTCTACTCTGGAGTCCCTATGGACCGCATGAAAACTCTGACCGAAATAAAAAATGGGGACCACAACAAATGATGGCAAACATATGCACATTTGACTGAAGACCGCATACATGTGGGTGTCTGAAATTGAAGACTTGGAACAATCTGACGTCGAGTCTTAACATTTGTAGAGTCCGGAAATCTGGTCAGTCTCTGGACTGGAGAATCTGAATATGGAATTCGACTTGTTACTCTACACAATACTCCCCCTTTCTCCCATACTGGTCGGAAAACAATGGCATCAACCATGTTGGGAGAAGACAAGAAAACTGAGGAAAATAAAACATCACATAAGCCATCGACATTTTTTTCCGGCTTTTCCTTTCAATTTTTTTAAATCATTTTTTTCTCTCGACAATTTCATTTCATCAATTTTTTTAATAGCCATCACAATTTTTTAAATAAGTTGTATCATCACTTTTTTCGGCTTTTCCTTTCCCTCTTTTTTCTTTTGCATGCGGCTTTTCTTTTGTGCCTTTTCAAAACACATTTTTTTCTTTTTTTTTGTAACTCTCGGCACATTTCTCTCTTTATAATTTTTACGCAAATGAGGCACTCACTTTTTCTTTTAGCCTCTCTTTTTTTGCTTTTCAAACACGGCCCAAAGATGCCCAAAAGAGCAATTCAAAAAATTTATAACATCTAGGCCCTTCACCCTTATTTAGGGTTCCCTATAGTGAACCCCACGTAAGATCGCTGCCCCCGATGGGGGACTCTACTTGTTTGACGGTGGCAGCACTGTTGGGAATGAAGAGTTGCACGATGGAGGGTTCATGCCGCTGGAGCGCCACCGATGGTAGGAGGGGGGTCTCCTCCTTCGATGGTGTTGGATGGAGATGTGTGAGGCGACGATGGCTGCAGGGTCGCCTGCGAAGGAAACATTGGCTGCAGGAGGCATTTCTGCGGGACGAGGATGGAGGTCAGACGGAGCCCTGGGAGGGGCGATAGTGGCGGTGCAGGAGCACCGTAGAGGGCTGGCGACGGTGGTCCCCCTATTCCGCCATGATGCTTCGCGTGATGTCGCGTCGTGCGATCAGGAAGGATGTTGCGCGAGGCCGCGGAGAACTGGAGGAGACTTGCGCATGGAGCAGTTGCTGGAGGGAATCGCCGAGGAAAAGCGTTGTTACACCTAGAGAAGGGTGGCGCTAATGCTGCCCGGAAGGATGAGGGGGTGAGGAGTAGCGCAGCCTGGAATATCGCCTGGACTGCGAGCATCGAGCTCCAAAAATTGGTGATGGCGGCATCGAGCTCCAGAAATTAGGGTTTCCAAAAAAACTAGAACTGATTAGGGTTTCAAAAGAACCATATAAGATTGAAGAATAAATCTTCAAGAACATAATCAAAGAATGAATCTGCTCTCGATTTTCGAACAATAAAAATAAATCTTCAAGAAATCAATCAAGAATCGACCCGCTCTGATACCATGTTAGCAAATAAGAAATGTGGAAGCGGAATTAGAGATAAAAGAATAAAATATTACGAACACGGGATTTTAACGTGGAACCCTACTCCTAAGGAGCGGGATGAAACTACGGGAGAATGCCTCAGAGGGTTGATGTATGTATTGCACTCTCACTGAATACAGAGGGTGTGGGGCTTCTTATATAGCCCTCGCTGAGTTTCCACATCTCACAGACGGTCGATGTGGGACTAAACAACTGGATGTAGTAAATGGGTCCTGGAGTGATCCATTTACCCATCTACATTATAAGTGACGCATAACACATATACTCCAACAATTTCTAATAAGATAAGCTGTACAGATAACATAAACAGCAAAGGCTTTGATAAAAGCAGGCTACAAATACTAAACAGGGCAGGAGTTTTAATAAACGAGACTTCATGCTTATTTGCTCCAGAATATAAACTTGGAAGATCTTGGGAAAAAAAGGAAAGACTTTCTGCACTTGCCATTTTCCATTCAGGATCAATGTCCATTGCTAAACTCATAAAGTTTTTATCCAGGAAAGGTACTCGAGCCTCCAAACCCCATGCTGAAGTTGACTTATTTGCCCTCAAACAATCATACAGGTGGAGGGCCTTAATCTGAAACAACAACAACAAAATATTAGAAGAAACAAGCATATGAGCACCCATTAGCAAAAAATGGATATTCAAGAAGCATCTTATCATAGAATACAAACAATCAAATAGGCGTACCGCAACTTTGCACTTGGGTTGTTCTTGGTTAAAACTTAAAACAAAGAGATGGGGGTCCCAATTTTACAATGACAAAAGTTAAAATATCTGAGCACAAATATGCATACCAACTACCATGAATAAAACTAGTGCACCACTTCTGAAAGGAAGTTCTCCAACAAACGGTTCAGTGTTTTTTTAGAACATTGGTTTGAAGAAAAAGAGAATAAACACAACCCGGACCACTCACTCCGTGTAAGCAATATATACTTCAAGTACTTTCTCACTTTAAAGAAATATCTTCTTTGAAAGGTTGCGAGGACAACTTATAAAATATACTTTGGGAAAACAAATATATAAATATAGAAGTCTCTCCTTTCTTAAAACACGATAAAGCAATAGAATCAAGTTGCCAATAACATGTCTCCAATCCATAATTACTGTTGAAAAAAGCAGAAAACTTGTTTATTACAAAAGGCTATCCCTCCTTGTATAGAAATGGGGCGGTGGAAGATGTGTACCAGGATCCAAGAACCCAACTCTATGTTATCTCAACACATGACAACCGAATTGCTGATATGTTGTCTCCAAATAATAGTCATTGTTGGCAAAAGGAAAAAATGTGTTTATAATGAAAGGCTTGGGGAAAAAGAAGATCGTGTTTATTATGACAAGTTAACAAAGGAACATGAATAATAAAAATAAGCACCTAAGCCTATGTTATCTCAACATCCACCCCTCAACATGGATCAAAGATATCACCCATGATCGGCTTATAGACAACCACCAAGAAGGATCCTTCTGATATGCTCTATGAAAACATCTACGATCTGATTAGTGGATGAACATGTGGCGTCTCAAGAAGTCCTTTGTAATTCCCTAAAAAAGAACAATCTGAATCAGATGGGCAGTATAGTGACAGTCAACCTCCGCATGCTCGGTCCTCGAAGACACGATTGTTAAAGAAAAAATGGCAACATGACTATTACATCTCCATGTCATGTCTACATTAAAACCACTCTACATTAAAACCGTGCTACTCAAACAAAGTTGCACGGCCGTGTTAAAGAAAAAATGGCAACAGGAATAAAACCGTTCTACATTAAAACCGTGCTACATCAAACAAAGTTGCACAACTACGTGGTGCGCTTCATGTCATGTCTGCTCAATAGCATAATCCAGCATCAGAGAATCCAACCATCTGCAATTAGGACCTCTTTCTGAATAACAGTCCGTATCGTGGCACGGCCTCGAGATATCTCAAAATATGCATCACAACATCCATGTGTACTCTACTAAGGCAACGCCTAAACTAGCTAACTCGACATGCTGCAAAGGCCTTAACAGGTCCGGTGACAGTGACAGGGAAACTTGTCCACCAAGGCCTTGTATTGTTTAGCATCAATCTCCTCTGATATACCCTAGTATAGCTAGGCATTGAGGCACATAGGCATAGAAACTGCCTTAGATCTACACATACCAGCATTAGTAAGTAAATCCAGAATGCACTTCTGATGTGATAAGACAAGCTCTCCAGGTATACAATAACACACCATTACAAAGAAAGTATATCAAGCTACCAAGATCTTCTCACCGCTTTCTTCCCTATAAAGATGCCCTCGGAATCATTGTTCATGACTACATTGTCATCAATATAACATGATTATTCCTCTCTTTCCCATGAAGATTAAGATCTTTTTGTAGCTTTTATAACATAGGTGTATGCTGACCAAAGTACATTAATCAATGTTCATCCATGGTTCCTGTGGGGACTGTGCTCTCTGCTCTATGTAGTGATGAGTCGGAGTCAGTAAAACACATATTCATGACCTGTGATGGAGCCCGTAAGATCTAGCAGACCATGGATATCCCATGTTTGAACTTCTCTGCTATCGAACACTAATGGGGACCTTTGGTGGTAACCCAGTTTACATATCCCTTGACTTTGTTGATGCATGTTGTTTTTTGGGCCATCTTGTTGGCTCGTAGAGGTGTCATATTTTGAGTTAGTCTTAAAGAAGAGAATGTAGCTGCTCATTCTAAGACTTATCTCGAGTCTTGGCTTTTGTAATGTAACTTTATAGATAGTGATATATTTATGGGATAGGTGCCATTAGGTACTTCCCCTTTTTTTGCCTGAAAAAGGAAGGTTGATGGCTCCACAAGTCAGGATGAATTTATAGTGTTCATATCATGCAATGTTTCCATGAATTTGGTGAAGGCGTGTATGAATTTGAAAGGGTGAACAAGGCCCTCATCTTATTACTTCCTCGGAAGAATCATGCAACACACATGGAAGACTTCCGGCAAGTCGCTCCATCCAATGTGCTCTACCTAATTACAGCTGAAGTCCAAGTGCAGCACCTGAGATGTAACCTAGCAACATAATTTCCCCTCTGCAGGCAGCCTTAACTCACGGATAATATATGACGAATATCCAAGTGATGTCCTCGAAGATAATTTATAATTGGAAAAGGAGTCGAAAAGGCTTTCTCTGGAAAGTTGATTTCACCAAGGTATGAGTGTTGACTCACTTCATATGGATGTCATTACAAAGACGGGGTTTCCCAAAGATTAGGGTGGCCTGGGCACTGGATGAAGAGATTCATCACAATGATCTCTTACGCATTCCTTGGTTATGGAAAGATACAAGGTGGACTCTTCCAATCACAGGGGGGAGTTAGACATGGATGCATGCCGGCCTTTACCTTGTTTGTGCTTGTGGCATATGCATTGTTAGTGATGGTGACTCATACAATGATGGGGGATTTCAACTCTAGCTACAAGTGGGACATCTCTATTCGACTACTATAATGCACATAAAAGGTAGCACGGTGGACGCGGAAAAGACTTCTATAATCATGATCAACTTTGTAATGTTCCCGGCATGATTAATAGATAAAAATCAGCTTTCGTGCCTTTTGGTCAAACAATCGAGCAAGCAAACAAGTGTGATTGGGCTGACTTTTCACCGCATGTGAGTTTATATTGAAGTTCTTAGGACTTCCCCCACCTATAGGCATTTACGATAGCAAGAATGGATCTCGACAATAGAGAAGATAAAGAAACAGATGGTTAGGTGGAAAGTCTCTTGTCTCTTCGAAGGGGGTATCGGCTGATATTGATCAAATCAGTTTTAACAGCCATTCCCATCTTCCATGCAACTAAGCTGCTTTTAGTAGGTGTGCATGGTCGACTGGAAGCACTCGTGAGATATTTCTTCTGGGCTTCTGCTTCACAAGAAGGTCGGGGAGACCCTTAGTCGATTGGGGCACAGTCATGCAACCATTAGCAGAGGCCAAGATAGGTGTATTAACTTGAAGAAATGAAGGAAGCATTATTGTCCAAATGTATCCTGCATATTTGAGAAAACATGACAATTTACTTTGTCACTGCATTCACACGATCTACAAGGTGGGTTTAAATTTAGTGTGGTTCCAGATGATATATACACGGTCTCCTTCAAACCTCTGCCATGGAGTTTGCACCAGTCTTCCAAAAATTTGAGCATTTTGGAATCCACTAATTAGCAATGGAGAGCTCTCAAGTTCTGGAACAACTAGTCTTATGACAGAGCAAATAGTTCTGTGTGTTCACCTAATCGGAAAAACAAGACGTTCTATTAACTGAAGCATGATCAGACCAGACGTAGGCTCCCTCATTTTTGTCTTCTCATATCAGAGTCTGTCATATTTCTTAGCCATGACTGATGAACTCAAGGAGTTACAGAGGTTGCATGCAGGTCATGACAACTGGAGGTGGGAAGCATAACCATTCACCGTAAAAAGCATGGCAATATTTATGTCACCAAATAATAAAACCCCAGAACTATACTTAATCTATATCGAATCAAGTATGCAAATCTGGTTTGTCGTGTATGTATGTTGTGGGGGTCAATGTTTCAAAATATGCTCAAATAGTACAAGTCCTAATGGTGAAAAGATAAGCACAATCTGATCAAGCACACAATGAAACAAGTTCATCCAAATAAACATGCATTTTTTGAACAAACTGGAGAATGGCACATTTTCTTATCAATGCCCAAATAAATATGCAACATTAGATGGAACATGAGACAAATGTAGCATCATCAGAAAACTATGCATTTTTTTATGAAAAGAGAGATGTGTGTGCACCTTTCGGCATGTTTCCGTATGTAACTCTTCTTTGTTGGGTGCTTTGTGAAAATACAGGTAACCACCAAAGATTTCATCAGAGCCTTCACCAGAAAGAACCATTTTCACACCAAGTGATTTTATTTTCCTCGACATTAAAAACATTGGAGTGCTAGCTCTAATAGTGGTTACATCATACGTCTCAATATGGTATATGACCTCCTCCAGCGCATCTATACCCTCCTGATATGGAAGAAAAGAAAGAAAACTTATAGATAAGTAATTCACCAATGTTTGTAGTTATGAATCAATAAAACACGTACTTGAACAGTGAAATGGAACTCATGGTGGCGGGTACCAAGATAGTCTGCAACCTCTTTTGCAGCTCGGAGATCTGGTGAACCCTGAGCAAAGGTAAAAAAACAATTCATAATAGTTCCACTGGAAAATCAATTCCACCATTCTGAAGAAAAAATAATTATTGCATAGACCTGTGAATCAACTTGAAACTCTTGATCAAATTCCTTTACAAAATTCTCAATAACGCATATGATCAAATAAATTGTGGTTATATTAAAAATTACAAAAAAAATAGTTAACATTTTGCACACATGGGCATGCATGCATGCGCTTGCGCGTGCAAATGCGCACGTGTGTGTATGTGTGTTTGCATGTGTTAGTGTGTTGCATGCCTGTGTGTGCATGTGTGTGTGTGTGCAAGTGGGTGGGTAGGTGTGGAGCCTTCTCTAACCCACTTTGAAAGCATGATCATACATTAGGGATCTCTCATTCCATCTGCTGATGTCTTGGGTGGTTGGGCTTTTTGGACCTTGCCCTGAGGGCCCAATCGCAGGTTTAATTCTTCCAGGGTAATAATCTTGTTCAACTTCAATTTGCAGATAACGTGCTCTTTTTACAGTAAGTCACCGATGTATATGATGGGAGTTGTCTTTATATAATGGCATTCGGATATTTTAGTCATGTTTGTCAATGCCTTTTTTGTACCCACTTAAATGGTCTGGTGGTAGTGCAGTGCGCCTACCACCCAAAAGACCAGGGTTCAAAGCCCTTCTTGTGGGGGTTGCGTTAAGTAGTCGATGGCCAGCATTAAAAATAGCAGAATTTTTCAACATGGATTTGAGCAAGAATATCCATGTAGCCAACCCTACTTATAGTAGGAGAAGGCTTCTGCATTTGTTTGTTTGTCATTGCCTTTTTTCCTTGATGTTCCCCCACAGTCATCCCAACTGTACCTCCCTTCACTTGTAAAATTACCTCTTCCCCAGCCTTCAAATATGAAGGCAGAAGTTTCTTTTCTGTTTCTCTTTTTCTTTATTTACAGCAGAGGCTATGAATACATACTTGCATGGAAATACCAAAAAAAACAAAAACAGACTAAAAAATGTAGGGAAGACAAGACGAGAAAAGGGAAGTTGGAGGAAATGATTAACAAATGTATTTGCACGTGGATAAGGATGATGTTTATATACAGAAAAATGAGTGCAAACGGAAGGAAGCTAAAAATAGAAACAAAATGTGGAAAATCTAGTATATATATTGTCCAATACCTAGTGCGTCTAAAAAGATCAAAGGAAATAAATTCCAGGATCAACATATGCCTGGCCACTTTTAGCTGACTATGCATTCAATTCATTTTTGAATGGATTCACTTATTTTATACTTCTTTTTGAAGCACCTATATCTTACAATAGCCATAGATAACAGAGATTCATGATTGTCCGTGTCGGTGTCTGCCTTTGAGATTTCTTAAATGGTGAGCTCATGTATTGTATCCATTAATAGTGTGGTGTTTTAAAAAATAAAGACATGCACCCAAAATGATGCACGCCCATTCTATTAACAAATGACCCAATATCATTGATATGATTCACTACATTTTCCGCATATCATATTTCCTGAAGGAAAATAACCACAGTTTTGAAATTGAACCTATCAGCATCCAAGAAGTCCCTAAAGCGTGTCATACTCCAGTAATCCAACCACTCAATCGAAGCACCATGTCAGATTCTCTTAGCATGATCACATGACAAAAAAAATGGGTTCTCGATATCTTTGAGGTCTCACCAGCACATGACGAGCACTCCACATTCGAACCTGAAAATGCCTGACCATGTGTACTTACATTATAACACGTCTCAACAACCAAAAAAAACCCCCACCCTCAAAGGCACCTTCAATGATCAGATCAGTCTGCAATCACACACCAAGTCGCCTGGATCAAAGACCAAGGGGATAAGCAAGGCTATGTAGGCCTTCTTGACAGAGAAGTCGCCATTAACTGAAAACCATAGATACTGCACCACAAGGTCCTTCTACCATGTCAGGCAACTCCAACAACATCAAAAACTGGTGAATCCTTTGGTCCAAAAAATCAGACAGCCCCACACCCACATTTGACCACACCTCAAGAATACTTATCCCACTATTGGCCGCCAATGCATATGATCTCAGGAATCAATCACATAGCGCACCATCATCCAACTAGTTGTAAGTTCATATCGAAACAAGCAGTCATCTCCCGAAATCAAACAAAGAAATGGTGACACGTCATATGCAGAACACAACAGATACTCTGTCAGAAAATCGACAACGATCTGACTGAATTCAAAGGAGCAAAGAGCTAGGCAGTAATCCCATAGATATGTCAACTAAATGACAATGCATGCCGCCGCCACCTCCAACTTCAATACCATACCTCGTCAAGAGGGCCATGTTCACCTCCTTGAGGCGCAATACCCACAAACATCTTTAAATGATTGCATCACTGGTACCCAGTCAATCAAAGGAATACCATGAGTATTCCGAGCTCGCCAAGAAAAATCTCCTCATAACAAACTCAAGGCGAAGGCATACATCCCCGAAAGCAACCGAGTGGAGATAGAAGAACATAAGAATAGCACAAAATGGCCTTCAAATGTATGAGATGGCCACCCCTAAAGAGACAGGTACGCCAACTAGGTAGCCTGCACTCCCAACTACTCCACCAAGGGCATCCATTCCACCTATTGCAACTTACCAAATGTCAGAGGGAATCCCAAGTGTAAGCAGCAATCTCGCACGGGGAGTACAAAAAAGTTCACCCTCAATTATCCACCTCCACATGCTGATCCCAAAGGGAACAAAAGACGATTTCTCACGATTGACACAGATCCAACAACTCACAAAATCTCCAAGACCGTAGAGATCCCCTTCACTTCAAAAACTCAGCTTGATGAAGAAGATGGTATCTTCAGCATATTGCACTACCAGTATAGAGATATCCTCATGAACATAAGGCATACTACAATAGAATATATTTCAATAAAAAAATGAAACATGAATATATCTCATAGAGCACTAGATAAAGAACAAAATTAACTTGTCATGTAAGAAGAACCAACCTTTAAGCCAACGCAAAATGTATGCAACTTAGATCCCCATTGTGCAGCAACTTTCTGTTCTGTCAAATGTCTAGAAGCAACAGCAGCAACAAGCGATGAGTCCAATCCACCCGATAAAAGCACGCCAAATGGAACATCTGTCATAAGTCTCTTCAAAACAGCCTGCATGTTTCCCGAGAAGTTTCTAGGAAGCTTAGAGATCAACCAGATCAATGGAACATGCAATTGAGTGAATATATGCAAAACAAATACAAAGATACAAAATATGTAGCGCACAACTCAAAATTAAAAATGAGCAAATTAAAACATGGATATTTCTGAACTTTCACTGGCAAAGCATCAAAGGAACAAGCCCCACAACTCAATGCTGGTGAAGGAAGTGCAGTGTGCCCACCACATAAAGGACCAGGGATCAAATCTTGGGGGCGGGCACCTGTGTGTGTTTCCCCCTATTGTTTCAAAAAAAACTCAACGCCGATGAAGGGTGGAATCCATATGAACGTTGGTAAATTGAGAGAATTTATTGCACTTTTTTATTACACATACAAGAAAAAAATCAAGATGTGAAGGTGTTCAAATAGTACGCATAGGCCAGATGCTATAACAGGCATATAGCATGGTCATCATTTGATATGGCATCTCAATAGACAAAGTTCCTGCTGTGTTGATTCAGGGGAATCAGACAACTTTTGGGCTCAGTTGACATGGCTGAACTCTGCTTTATTTGCAAGAGGTTCTTCTTACCATAGGTCCATAACTCTTGGTTAACTACAACAACAACAAAACCTTCTCCCACATTAAGTAGGGTCGGCTACATGGATTCTTTGTCTCCATTCAGACCTATCTAGGATCATTCTCGGGCTTAGATCCGAAAAACTAAGATCCCTTTGGAGTTCGGATAGTCTCATTCCAACACTTCTTGGGCCTTCCTCACCCTCTCTTATCTAGCTCAACATCCCAAAGCTCGCATCTCCTAACTGGTGCATCAGCCGAGCTCCTTTGCAAATGGTCAAACCACCTTAAGCGGTTTTCCCGCATCTTATCCTCAATCGGAGCTACACCAACTTTCCTTTTGATTGCATCATTCCGAATCCAATCTTGATTAACTAATTTACTAAATTAAGATGGGCCAGAATCTATCTTCGGTTGATTTTTTCGATTAAAATTTTGAAGTTTGGAAGAATCTATGCACTATGCATTTAAGGTAAAAAATAATGTCAAAATCAGTGAAACTGCACATACATTCTATGGAGTATTAAGCAGGCTTCATCCAATTTAAGTGTTATCTTTACACGAGGACAACACATAGGTCTTTCAAATTGTTTTGTCATGGAAATCAAATAATCATTTACAACATGGAAAAGGAGGATATGTAATACGGTGGACCTGAATTCTTAAAAAATGAGAAAGATGGTGGAGCCAACCAGTTTCGAGATAATATTACGCTTCAGGCTCAAGATACCTTATTGGCACATTGCAGGAAATTTCAAGACATACATAAATCTTGATGCAGACTTGTAACACGTCAACATAGTAACACATCGGATACTCATGAAGTGTGAGGATGGAGTGGGTTATAAGGGGTAGGGACTACTAATTGACAACTTGGAATTCAGCATTTTGGGTGGTTATTAACAAGTCCAATTGGTCCCGAACCCAACAAATTGTCAAGGTCAGCTTTTCTTGACCTAAGTCTAGGACATTACATGACCATTTCTGATTTTGTTTCATTGGAGTTGCATTCTACATTTTTTATCTACATAGTTGTATTTTGCTTTTTATTTAAGATATAATTTCAACATGGGATGCCTTAATTATAAGGGTTGCTTCATTTTATCTTGCAACTAATTTTGTAAAACCCTACAAAAGAAAGTTACTCTTTGTGATCTTGCATGTATATCGAGATCATATTCCCTCAATTTCTCAATAAGAATTCCTTCACCTCTATCACATGGTATCAAAGCACCGGTCCTAAACCAAGGCTCTCTACATCTCTTGGCAAACCTAACCCCACCAGATCTTAGCCCATAACAGCAACACCCCCCCGAACACACCACCGCCATTGCTGTCGACGCTGCCTCAGACACCAAGAAGACACCGTTCACCGGTAGAACTCACCTATTCCTCATGCTGCAGATTGCAGATTCGTTGAGGTACATAGAAGTGTGTAGATCTAGGTTATGAAGATAATTTTATTTATCTTCTACTTTTTGTTGATCACAGTGGCCACGACTCCAAACAGAGATAAAGTTACTTGTTTCCACCTCTTTAAATGTGGTAAAGGGGACCTCTATCAAACTCAACAAGATAGAAAATCATGGCATGTGTTCTCAAACTTTCAAGGTATTCATTGGCACTCAGAAGAAACTCCATATCTTTACAAAGGAACCTTCGAAAGAAGCAGACAAAGACCATGATTAATGATTGCAGGATATATAGGAGCCCTTTATTGCGGATAATCTCACGTAAAAGGAGACAATCAAGGATATATAAATGGTCAAGTTACGCCTTGTAAACATCTATATGTGGATCTAATCTATCTCTCGGGGTCTTCTCTTATGCAATACTACACAGATAACATATTTGTATGAAGAGCTTGTGGTTTTTTACATGATTGTTGTGCTAAGCAGGTTCAAGAGCAGGCTAGGTGACATGCATAAAGGTTTCTAGCAGGATCGGCTCCTCACTTTTAGATAATGAAGGATCAATTTCTTCGGTGCAATCTTCAGGCTGCATGGGCATGTGTAACCGCATATGCAGCTCATGCGGCTGATTTCCACTAACGACCACGACAATGAATCTTGCTTCAACTCTAAGGAGACGACTTTCACCAAACGACATGCCAACTCTGTTAGAAAATCGGAAGCGGAAGCGAAAACATGGATAAAATAAAGAAATATGAATAGCGGGATTTTACGTGGAACCCTACTCCCTGAGGAGCGGGATGAAACCACGGAAGAAGCCCTCAAAGGGGCGTGTCTTGTATTGCACTTTCCCATCTGTTACAGGAGGCATGGGGCCCAGGCTCCTTATATAGCCTCCACAGGGCCTCCAAGTCCCACCACTGGACAATGTGGGACTAAACCACTGGATGGGGTGGAGGGATCCATTTACCCTCCTACAACACAATAGGCGCACATAACAAATACTCCAACACTCCCCCTCAAGCTGGAGCATGCAATGCTCAGATTGGACAAACAGAAAGAAACTCAACTCAACGCTACAGGACACTACGGACAGTATCAACCCAACGCACACATTGCTGCAGTCGAGGACGTTGCTTCTCATGCCGTGCAGGTGAGGAGGACGAACGGGCTGGAGCAGTGTTGCAATATTCGGCCGACTAGAACGATTAGTCGGACCGAATATGCGGTGCGGGGGGTACTCCGATTAGAATAACCACTATTCGGCCATTAGTCGGGAGAACGACTATGCGGGCCGAATAATCGGGGTAGTCGGGCATATACTCGGCCGACTGGGATTGTGAAGGTTCAGCGGTCAGATCCGTTTATGGATCCGACCCGGATCTAAAAACCCGTTCATAAACAATCGGAAAATAAGCCCTCGCTCGATCATTTGGGATTAGAAGCCCTAACGTGCTCCTGCGAAAAAGGGCGACCTACGACGCCGAGAAACCCTAGTTGTTGCGCAGGAGATCTTGCGGCCAGGCTCAGAGCTTCAGGAAGCTCCGGCGACCCATCCTTTTCAACCTCGTCGCCTCTCATCGCTTGAGTGGCCTTCAACCTGTTGCGTCAGAAATCATCAAGATATCACTGCCGTCGGTATGAGTTTTAATTTGGTAAATTGTATTTTTATTTTAGTAGTATTTTATCCTTGTTGTAAAATAAAAATACTAACTTCTTTTGTCGTTTGCGCATCTCAGTTGTTTTATTTCAGTGATTATTTTTTTGTATACATATTATTGTCAGTTTTGTGATTTTTTTTGAATTGGATTTTATTTTGGGATATTTACACCCATAACCCTGAGTAATATGGTAATTACCCCAGGAACCCTGCGTAAGCACGAATTACACCCAGAACCCCGAATAATGTTTAACCCTTACATTACATAACCCTGAGTCAACTTCCATCCATTTTGCCGTTAACTATTGACGGTATCCGTTATGTATTTTATATTTATAACCTTTAAGTTTCTATTATTTACAAAAAAGTCCTCCACCTTATCCTCTTCCTCCTCCAAGCAGCACCCACCTCCTCCTCCAAGCAGCAAGCTCCTCCGACAACCTCCTCCTCTCCCCTTCGACCTCCCAGGTCCCCCCGCCCCCTCGTGCCTCCGCCTGCAGCCCCCCCACCCCCGCGCGACTCCGCCTGCAGCCCCCCTCCCCCGTGCGACTCCTCCACCCCCTGGAGGCCCCCCTCCCCCGCGTGCCTCCTCCCCCTCCTGCAGCCCCCCTACCCCGCGCGCCTCCTCCGCCTGCTGCCCCTCCCCCGCGCGCCTCCTCCGCCTGCTGCCCCTCCCCCGTGCGCCTCCTCCCCCCTGCGAGCCTCCTCCCCCGCGCGCCCCCTCCTCCGCCTGCTGCCCCCTCCCCCGTGCGCCTCCTCCCCCTGCAACTCCCCCTCCCCCGCGCGCCTCCTCCGCCTGCTGCCCCTCCCCCGCGCGCCTCCTCCCCCCTGCGAGCCTCCTCCCCCGCGCGCCCCCTCCTCCGCCTGTTGCCCCCTCCCTCGCGCGCCTCCTCCCCCCTGCAACTCCCCCTCCCCCGCGCGCCTCCTCCACCTGTTGCCCCTCCCCCGCGCACCTCCTCCCCCCTGCGAGCCTCCTCCCTCGCGCGCCCCCTCCTCCGCCTGCTGCCCCCTCCCCCGCGCGCCTCCTCCCCCCTGCAACTCCCCCTCCCCCGCGCGCCTCCTCCCCCCTGCAAGCCTCCTCCCCTGCGCGCCTCCTCCCCCCTGCGAGCCTCCTCCCCCGCGCGCCCCCTCCTCCGCCTGCTGCCCCCTCCCCCGCGCGCCTCCTCCCCCCTGCAACCCCCCCTCCCCCGCGCGCCTCCTCCCCCTGCAGCCCCCCTCCCCGCGCGCCTCCTCCCCCCTGCAGCCCCCCCTCCCCGTGAGCCTCCTCCCCCGCGCGCCCCCTCCCCCGCGTGCCTCCAACCCCGCGCTGCACTCGGGACCGAGTTCCTCCCAGAAGCAACCCCGCGCCCATCACCTCCGCCAAGCCCTCCTCCCCATGAAAGCTTGACCCATTTCGGTAGAACACCTCCAGCCTGCACTCGGGATCGTCCTTTTCTTCTTTTTTTTTCTTTTTTTATTAATCTCAACCGTTAGATCATGATTGGTTAACCTCCACCGTAGGATCATGAAGTGGGTTAGATTAACTCAACTATCTGGTTGAGTTAACGAACGAAAGTAACGGAAGGTTATGGGTGTAAAACGGCGTGGTTATTCAGGGTCCTGAGGATAATTAGTGTTTATAGAGGGTTCCTGGGGTAATTACCATATTACTCAGGGTTATGGGTGTAAATATCCCTTTTATTTTTACAGATTGTATATACTTGGATTGTGAATTTTTTTATTTCTAATTTCAGATTTCTCATTTCAGATTTCATAATCTCATATTGTATGTGTTACTTGGAATCTTGGATCATACTTGTGTATGTTTTATTTTTGCAGATTGTATATACTTGGATTGTGATTTTTTTTATTTCTAATTTCAGAATTTCTCATTTCAGATTTCATAATCTCAGATTGTGTATACTTGGATCATATAAAATCATTATACTCAAAAATATTTTCAACATCAGAAACAATATAATGTATTGGGGTCTTGAAAGAAGCCGAAAAAAGGAAAAATTAGAAATGGCATTTTACATTCCAGTTGACATTCACGTCACAATTTAGGGTCCAGTTATTTTCACTTATCTGGAGATAAGGCACCTGAAATAAAGAAAATTTGGCAATGTAAAAATCTGATGTGTAAAGGGGGCTTTTCAACTGAAATATCCAGTATTTCAACTGGCAATGTAAAAATCTGCTGTCTTTTCTGCTATGTTTCAGATAAAACATGCATTGTCTATTGAAAAAATTATAACCATCCTCTGTTGTTGTACCCTACTTAACTGTGGGAAAAAGCTTTGTTGTATTATTGTTGTTGTTTTTTGTTAATAATGATTTTTTTATTTGTGAATTGTAGAAATGGCTGCACGTGCAAATGTTGGGTCCGATAGTGACACAACATTTTATACGCCACCAGGATCGAATGATCCTGCTTGGCAATTCGATTATCTTCAAAAACCGTCAGATGCAAATACTGTTGTTTGTAGACTCTGCAAGAAGGTGTTGAAGGGAGGAATATTCAGATTTAAGCAACACCTTGCACACAGAAGGGGGAATATCGCTCCATGTCCAAAAGTTGATGAAGAAACAAAGAAGCAGATGTCTACATATTTAGATGAACTGATGAAGAAGAAGGTACAAAAAGCAAAAGAAATTGATGATATCCGAAGAGAAGTAGACATCATGAGTGATGTTGGATCAGGAGCAATAGATAAACGACCTCGATTATCTGAATCAGTTGGTGAGGACATGGGAAGCCATGGACCCACGCGCCAAATGACAATTAAAGATGCATTTGCTAAGGATCATCGAGAAAGAGTCGTCACTTACATATGTGATTGGGCATATATGGCATCGATTCCATTTCATGCACTAACAATTAAATCATTTTGGAAGTTGCTTGAGGCAGTTGGGCAATACGGTCCTGCCCTTAAACCTCCCACGAGGCATGAAATAAGCGGTCCATATTTGAAGAATGCGGTGAAAAGAGTCTCGGATGAGTTGAATTGCCACCGAGAGATGTGGAAATCAACAGGTTGTTCAATAATGACTGATGCATGGACAGACATTCGTGGAAGAAGTCTCATGAATTTTTGTGTCAACTGTTCTCTTGGGACTTCATTTTTAAAGTCCATGGACGCATCAGAAGATGCACATACTGCGGAGTATATCTTCCAAGCAGATGATCAATGTATCAAAGAAGTTGGGGTCGATTACGTTGTACAAGTTGTTGCTGATAATGCTTCCGCAAATGTAGCAGCAGGAAGATTGTTGCAAACAAAGTATCCACAGATATGGTGGACATCATGTGCTGCTCATTCTATTGATCTTGCATTGGAAGAAATTAGCAAAGAACCAAGGATCAAAACTGCAATTACAAAGGCAAGGACACTCACAGTTTTTATATATGGTCATACAAAAACTTTAAGCTTGATGCGGATGTTCACAAAGAAGAGAGACATTGCAAGACCGGGGCAAACTAGATTTGCAACAACATTTTTAACTTTGGAAAACATTTTGGGAAAAAAAGACAAATTGCGGTTGATGTTCTCTTCAGATGAATGGAGAGCTTTGAAATGGTCAAGGACAAGAAAAGGGCAGGAAGTATCATCTATAGTCTTGAGCCCGACATTTTGGAACCAAATTACACTTGCAATTAAAGTGTTTACACCATTGGTTCATTTCCTACGTGTTGTTGATGCAGATCGCAAGCCATCTATGGGCTTTGTATATGGCGGCCTAGAACAAGCTAAGCAAGAGATAATATCATCTTTTAATGGTTTGGAGTCATCTTATAAACCATTTGTTGATGCAATTGTCTCTAAAACAAAAGGAAGGCTCGATACCCCATTGCACCTCACTGCATATTTCTTGAACCCGTACTTCTTCTACAATGATTGTAGCATGTTCAATACAAATGTTGTTGTGAAGAATGGATTTATGAATTACATGGAAAAGTTTTATCCAGATTTGGATGTTCAAGACATCATCACGAGAAAAGAGTTAAATGCATATAAACTAGCTCAAGGATTGTTTGGTAAGCCATTAGCAGTGAGACAAAGGATGGTAAATGATGGACATTCTGACCCAGGTATTATATTTGTTAGCATAATGTACTACTTGAATAGAATCAGTCATATATTGGGTTTTTAAACTTCACATGCTTGAACAGCTACCTGGTGGTCTATTCATGGGACTGAAACACCCCATTTGCAAGCTATGGTTGTCAAGATTCTGAGTTTGACTTCCTCATCCTCTGGATGCGAGCGAAATTGGAGTACATTTGAGTCGGTAATATATCTATCGACCTATTTATTTTAAGTGTAGGATTATATATACACATTCAATTGGTATGCAACTTTATTTTTCAGATTCATACAAAGAAAAGGAACAGGTTGGACGCTAAGAGGCTAAATGATCTTGTTTATGTGCGATTTAATGCTAATCTCAAGGAACGTCGACAAGACCAATCACGGGACCCAATTTCTTCCAAAGACCGCACTCACATGAATGAATGGATTGGTGGGGAGCAAGTTGAAGATGATGAGGTTTATCCTGGTTCAGGTTTAACATGGGGTGCAGTTGCACATGCATCTGGTGCTGAAGATATCTTACAACCACGAAGAAGCAATAGAGGTGGAGCTTTTGGTTCAAGCTCAAGTGCAATGCCGATACCTGAGGAAGATGAAGAATTCATTTTTGAAGAAGAGATAGATGATGAAGATGGTGAAGAAGAAGAAGATGATGTTCCTTTGGATGATGATGATGATTAGTAGCACTTGTTTTTACATTTAGCATGTTATGTTATTTTGTGATGTTTGATGTATTATGTTAAACATACTATGTTTGTGCTTTTGTGCTTTTCAACATTCTAGCATGTGTAATGTTGCTAACATTTGGTTCTTAAATTTCTTTGTTGTCACAATTTATTTAGATTACATAGTTCATTTAACTCTTATCTCATAAAATTGAAATTAAAACATCTCTTTTAATAAAAACTTAAGTATAATCATGGATGGAATGAATATATATTAATGTAATTATAGAAGACTATTTCCTTGAATATTATATATATTAAAATAATTAAAAAAATACAAAACCGAATAATTCCGAATAGTCACCCGAATACCGATTATTCTCTATTCAGTGACCCCTCCGACTGAATACCGAATACCGTCTTCTGCAACACTGGGCTGGAGTGTGTGTCAACTGAAGACTCGGAATCTGACCATCGAGTCTGAAACTGCGCCTGAAGTCTCCTCGTCGGAGAACGGAGTCTCTCCCATCTGACTCAGAGAATGATACTCTACTCTGGAGTACAAATGATACCACATGAAAATCCTTGCCCTCAATGGCATAGGGAATGGTCCTCTGCTCTGGAGTCCCTATGGCTAACATGAAGACTCTGACCTGACAACAAGAAGAATGATGGGGACCACGAAACTGAAAACCGTACACTCGTACATGTCTGAAACTGGACTCGGAATCAATCGTCGAGTCTGAATAATTGTAGAGTCTGGAATCTGAATGGTCTGGAAATCTGCATGTGAATCTGGAACATCTGAATAGACATGTGACTCTACACCATACTCCCCCTTTCTCCCGTACTTGTCGGAAATAATGACATCGACAATGTAGGGAGAAGATAATAAATATGGAGAAAATGTGAATAATTCAAAACTTTCTTGCGGCTTTTTAAATTTTTTTTTTAAGCCATCACATTTTTATAAGTCGTTTCAATATTTTTTTATTTACGGCTTTCGCAATTTTTTTTGAACTTGCGTACGTCTCTTTCTCTCCTTGTATGCGCCTTTTTTTTTCAAAACAGATTTTTTTTAACAACTCATGGTCAAAAGAGAGCCCAAAGTAGCCCCCCTCTCTCCTTTCTCCTTTTTTTTCATACTGGACCTCTTCTTTTTTTCCTGACCAATTCCCCCTTCTCTCCCTTTATTTTTTAAATAAATGTTGTCCCTTCATATGTGTCACTACTTTTAAAAAAAATAAAATGGGCAACGGTGCCCTAGTTCCCACGATGGGGACATTTTTCGTATACGATGTGCCGCCCCAAGGGGCACTGCGCCGCATGCGCCTGGGCTGCGGGATGATGCGCAAAGAAGACCGGGGGGAGGGGGCGCCAAGATGCGCGCTACTGCCTGGAGGTAGGGGTGTCTATCGAGTTCAACGAGCCGAGTTGGCCTCAACTCGGACTCGAACTCGATAAGAAACTAAGGCTCGAACTCGGGCTCGATAAGGGTCGAGCCCTGGATCACCAACTCGAACTCGTCGAGTTCGAGCTGACTCGCGAGCCTCTTATCGAGCCACGAGTTTCTGAGCTGGCTCACGAACCTCAAAATGAGCTGGCTCACGAGCCTCTTATCGAGTCATGAGTCTCTAAGTTGGCTCACAAGCCTCAAAAGGAGCAGGCACATGAACCTCTTAACGAGTCATTGTTCCATTTTATACATTAAATTATGCAAATGCCATTTGTAATTTTGATTTTTTATACTCTTTCCGGTAGCTTTTTGGGCAAGCAAAATGTTTACCTCTATTTTATATCAAACTTAATGTGAAAGTTTCGGTATATATATTTCAACTCTTTATTAAGAGGGGAAATGAGTTATCGAGTCGAGTTTCCGAGTTGAACATCGTCCAACTCGGACTCGACTCGATAAGCTAACGAGCCATAAAACCCAACTCGGGCTCGGACTCGTTAAGATTTCGAGTCCGGCTCGTGAGCCCTTAATGAGTCGAGCCTGAGTTAAGCTCATCGAGCTCGAGCTTTCCTGACAGCCCTGCCTGGAGGCCACCTGAGCGTGCGCTGGAGTTCATGCGGGGAGAGGGTCGTTGCCGCCTAGGAGTGGCTCCGCCTCCTGGAGCCCGTGCGGCTGTACTGGAGGAGAGAACAGAGGTGGGTCGCCGCGAGGTTGGAGGAGGTCGCACGGGCAGGGACTTCGACGCAAGGGCTCGCCACTGGATCTGACGCCGAGCCTGCGCGTCTTGGGAGCCGCCTGGAGCTTCAAACGCCGCCTGGGGTTTCAGTGGGCGGCCGCCTGGGGTTCGCCAACAATGGCTCGCGCAGCCTGGGCTTTGTGGCGGAGAGGCTTGCGTGCGTCGCCGCGGGAAGAATATGGAAGAATAGGCCACCTCCTCTAGGGCTCCTGGCGATGTCATCAGGGAGGATCGACCGAGGCGGTGCTCCATCGATCTGAAGGGTGTGTTGCCTTGCGCGAGGTACTTGCGTCATATGCATCATATGTTGTTGGATGGGGATACTCCAACATACGTGCTTCCTGCGTGCGCAACTGGGGTGCTGGGGACACTGCCGCCAAGGGTTTCTTCATCTTGTTGCTGAAGGGGGTGCGTGCCTTGCGCCTGAAGGTTTATCGCTGGAGCGTGGGCTGCGGAAGACGAGGGAAGGGTCGCTGCTGGAGGGGAAAATGCCTGGAATCGTTAGGGCTCACCGCCAAGAGCCGCGTTTCTCCATGCGATGAACAGATCTTTAACATAAACATAATATTCAAGAACATAATTCCAGAACTCGAATCTCGAATCAACAATAAAGAACAAAAAATTCCGCGAGAATCGACCCACTCTTATACCATGTTAGAAAATCGGAAGCGGAAGCGAAAACATGGATAAAATAAAGAAATATGAATAGCGGGATTTTACGTGGAACCCTACTCCGTGAGGAGCGGGATGAAACCATGGGAGAAGCCCTCAAAGGGGTGTGTCTTGTATTGCACTTTCTCATCTTTTACAGGAGGCCTGGGGCTCCTTATATAGCCTCCATAGGGCCTCCAAGTCCCATCACTGGACAATGTGTGACTAAACCACTGGATGGGGTAAATGGATCCTGGAGGGATCCATTTAGCCTCCTACAGCACAATAGGCGCACATAACAAATACTCCAACAAACTCCAACGGTCGCATCAAAAAAAGAGGGTCTCGATATCAGGTAGGAACACTCATCAGCATGTAATAAATGATCAGTGACTCTGACAGGGCCCCATCAACGACACGAGCATGCCATCATTAAATCACAACCCCAAAGTAAAGGGCCACCTCTGCCACGACAAGAGCCACGAAATCCTCTTGCCAATCAAGAAGGGGAAGGGAAGAGCTTGAACATCCCACCACATCATTGACAACCTTTTTCTCAAGAGATGACTCTAGCGATAAGAAAGCTTATGATACCATGCCACATCTAGAGACATCCCCAACCAAGCACAAGTCCGTGGAGGCACCCTGACACCCCAACCACCACACCCTCAACCACATGTTGGAACTCTTCCACCTTTCAAGCATCATCCCAAGAAAACCCTTTGAGAATGCATATTGCACCTCCGTCGATGATGATTGACTATCATGTATTGGAAACACTTGATCAGGTCTCTACAATCCTATCTAAGATGACCCCTCTCACCACAACAAAAGCGACAATGCCTTTTTCCTCCTCGACGTTAAATCCACTCAAAGCTACAGTGCGAGAAGATCTCCAGGGCCTTTGTCAGACAGCCACCTAAATCGCAACCATATCATTATTTACCTCCATCTTCCAACTCCCCCTTTCCACAACCTATCCTCGCTCTCCATCATTTCCCTGCACTCCTTCAGAAATAACTTAAGCCATCTTCGTTGGTTTTCTTTCTCTTTCTCTTCCTCTATCCTCAATTTTCCAACTCCCAATCATGTTTCTCCTCCTCACACAACTTGATGTGTTCTCCCCCTCCTTATCTCAAATATTTTCCATGCATTCTCATCCAATATCATGTCCAAACGGCACGTTTACCCATCTTCCACTAATACTCTCTGACTCAACCTCAATCAACATTCTCCCCTTCTAAAAATGTGTGAGGCATCAATCGGTATTAGAGGCAGCACTCATAGTGTTTCCATGATATGATGATCCATACCCTCAATGTCCACCTATCTTCCATATAATGAACAATGGCTAGTTCCTTCTATTAGTCTTATCATGAAGGCCTTTTATATCACCCATTGCCAGCAATATCTTCCATTGTCATCTCAAACCACCATCTTTACTTAATAAGCATCATAAATCATTGTTCAATATCCTCATCTCCTCTTCTCATGCCATTTCCATCAACTACATTCCCACGAGCAACTTCCCCACAACCTTAATTCATCGCTATTGTTTGTTTACATCCCCAATACGAGAAGGGGGGCAAAAAGGTGGTTGGATGTTGGTTCTTGACCTCTTTGGTGGGTCTGTGCGGGGGCTCTCTCATGCCTCGCCCATTCCAAGTTAACTGTTGGGCTTCGGCTTCCGGACGAAGGTTCGGATCCCATTGCTCTTAAAGTGGAGGGCAATGCGTGAGGCTGGTTTCACAGAGCAGCGATCATTTTGAGCGTCAAAAAAAAATACGAGAAGGGGGGAACCTCGGGTACATTCCCACGAGCAACTTCCCCACAACCTTTGACCATTGCTATTGTTTGTTTACATCCCCAATACGAGAAGAGGGAATTCCCTGGTGGATTGGGAAACCATCAAGCGATCAAAGAAAGATGGGGGCTTAGAGGCTCAGAATGTGGAATGTATGAACAAGGCTCTCCTTACAAAGTGGGTCCTACGAGAGTGGGCAGCTCTGATGATATTATTTGTCGTCTACTGCGGAACATTTATGATATATGCGGACCTTTGACTGCCGGCGGCATACAAGCATCGTCCTCCCTCTGACAAGGCATTCGAAAGGTTGTTCCATCGTTGGGCACAGCTCTGAGATCTGTATTAGGCAATGGTGAGATGTTTCATTTCTAGGTAGATGACTGGCCAGAATGTTGTCCTTGACTCTTTGCTCTAGCAATGGACAAAAATGTGGCGGTAGTCAGGGTTAGGCAGGTGGCACCTAGGCTCCCTCTTTCACGGCAAGGTTCTCGGACCAAAGGTTGGTGCAGTTTGCAGTCTGCTCAACGATTTAGAGGAGATTAAAAGCACGGCACATGGGATAGATCACTTTCTTTGGGCAGAAGGAAAATTTTTGGTGCAGAACGCCTATCGATTTTTTATGGGTGTGCAGCCTCCGATACATGAGGATAGGAACGTGACCTTAGAATTATTTAGAGAAGCAGGATTTTGTTGAGAATAAAGGTGTTCTTATGGCTTGCCAGGCGGGGACATGTACGGCAGGACAAGATTCTAAATACTAGTGACTCGATGTGTGAGAGATGCAGGGACGAGGCTGAATAAATCGACAATCTTTTTCCAGTTGCGAAAGTTTGTCTCTAGTTTGGGGGAGGGCACAAATCGATTGGCTTACTGCGGAGAGTAGTTTGTCCTTTTGGGCTTCCATTCAGGATGTGTGTGGCAACTCTCATGAATGCAGCCCGCTTCCTTTTGAATTACTATGGGCCGTCTGGTGTGCTAGAAATAAACTCACCTTTCGTGGCCAGTTGTTCTATTATAAAAAAGTTTAGGAACACTGTAGGGCCCTTTGTTTGGCTTGGATGCATGTAACCTAAGTTTTATGTATGACTATATCATCTTTGTGGTGGATCCCAGCTTGGGATTCCACCCTCTTCCTTTTCAAAAAAAAACATGTCGGAAGACAGATTTTTCAAGATGCATATTAGTTTCTCATTTGTATTCTCTCTAATCTGTACTTTTTATTTATTTTGGTCATATTTTGTTTTAGTTTTTTTATTTATATTACATAAATATTTTACTAAGAGAACTCGGTTCATTCGAGTTGCTTCATGTTATCTTGTAACCACCTTGACAAACTCCCCCATGCCCCACATTGGAATTCTTTAACTTCCCCTATCCACCATTACGCGGTTTGGCACGAACTTACCCTTCCCATCCCGTGTATTCTTCAAGAATTCTCATCCAAAACCTCCTGCAACAGGCAAATCCTCACATTCTTTCTCTTATTTTTCCTCACTTCTCCAGTCCCCATTTTTCCCTTCTGAAAATCCATACACGACAAATTTTCATACTGATTAGTGACAATTCTGGCATTTCTAGGATGAGTCGCATTCCATGCATAAAAATCAATATTCTAAATTGATATCGCCCATCAATAAAGGAGAAGTTGGACAGAGAAGAGTGCACCATAGAGTTTCATTGGAGCACTTGAAAGGTAACAACAAAGAATTCGAAATATGTGATATTCTAAATTTCATATCAAGCTTAGCTTTGATCTAAATTATAGGGATCATTTCCTCTATGTTTTAACCATCATAAATTATATAATACTCACAAGTGACTGATAAACATGGCACAAACCCCTGGTATATGCATGTGAATGGACGAATATTACATTCAAGTACTGAAGCATCCAAGAGAAGTATCAACTACTCTTAGCAGTAGTTACTAAGACCATGCTTCACAGGATCCGATAAATTCTAACTGAACCATTAAAAAATGATTGCGAACAATAGAAATTTTGCAGGTCTATAATGATGTATGTGTGTAGCGTATATTATATAGTATGATGTAAGCATACATATATATCGAATGTGCTGCACATAAAATTGACTCTGGTTTTTATATTTAGTTTTGAAGAAAGCAGGTTTTATTGTCTCTATCAATCCATACCAAGAATTGCCCAACATTAATTGGGTCGATTTTGATTTTTACACTATGTTTGAAAATCTGGTGACATTAAGAAACATGCAATAATAAACTCCAAAGTTGTGTCAAGAATGATGTCACTGGACAAGTCAGGATAAGAATATTTCCAATAGACGGCTGTGTGATTCATCTCTTTTTTTGTCATCCTTTAAATTACTTTTACTTGTCTGCGTCATATCATATAATAACCTCTTTCACAGTTGGAAAGCACTGTGCGATGGGGGAAGGTCGAACAAATGGGTTCATAGATCCGTAATAACCTTCTTCTAGTAAATGTTAACTATTATCTGCACTCGTATAATCTAAATAGAAAAGCCAAAAAAATAGTAATTTCCTGAAATTTATAATTACAAAAACACATCTAACACATTTATCCGGTGATTAATGGTGAAGTTTTTTTGGCACACACCTATACGGTGGAGGCCCTTTTTCTTTTCAAAAAAATCTAAAAATCTATCACAGAACGTAAACTTATGGAAACACTTAGAGTGATGTTACAAAGATGAAAGGCACAATAACTTATGTCTGGCTTTCAAATTTTCCTAATTGGTTGTGCACATACTCTCTTGTCTATCTGATGGCACAATGCCACAATGTAAAACTAAGGGGCTCAAAGCCATTAAACTTCCTAAAAAAGCAATAAAACGTGTTCTTCAAATCTCAAGCAAACAACACCATGCCATGCTCAAAACGAACAAATATTCAAATCATACCTTCTCAAAGGCTTCACGTAGGACCAGAGGATCATAAGGCGTGGAGGGAATGGATTCTGAGTACCATGGTGGGTTATACCATCTCCTCAGTCCTTCTAGGGAAAAACAAACAAAGTACAGTTTCTCAACACCAAAATACATATTAGATGAACGATTAAAGTAAGACTCCTCCAAAATAGAGTAGAATAACTTTCAATTAATAAAAATTCCTTTCAATATATATAGGACTGACGTTCCAGATGTAGATTTTAATACTGATCAATCGTCACCTTGCGTATAAAATGACCTACCATCTTTACTAGAATATATGTGTCCGGGAGGAAACGCAATAAATCGCTCGCAGTCATCGCTCAATGCTTTCATTTCTGAAGCAAACCAAATAGATCCTGTGCGGAAACACGACAAATTACATATTAATGGATTTCCTGTACCAAGTCAAGTGGCAATGAATTGTTGAAACTATGTATTCAGGATGAGAGCATATTCAAATCTGAAGCACTGTCTATAATCATATATCACCAATGTCGCACATTACATGAGGGCAAAAGGCTGGGTGGCATACACTAACAATTATCAAGAACGTCTTAAACCAATCAAGCTTTCTGAAAACTTAAAGGCCTAAAAGAGGGGGGGAAATCCAACAAACTTAATATTTTTTTAAAGGGAACTTGATAGTTAATACACCATACAGTGTACGCCCATATGTATTGTTTTTGTTTTTAAGAAGAAGAAGAAAACGTTTGGACATCCAGAATGATGACTCCTCAAACTTTACTTAATCAAACTACAGAAAAATTAAATCAGTCATGATTCAAGCAATGCCGGTGCATGCTCAACCACATTTTCAACACGCTCTCCTGCTGGAAAGATTGACTAGGTCAACCAAAGATCTAACACATGTTGCACCAACAGAACCTCAAAATACATGCGACAGCAGCGGAAATGGAGCCCACCCAATCCATTGTCCTCTTGGGGAAGAAGGCACCATATACTCCCACTTGATCGAATAAATCCCCATTAAAGCATGAGCAATCTTCCCTCATTTTGACCCTCGACATTGCTCAGAATCTCTGTCATCAGCAAGAACTCCTGCAACCACTAGTCAGAGAAAGACGAATAAAACATGAGAGCCCAAGCACCATTATACCATGTATCTACAGTACTCACTTCTTGTTCATTGCCAATGCAAAATGCCTTGGAAACTTTTCACCAAGAACCCCAATTTTATATCAATTTCAGAATCAAGCAAGGTTTGAAAAAATGAAAAACAAAACAAGATGTTTTCCCTGTAAGTGAGGCGAGAGCCTCAGTTTACAAAGGAAATAGCCATAAAAACAATAATAAAATATATACTAATGAAATTATATATTATCTGACTAACTTGTAATATATATCACTATAATATATGATGAAATTATAGAGATAGGACCAACAAAAGAAAAGATATGCAACTCTATATTTCTTTTTACTAAATTTTCATCCAATCAAAGAGGGGGCCATTGGCTATAATTATCATTAGAGTTTATGAGATTACATAATTGCCACTAAAATATTTATCAAAGAGAGAATCGTTAGCTATAATTGTCATTAGAGTATATGAGATTACATACTTGTTACTAAAATATTTATAGTACATAAAATTATGATAGAATATACTACGATGAAATTTATATGTTATGCAGCTAACATATAGTATGTGACAACACCGAGATGCCTTGAATTCTATCTTGTTTGTTCTGCTCGGTACATTACATAGTTCATTATGTGACCGTTCACTAAAAATTAAGTTTACAAGCACTATGCGATTTGTGAATTCGTATGTTTAAGGTTTGTTAGAGTATAAGTTATATGCGTCACTATTGTGTGAGATGGGTAAATGGATCACTCCAGGATCCATTTACCACATCCAAGTCTTTAGTCCCCCATCTACCAATTGTGAGATGTGGAGATTCAGTGAGGGCTATATAAGAAGCCCCTCACCCCTCGTATTCAGATGAGAAAGTCAATAGACTGTCAGCCCTTTGAGGCGTTCTCCCGTGGTTTCATCCCGCTCCTTAGGGAGTAGAGTTCAACGTAAATCACATTGTTCTTTCAAGTTTATTTCTTTTTCTATGATCATGCTTCCGCATTCATATTTTCTAACACGGTATCAGAGCGGGTCGATTCTCGAGGATTTCAAGTTCTTATTTCTGTTCGAGATTCGTGTTTGATGTTGAAGATTTGTTTGTAAAGATTATTCCTGCATTCAAGAGTTGTGACTCATCCAAGAAGGTTCCGCAGTTTGATTTCCAGGGTTTCGTTGAAAACCCTAATCATGCCTCACGCGAGATCATCTCCAGGATTTTATGTTGATTTATTCAAGATTCGAGTTGTTGATGTGATGTTCTTGAAGATTATTTGTTCAAGCTTTACGGTTCTCTAGAACCCTAAAATCTGCAAGTTAAGATCTCTAGGGTTTTCTAAAAACCTAGATCGACCATTCGTGAAGATCATGCATATGCGCCCGAAATCTCCACGCCAAACAGGCTCCAGCCGCATATGGCGGCAGATCCTCGGTCCAACCGGGGCCCTTGCACAATCCCTCAGGCGGAAACCCCGTTGCTGTCGGTGCGGCATCATCCTTCATGCTCCTCCCAACATGTGGCACTCCCATGCGAGGAACCTCACCTCCTCGGGTGGCGACAGCCCTAGCGTCAACCTCATCTCACGCCACGAGCAGCTCCTGGCAACGACGCTCCATGAGGAGTCAAGACTCCTCGCGCGCATCCAAGTGAGGGAGGAGATGTCTTCGCATCAGGCAAAGTACCTTCCTCTCGTTGCGGTGCCGATCTCCGGTCCCAGGCGGTGCGAGGCCCACCCGGCGGCAGCTTCTGGCAACGATCATCTCCCAGGCACCGCCCCTCCGACTTCCATACAGGAAGGGGCCTCTCGCCACTCCCTCTACGACCCCCCAACACATTGGCGGCATGCTCTGTCCCTTTCATCGCCTCCAGGCAGTAGCCCCTCCTCCAAGCCGATCTCGACGCCCCTCGCAGGCGGCGGCGGCAATAGAGAAGAAGCCCCAAGTTGGGGCGGCGTCCTTCTAGTAGGGGGTTCCCATCGTGGGAACATTAATGGAGGGGACCCGATGGCCTTTAAAAAAAAGGAGAAAATTTTGTAGGGGTTATTTGTTCGTGTGTCCAAGTTGAAAAAAAAGTGGAGAGTTTCTATTGGTGGGTTGTCGATTATTTAAAAAAAAATGTTGCAATTAAAAAAAGAGGGCATACAAAAAAAACGTACACGGAAAAAAATGAATGAAAAAAAAGAAGGAAAAGCCGTAAAAATATGTGTGAACGGATTGTTAAAAAAAGAGATGATGGCTATTAAAAAGGGATTGTAATGGTCGATAAAAAAATGATTTAAAAAATTAATTGAGAAAAGCAAAAAAATCGACGGCTTCTGTGATGTCCCATTTTCTTGTCTTCTCCCAACTTGGTCGATGTCTTCATTCCGACCTGTATGGGAGAAAGGGGGAGTATTGTGTAGAGTCACATGTCAGGTTCCAGATTCAGATTCTCCAGATTCCCGACCATTCAGTTTCTCAGACTCTACAGTTCAGATGTTCAGACTCGACGTCAGATTCCGAGTCTTCAGTTTCTAACACGCACATGTATGCGGTCTTTTCAGATGTGCACATGTTTGCCATCATTGTTTGCAGTCCCCATTTTTTGTGTTTCGGTCAGGGTCTTCACGTGATCCATAGGGACTACAGAGTAGAGATCCCATTCCCTATGCCATGTGGACTAGGGTTTTCATGTGATTTCATAGGGACTTCAGATTAGAGTATCATTCTCTGAGTTAGATGGGAGAGACTCAGTTCTCTGACGAGGAGACTTATTCAGACTCCATTCTCCAACGACCATGGACTCTGACGAGGATTGCACTCCACGGTCCTTTTCAGTTCGGCCCTTTCAGAGATGGGGCAGTTGTCCACATGTTGTGGCAGACCAGAGTTCTCTGTGTAGAGACTCATTTTCAGTTGCAGTGATTCTGACAGACGCAGTACAAAGCACATTCTCTTCAACGAGAGATTCAGTTTGACTCACACTCTAATCCATTCATCCTCCTCACATGCACGGCATGAGAAGCAACGTCCTTGACAGCAGCCGGTAGTTTTGCGCATTGAGTCGATATTGTCTGTCGTGTCATGTATTGTGAGTTGAGATTTCTTTCTATTTGTCCAAGTTGAGCACTGCATGTTCCAGCTTGAGGGGGGGTGTTGGAGTATAAGTTGTATGCATCACTATTGCGTCACTAAATATCCAAATCTTTAGTCCCACATCTACCAACTGTGAGATTTGGAGACTCCGTGATGGTTATATATGAAGCCCCTCACCCCTTGTATTCAGATGAGAAAGTCAATAGACTATCAGCCCTTTGAGGCGTTCTCCCCTGATTCCATCCCGCTCCTTAGGGAGTAGGGTTCCACGTAAATCCTTTTGTTCTTTCAAGTTTATTTCTTTTTATATGAACGTGAAGAAGGTCAGATTTAAGCATTCGTTTTTTATCCTAAATAACTAAACATTTATAAACACCTGAAACTACCAATATAATAAATGATTTTCTTAAGAAAATGCTCCTAAAATCCTTAGAGCCTCATGGAACGTCTCGTACATGCATCATTCCTCAACTACCACGACTGAGCAAGGTGTACGCCTTGCCAAAGGAAACTGAGGTACGCGCCTCGTGGCTAGAATGGCTTGCCTCATTTTGCCTCCCGGCTTTTTGCGCCTCGAGGTTAGCTTTTTTTAACCATGGAACCAAGAGCCCTTCATGTTACCTAAGATGGAGAAACCGCTTCTTAAATATTTACAATAGTTCTTGACATCCATAAGAATCATCCATGTCGGTAGTATTAGCATACCTCCCATATCACCTATCAACCAATATCTCGGAGTATCTAAAAAGATACTCCTTGATTTCGCCTAATATATCGCCAAAGTGATTGATGTGTTGTTGGCATTTAAGAATGGGAGCACTCCGCCAATATCGATATGAGAAAAGCTAGGTAACGGAATATCCAGTTGTTGTCATTGTTGACAACAACTGGATCCATGGCTATAGTCCTGGGCAACAGTAACATCCCTATGCATATTATGCACACTAAATACATTGTACGCTTCCTGACCGAGAAGACCTATCTATTTGTATGTTGATCTCTAAGGGCAAAGTATGACCATCCATAGAGGACAGTTGCTCCATGAACCTCAAAAAGTCATAAAACCTCCACTTCAACCAAGTACATGAAAAGATAGGAAAACCATGTGATAACACCTCATCCCTTAAAGAAGTCGGACCATTAGCTCAACCAAAATGTACAACTAATAACGAAAGCACCCTCTTACATTCAATCATCCTTCTAATCATTAAAGGACTCTTATCACCATGGACCAGGTACAAGAAAGAACAATATCTTTTTTAAAACATGGAAGCTGATCTCACGTTCCCAATGTCAAACCTAGTAATGATCTCTGACTTCTGATAAGGAGAGAAACATAAAATAAGTAGTAAAGGACCAAGGGAAAAGATGATGTTCGAATGCAAATGGTGCATGTGTAAAACTAGAGAAAGTTTGGGACTAGTCAATATTGACATTCATTTGAAAAGAGAAGTTAAACATCATGTTGTTGCTTATAGATGAATTTCTTAAGTAAAAAAGAATACAATGGGGTGTGCGTGAAAGGAAGAAAGAGAGATGCTTCAAATAAAAATAGAGAATCCCAAAGGAGGCACCCTTAAGAGAAATGGATGGTTGCAATTAACGAGAGAAACTGCTACAAATGTATTAAATGATCCCATTGAAAAAAGGCAAAAAAATGAGTAGTGTCTTAAGTTCATTATGATTATGTCGTTAATATATAAAAAGCAAGCACGTAGGAAAGAAGACTACACCCATTCTATCTTATATAGGCATTTGATTGTTTCTCATGTAAATTATTTGGTAAAGCCGTTGAGCTACTACAAAGTTGTTTCGCTTCCATTTTCTTAACATGAATTCAATAGAGTAAACTATGCAAAAGTCCATGAACTATATACCTCAGTATCAATGTGGTCTTCAGTTACAGATGTGAGTTAACAACATTATCTTTTCAAACATAAGATCGAAACGCCCCCACTTTATTTGAGGGCTTTTTCTGCATGAACACAACCCCATAATTGCATCCAATTAATCCCCCTTCAACTTCCCTAATTTATTACCATCCCACATTCCCAGACTATGGACAATGTAGACAAATAAATGGCAGCTGTCTCCAGCATTGTTATCCTCATCATCACAATGGTCATGTCCCTCACCACTCCTTACTCTTCCCCGTGGGGGTCATGAGAACTTCTCCAAAACATTGGTTTCCCCACAATGCATGTAGCCATCCTCCCCACTGACAAGCTCATCGCATTCAACTGCATTGACTTCAGTTCCTCCAACATCACCCACCCTCATGTTATTGCTGCAATGACGACCAGAACCAGGCCCTTAACCATGATTGCTCAGCATATTCTGTTGAGCTTGATTTGTCCTCCCTTTCCCTCTGCCCCCTCACTGTCTTCACCAATACGTGGTGTTCCTCCGACCACCTTACCCGAGATGGCACCCTCACCCAAAAAGGTGCTTCAACGACGTCAACGACTACGAGGAAAGCACCGCTGGCTTGGCTGTCCGGAGGCAGTACAACACCAACCACATCCTTCCTGACAGCAACACCGCCATTATTGTAAGCATGAGGAGAAATTTTAGCTACAAGTTCATACCAAAGAGAACGAAGCAACTGACAACCTTATGCATGTAGTTCTTGAAGGACACTCGTGACGCACAGACAGAGCAAAAACCTCCACCCTTTCATCCAACACTCCCATGATGGCAATCTTTTCATCTTTGATAACACCAAAACCATCCTACTCGACTACATTGAGGGTATAGCAACCCTAATCAAAAAGGCAACGACCAAAGACGACGTAGCTGCCGTATGGGACTTTCTTTCCGGATAAGTTCCCAGGGTCAGATAGAGAGATGGAATGAACTATTGACTTGATTTTCACCAATGTGAACACTCCCTACAGGATGGCACCACCCGAATTACGGGAACAGTAGACACAGCCACAAGGGGCGACTGCTTCTTCGCTTTGAATGAAGTCTACGGGATACCTGAAGATAACGACCGATCCGAAGATCGCCGCGTATTATGACTTTCGCCTTTCTTTTTTGTTTGGAATGACGAATGCGCCAGCGAGTGAGCCTCTGCACATTCCCGAACATGCTCAGTGACGCCACATGCAACTTCACCTCCACAGACTCCTTCGTCCTCCTTCCCTTCCACCTCGACCAACTCAGAATACAAGCCCATATCATGATATGCAGGAGGCACCATCGTAGACATACATCATGGCTAACAGGTCGATCTACATCCCTACTATGAATCCATGCAGTCCTATAACAATCACTAACACCAACCCATCTTCAAGTGGGTCATGGGCGGCATGGTGGTTCCTTCCAAATGGTGATGTGGTGCTCATTGATAAAGCTTCAAGTGGATCAACATGATGGGGGCATGTGGAGGGACCTAATGCTTTCCATGTCATCTACCATGTCGGTGCAACACACGACGATGAGTTATTCGGCACATTCAAGGCATTGAGCCTAATGAAGACATCAAGATTATACATATGTTATCCGACGATCGAGTTTTCGAAGTAGGTGGTGGAGAACGCATGCTCCTTCTTTATGGGGATGGTGGTATTCCTTTAGATTAGGACGATCATGACCCCACTAACAGTCTCAAAGCTGATGAAAAATGAGGTCACATCCGGAAGAAGCTAATCTTGAACTTTCGTGTTTCCCTCTCCACTTAAGATGGCAGCTTGCATGGCACAGCCATAGGCGAATGCCTCGTTAAGGTTGATGCTCTTGCAGATCTCCTTCCCATTGAAAAAGTCTTGTAGGAGATGTTGGACTTTAGGGTAAACATGTGAATTCGCATGTGAAGATGATATCATTAATATTGTTCTTGTTGAAGAAGCTCTAAGAGCGGCTGGATTTTGGGTATACATTGGGAGAAAGGAAATAGAGCTCATAGAGTTGGGTGGAACTCATTCAGGGATTGATTAAAAATGGGTTTTGTCCTCATCCATGAAGGTAAGGGCGACAAGGCAGTTATGTCAGATAAAAATAACACTGTTACCGAATTAAATAGATAATGTATCACATTGTTACGTTTTGAAATTTAGGTGTGACATTGAAATTGAGTGCATAGTTCATCGACTTTAGGTGTAATTTACTCATTTCTGTAGCTAGTGTAAACAATCTCTACTTAAAGGGTTGAGTTAAATACTAAACTTTTACAATTATCGAATAGAATTATAAATACAGAATCCAAAGGCATAGGATATAGTGAGTACTAGCTCATACCATCTAGACCCCATCCCATGTAAAGTGGGGTAATTCCAATTGCATCCCTTGCAGCAATAAAACTTTTGTCACGAGTGTCCAACAAAACAAATGAAAACATTCCATCAAGCATGTCCACAAAATGTTCTCCATATTCTTCGTACTGTTAAGGGTCAAAAGAAGGCACCATTTACCACGTAATATAATTTTAATCTCAGTTTGCCACTATGGTTAAACTTTAGTAAAAAAATGTAATTTTTTTATTATATGAAGTACTTACAAGATGAGCAATCACTTCACAGTCACTGCCAGTGCGAAATTCGTGAGATTTAAGTTTTTCCCTTAGCTCCCCGTGGTTGTAAATCTCGCCATTAACCTGAAAGTTAAAAAATGTATATATGACCGAATATCCTAAGAATACATCCACGGAATCACGAGCAAAGGTAAAACATTTTCCGGTCATGAACCAATTTAGATTTCTCTAAGCAATTTTTCTCCCATGTGATCAGTCTACACGGCTTGGTTCTTGTGGGTTTTTAGTATGCAATAAATGCATGTGGAAGTCTAACAAATACTTACGTTGTGGGATGAAGAGGAATGTGACCATAACAAATGCATGTGGCCAATCTCACTCTATATGGGAAAATGTTTGATTTTTGTTAGCGAAATCAGAAGAGACAGGCCAAAGAAGAGGCGTAAAAAATGTCTTCCCATTCCTCCTCTTCACAGGATTTCTTTTCGATGAGAGTTGTGAAGCGTTCTATTATGGATTTTTAGGAAACATTCTACTGCAGATATGAGGTCTCTTTCAGGGCTCTTTTGGCAACAATTATTTGTATTGAAAGATAGAAATAATGCAATCTCCATAAAACAATATAATCGAATCAAATTTAAAAAAAACTCACTTTAATGAAGGACTTTTATTGAAAAACTCGAGCATCAACAATTGGCAGGGAATTGCACCCATTTTTGGAAAGGAAACGTGCCACCTACATTAACAATGGTTTTCCTGTGCTGGATTGGGACACAAAGAAAGAACTTTGCAATTACCCTTGCAATAATTCATCTCAGGATTTCCGGGTGCCACAATTTATCACACATGAAGCAGTGAGGCAGCAATGAAGTTTTGTGTTGGTTGAATAAATAATACAATCTTTTTTTTTTGAAACAAGAGGGGGGAACATGCACAGGTGCCCGCCCCCAAGATTTGAACCCTGGTCTTTTGGGTGGTAGGCACACTGCACTACCAACAGACCTTTTTTTTAGAGTATACCAACAGACCCTTGAAGTGGGTTCTTGATATAATGCAATCTTTTAGGAACTGGATTTAATATTTGATTATGGGACCAGAGATTTGCCGACCTCCAATAATCCTTGAGGGAAGACTGATGCATAATTAATGCTGCAGACATCCATATGTACATCTAATAGTTTGTTGGGATTTTCATTACTACTGAAGAACTGGTGTTCTTTTCCCGTTCATTCCATGCAAAATAAGGATATATGACAATACAACATGAAACCAAAACAAAAGGAAATATAAAATGTAAATGGTATTGAAAACATAACATATGTGCACCTAATAAATTGTTGGTGTTTTCATTACTACCAAATTGTTGAGATTTTCATTACTACCGAATAACGGGTGTCCACAACCATTTTCATTACTACTGAGTAACTGATGTTCGTTTCCCATTCATTCCATGCAAAATAAGGAAATACAACAACAATGCAACATGAAACCAAAATAAGAAAATATAAGATGTAAATAGTATAAAACATTGTCCGGACTGATGTAAATAGTATAAAAGCTAACCAATGAAAAAGTCCAGAGAGTGTAACATTGTCCGGACTGATGAAGCGAAGTGTTACTTACCGTGACAACAACCGTCTTGTCCTCATTGTAGAGAGGTTGATCTCCTGAAGTAGGATCTACTATCGCTAGACGTTGATGAGCTAGATAACAATCTTGAAAGCAGTGCAATCCACTCCAGTCAGGGCCTCTGTGACGCAACCTGGAATCAAACAACATGGGATTTGAATTGCATTAACTGCATCAGACTTCGCTCTATACTGCCAAAACTAAAATCATCTACTGTTTAGAGGGTAAAGCATCTCAGCAGTCCCGAAACCAGCCAAAGATGAGTATACAAAGAAAACCCGTGACTAATTCAAAAGTAAGTAAAAGCTAGACAACGTGTTGTGTTCTAGCATCAAACTCTGGAATGCACCTGAACGGGGGGTGCCAACCGTGCGCAGATTTTATGAAAATTTTAAAAACCGAATGAGAACGAAAGTAAATGAGGGGGAAAATGAAAGAAAGTGATTTTGAAGTGCGAAAAAAATGAACTTTCCATCGACTTACTGATCACGGAGAATAATGAGATTCATACCTTGTCCACAACCTTTCAACATTTTAATTTTGAAAACCATAACGCCAAGTAATCCACATGAACTTTGTTTAAACAGCGCCTCGTTTTTCCATCGAAGAATCAAAGCAAAATAAACCCCCATGCCGAATCCCGCGAAAACCAAATCGCACCTCCAACCACGCGAGAAACTAACATCACGTATCAAAAAAAATACGCCGTCGCAAAACACGAAAGCTTCGATCTTTCCGGTGGGAATGACGGTGGCGTCGAACCTGCGGGAGAGCTCGATGATCCGGGACCTCTTGGAGAGCGAGGTGTCGACGCAGCCGAGGACGGCGAGGATCCCGCACATGGCGGCTGGAGGAGGAGGAAGAGAGGAAGAAGGGAAAAAATACGCAGAACGCCGAATGGTGAGCTCCTTTGTGTCTGTATGTGGGGGTATCAAATATTCTAGACCATCGGATCGCTACGGTCCTCGTCCTGTGGATTGGATTCCAGATTCCCGAATCTCTCTCGTTCTCTCTCGATGGATCAATCGATCGATCTGTCTTGTTTTAAAATCCGCGGGCCGTGGCATGGACCGAACTTCACGAACTTCATCTCCTAACAAAAGAATGGACATGCAATGGAAAATTTTTGTCATTTGCTTGAAAATGGACATGCAATGGCAGATTTTTGCCATTTGCTTTGGAATAAGATCTGCGGAGAGCCCATAACTCGTTTTGACTTTACTTCCCATTTTCATTTGGAAATATGCCCGTTTCCCTATCACAGACTGCCATTATCCAAAATGTTTGTAAGTTTCACTATTAGTTTTCGAAATCTACATGTAAATAAAATATGTGTAGATGGAAAACAATGTAATATAAGGAGAATAATATTTTAATGTTAGAATAAGAAAATATATTCTGCATTGGTCTCGATTGTGTTAACCTATTCTTGGGTTACTAGTCTTTTATCTAATATGATAACGTCATGTGTAACTCCCTGTTTGGTTGCAGGGTTGGGCAGGGTTGGCCCAACCCTGGTTACTATTCACAAGGGTACTTCCTCCTCACAGATTACTATTCACCCATCCCAACCCAGCCCAACCCAACCCTGCCCAACCCAGTAACCAAACAGGCCCTAAGTCTCCGTTTATTTTAAGAGCTAATGGATAGCATAAAACAATCAAGTAATTCCCTTCTTTCTTTCCACCAGACATCATGCGCAAAAGATCCCCAACAATCTCACCCCCCCCCCCCTTGATGTCGCCTCTTTTTTTTGTTGCCACCATCCTCAATGTCCTACCATCCACCGTTGCCACCATTCCCAACCCATTTCGTAACACTCATTGTCGCCACTAGCCCCAACAACTCTTCAATACCGCCACCAACCCCAACCTCGGTATACAATCACACCGACATCCCCCAAGCCCTGGCTTCCAATATCATCGCTAGCCTTACGCCCTGACCTCCATTATCGCCTTCGGGGGAGAGGATCCATCCAATCGATTTGGGTGACTTCGTCCATTTGACTTGAATTGAATTTGATTTAGGTCAAGAAAGAATCCACCCGTCACCCGACTAAATTAGATGGGTTGAAATATCTAGGTGAGAAATTTGGGCCGATTGGGTTGGCTGAAAATCATAATCCGTGTAGGAAAATTCTTGTCAGCTGGAGTACAGGTAGGCATGGGCAGAGGGAGAGGGTAGAGGTCATTAACCATGACCATCCACCCCCCCCCCCATCGATGAGCTATTTATTGGTTTTTTTGTTATAGACTTCTTCCCTATAGCAACATGTAATTTATCTTTCAAAATATAAAATATGAGAAAGGTTTTTTATTAATCTATGTTACCTTCCCCAATGGTATCATTATAAATTATCTGTATATGTATTTTGATGGATAAAGAAATAGCAATGTCATTAAAAATTCATGGCTCGACCTTTGCAAGAAGGATGGTGACATTGAGTGTGAAAACGGATGTCAAAGTAAGCACGAGTCAAGACCAATAGAAATGAGGAAAGTTAGTGAATGTTCAAGTTTATATGAAGTTAATAAGTTAAGACTATGGGGTTTTGAAGGGAAATTTAGGTCAGTTGAAGTGAGTTTGGATTGGAGCATAATTGTGTGGCAATAAGATAGGCTTTGAGTTGTAAAGAGGATATATAATTTATAGTATGTATTGATCATGTTGATGTCATCATAGAAGAAGTAGGGTGAGTACAACATGCAATGACAAATGAAATAGTGCTTGGCGAGACTAGGTTAGGCAACGAGTTGAGAGCTCATATGGGGAATGAATGTTGAAAATTAGATATATATATATATATATCAGAGTTTAGAATTCTTTACACTATATATTAAATATGTACTAGTTTGGTTGGATGGATCCTAACCTCGGGTCACTCAAAGCAAAAGTTTGGGTTATTTGGACAGGTTAGGTGGAAGACACGAAACCCACTAACTAACCCAATAATCATTTAAGGAATATGGTTTTGGTACAACTGAACGTGATAACCAAATGATCCAATTCATTATAACTCATTTTCTACAATTTGTTTGGGTTATATAGGTTGGTCTATATAGTGCCCACTCTAGTGACTCGATGCATCCACTATCACCGCCAACCCCATCCCTAGTTGTCAACCTCCAACCACCCCCTCCCCCAGCCTCCCACAATCCTTACTGTTGCCACCAGCCCCTCCATCGTTTAACGCCGCCAAACAACAATCAATCATTCCCAAGCACCACAACACTTATTTGGTCCCCATGGGGCCTCTGTAGCGCTCTATCAAATGCGCATCCATACAATGGATACACTAAAATGATTGAACAACCATCCTCGTTTGAGTAAGAAGAATTCTTTGCAAAATTGTTAGATGTTTTAAATTCAGATTCCGAATACACAATGGTGGACAGCAAATAGATGAAAGATCTGACGCTTGTTACAGTTGCTAAAGTTGCCACCAAGTTGATTCCTTACTCATCAAAGCTTAAACCTCTACCCTCTGACATGATTTTTGCCCTCCTTGCAGAAGAACCTAATACGCATTCAGTCATTATAAATTCCCATATGATCGAAGAACAAGAATATTGTCTACTTGAGGTTCTTAAAAGAAACCGCAAGGCAATTGGGTAGAACATTACGGATCTCAGTGGGATATACACATCACTCTTCTTGCGTCATATCTATCCCATATAAGACAGTAAGACCTACCGGGAATTTCAGCGTAGACTAAGCCCAAACCTCCAGGACGTTGTCATGAGAGAAATTACCAAATGTTGTGATGTGGGATTCATCTATCCAATCTCCGAATTAAAATAGGTGAGTCCCCTCCACGTAGTGCCGAAGAAATCTGGAATCGCCATTGTTACTAATGACAAAGGAGATGAAATTCCGACTAGAGTACCGACTTCATGGCATGTCTATGTAGACTAAAGACGCCTAAATCTTGCAACTAAGAAGGACCACTTTCCATTACCCTTCATCGATCAGATGGTTGAAAGATTGATCATGAAGGAATATTTTTGCTTCTTGGACGACTATTATGGTTACAATCAAGTGTCCCTCGCTATAAAAGATCAGGAGAAAACTACCTTTACAAGTTCGCTTGGGACATATGCCTTCAGAAGAATGTCCTTTGGATTATGCAATGCATCAGTTACATTCTAAATATGCATGTTGATGGCTCTCGCATATATGGTTGGTACTTTCTTCGAAACTTTTATAGACAACTACTTGGTATACGGGGACAATTTTGATTAATGTTTGACTTATTTAGACTGAGTTCTAAAGAGGTGTTGTGAAGTGAACCTTGTTCTCTCATGGGAGAATAGTCGTTTTATGGTGACTGAAGGCATTGTACTAGGTCATGTTATCTCCAAGTATGGCATGGAGGCTGACCCAACCAAGGTAGACGTAATTTCTAAACTTAAGCTACCAACAAATTTGAAGCATGTCCGGTCATTTTTATGGCACGTTGATTTCTACATAAGATTTATCAAAAACTCGGAAAGATTGCTCGACCATTGACTGGGCTTCTTGGAAAGGGGACCTATTTTGTGGTCGATGACTGGGTTCTCCAATCCTTCAATCTATTTAAGGATCTCATCACACTTGCTCATCTCTTTTAGCCACCTGATTGGTCTTTTTCCTTTAAGATTATGATGGATAATCCTGATTTTGGAATTTTTGATGTATTGGGATAAAGACGGGATGGGCTTTCATTTGTGATTCATTATGCTGGCAGAACACTTGATGAGGTCCGGAAGAATCACACTGTTACCGAGAAAGAGTTGTTGGCCATGGTGTTTGCCCTAGAGAAGTTTAAATCATATATGTTGGTGTACAGGGTCATTATTTATATCAATCACTCTACCATTAAAAGTACCTCCAAAGCAAGAAGGATGATAAGCCTCGTCTGTTTCGATGGATCCTTCGACTACATAAATTAGACCTTCTAAGCAAGAAAGATGCCAAGCCTCTAGAGATTCTAAAAAATTTTGATATCTGGTGGGGGAAGACACTTCATAAAAAAAATATGTTAAGAAGCTGACCAAAGTGTTTGTAATTGAACATCACATTGCAGCATCGTACCACCCACAGTCGAATGACTTAGTTGAATGCTCAAACAGAGAGATAAAGACTATCATGCAGAAACTTGTACGGCCTGACAAAAAGAATCGATCATAGTTACTTGACTCAGTTCTTTGGGCTTACCACACTGTGTACAAGTCTCCTCTTGGCATGTCTCGCTACCTCCTCGTCTATGGCAAGCCATAACATATGCACGTATAGTTAACTCATAAATCATTGCGGGCATTGAGTAAGTTTAACTTGGATTCTGAAAGAGCTGGAAAAATCAGAAAGTTGATCTGAACCTCCTGCTATAATTTAGAGACTATACGTATGACAACAACCTTATGTACAAGGAAAAGGTCAAGAAATAGCACGGCAAGCACATCCATAGTAATACTTTCGAGCTTGGGTGGAAGGTATGGTTGTTTGACGCAAAGTTGAAAATCTTTCCATGCAAACTGAAGAGCAAGTAGAACGGGACGTTCATAGTAAAAAATGTGCTTGACGATAAGAAGCCTCTTGACATCTGAATTGTACCTGATGCACAACGTGTTGTGGTCAACGGGAAGTTGTTGAACCCGTACCTAGAGCACAATGCATTCATGTCTGTTGTAGATTCCATCCAAGTGGTATTTCGTGAAGAGCTCACAGATAGTGATGGATCGGATACTTAATTAAAAATCAAATAAAAAAAATATTTTCTTCTTTTCATGTTCTCATTTATAATTCTTCTGAAAGGTCCTCATCCATTTCATCAATGTTGTACCTGGGACGTACTTTGTTCTAAGTACATGAGGGATAAGTACTCTGTTAGTCATTCCTTGATCCCTCACATGTCTCCTCAACTCTTGATACCATGTACAAACTTACGGATATTTTACCCTAAGTATAGGGGGAGATAGGTCAGCCGATGATTTCATACATCCCCACTCATGACCCTTCATGCCTTATGTATAGTAGTTATACATATGATCATTTGATCCTACGTATAGGGGGCAATCAACTTCCCATTCTTTTATTATTTAGTCATTGTAGAATAGATTTTTCTATGCTCAGTCTGAGTTATGTCTTCCTTTTCTCTCCGATCTATGAGAATGTAGCTAAAGCTAAGCATAGGAGGTCGTATATACGTTGTATATACATTAACCATAACCAGTACTTTCATATTTTCATAATGACTAATTAATAAAATACACATAATCCTTTTTGTAAATACACATAATAAATTGAGTTAAAGATGTTTTGCAAAACGATTTGAAAAATGATTAAAATAATATCTTGAGAAATATTTTGAAAACCGTTTGAAAAAAATTTTGCAAATTATTTTCAAACCATTGTAAAAATCTTTTATTTGCCAAAATTTCTTTTTTTGTGTAAATAAAATTTTTCAAAATCTCTTTGCAAATGATTTGAAAACATTATTACAAAAATACTTTGAAAAAAATCTATATATATATATATATTGTTAGAAAAATCTTTGCAAAGTGATTTTCAAATTTTGAAAATATTTATAAAAATGTTTGTCAAGTTATTTACCAAAATAAGTTTTCAAAATGATCGTAAAAAAATTCAAATTTTTTAGAACCTCGCATAAATAACAACTCAAACAAAATTCTTACAAAAACTGTGTAAAACTTGCATATAAGCCTTGTAAATAATCACTAGCACCCAACTTGCAAATTCCTAGTGTAAAGTACACCTCAACTATTGTAAATATAGATGCACACCCATATAAATATATCCTCATATTCCCGTTACTAACATTTATCCAAAAATCCATAAAAATTTGCAAAACCTTTTAAAAAATATGAATAAAAATTTGTAAAATCTTGCTTCCAAAAAAACATATAAAAAGTTCAAAATAGAAAATGTCTTCACAAGAATATTTCTCCTGTATTGTAAATAGCATTTGCATTTTTCAGAATGATCGAGAAATTTGAACAAGATTGAAAATTGGAGCTTGGTATAGACCTTAACCCACTCAATTTCAAAGGAACCCGTTAAGGACTGGAATTGTGATACTTCATGTCACCTTAACTTGTTTCTTTAGGTTCTGTAAGACCATGTTCATGAGTCGATTCATTGTATCTAACTAGAACCCTTCATATCATTTGTATGACTCCTGAGAAAGTGGATTGACTAGAGACCTCACATTTAACACTTATCAGATGGATTGTTGAAAGAACTTGGAGTATAAGTCGGGACGATGCTGGGCCGCTTCGTCAAGGATGACTCAGGAACTATTCTCGGGGATTGCAGAAATCAATACTCTAACCCACTTCATTTGATAGTCGTGATATCCAAAGACTGGAGACTGGACTGAGACAATGCTTCTGATGAGGAATGGTCTGCTGGCACAACTTTTTCAAAGACAAAACAGGGGATGATCAAAAGACTCTATATTCGTTGGGATACAAGAAAGAGAGCGTAGCAATGCAAAGTAAGGAAAAACCAAAGAAGAAGCCTACACCAAAAATTCCACAAAAAATGGAGCTTCCAGAAAAAGTCTAATTCTTGGCGAAGACTCGGTTACACCGACCGAGCCTTCACAAGGGGATGGAGATTACACTGGTCCATTCCCCACTTCTTTTCACATTATTCTAGCTTCTCCCTCTTTCGGTTGTGAAACCTGTGGCACCTGTCCTTAGAAGGAAATATCTATCTCCACGAGGACGAGTTACCATGAGAGCAGACACTTTGATTGTTTAGTGATTTGTCTGGGAAGAGCTGAAAATTTCACACAAAAGGATCTGTCATATCAAGCCAGCAAGGGTATGCAACTAAGAGGATGGTTCTGACCTAGTTATGAATATAACTGGATAATAGGATTATGGAACCTAAGGATTGTGTCACATTTCCTAATCTTGATGATGTTCCGAACAAATCGAGAATCCAAAGGTCTTAACCGAGCTCCAAACTTTGATTTTAATAAGACAAGTTCAACGGTTAAAAATTATTCCAAGTTTTTTCTTTTTCTTTTCTTTATTTTATTTTCTGTACTTATAAGCATAAGTGTTTGTCAGGGACTAGCAGAGGTAAGTATAAGTTGATGACGAATCTCCATTTCATCACCTTTATTCTCTCATTTTAGCCTCGGATCCCAAGTCAAATGCATCCAAATAACATTAAATTGTGTGGATAACACTCATTATTTATAATGTTACTACTGTTTAAAATAATAGGTTTAATTCCAAAATAAAAGAATATCAGAAAAAAAGAGAAAAAGAATAAAGTATCAAAGACATTGAGTGACCTTAAACCCCGAGACCCAATCATCGTCATGACTTGGTCGACGAGGGATAAAGTGGGGGGAAAATAAGAGCTAATAAATACACAAAACCCTAACTTTCAAATCATCAATAAATAGGTTTTGGGATCCATTTTATTTTATTATTTTTAAACCTCAAATTAATTAAATTTGAACACAAACATTGTAGATAAAAATACAAAATTTGTTTTACTAAAATAACGCACAATGTGCCATAGACGCTCAGAATAAAAAGCTGCAAAGAAAACTTCCGAGATCAGTATCTTCTCTATACAAGCTCAGAATTCACCAAACTCACATTTATTGTTAATAAAATTAAATTGTCCATTTAATGAAGGTGGTTTCATTCATTTTGGAGTTAAGATACAAAAGTTAGGTTTTGGGACACCATTGTGTAATATACATTTATATAATATTCATTACATTTATTTTTTTTACAATTTGTAGTATTTTATATTTTTATAATTTTGTAAATATTATTTAAAATACATGTAAATAATAAAATAAGAATAAAACAGATACGAACATATTAAAATAAATAAGTATACTCAAATAAATAGATGAATCATACTTATATATACCTATATAATAAAGATACATATTTATTTAAGTTAATAAATAACTTCAGAAAATATATAATATATATGTATTTAAATAAGTTGTAAATATATAAAATAATGTATAAAATAATAAAATCTAAAATCTAAAATCTAAAATAAAAAAATAAAATACTCAATATATAGGGAAATAAATATATATTTGTGCATGTAAAAAGTAACATCTAATAAGTTAACTCGAAAAAAATAAATAAAAATTATAATAAGATACTACATAATATAATAAATAATTTTTATATTTTTAGTTTAATTTAATCAATTCATTTCCTTTTATTTTTAATTGTTTATTCTTTATTTCATATAAAATCTTCTAGCGTCCGACATGGCCCAATGAGGGCCCAACCTTGGTTGACCCACTGGTCAATTGACCCTCTGGTACCCTAGCCCTGTCAGACCCGCCGACCCCTTATTTTTGCTCGATATTTCCCCGATGACCCTTGCACATTCTAGGAACAATTCCTTCATCAAATGTGTTCCTCGTTCATTGAGCTTTCACGACATGATAATTCCTCGATTGATGGAGCCTTGGTCGTCGAGCAAACCCTTGTCAAAGCCCTGTGTATATATACCTCTCCTCCACCTCCACTTTAAATTCGATCACGTTTCAACCTCGAAATCCTCGTATTTCTTTATGTTTGAGTTTGTTGGTGACAACAACATCCTCGTCAGAGCGTTAGGCGTGGAGGAAGAGGATCGTAGATGGTTATCCGAGCATCGTCCGAGACCTTTAGGCGGAGATCCTCCTTCGCTCAATGTTCCACAGTTAGAGCCTTAGTTCTTTAGCTCTTTTCGTTCCTAGTCACAATGTTAGCGTAGTGTAGCTTTTAATTTCCTATAATTTTGTCTTTTTATTTTTTTGTGTGCATTTTTGTATCTATAATGTGAAGTTAAAACACAAAGTGTATATGTATTCTACTAAAGCATTCGTGTTTTCTACAAAAAGATGGTGGCCTTCCTGAATTCGGAAAGCATGCATCCTATTAGAAGGGTCTCCATATGTATTTATATGTATGTATGTATGTGTGTGTGTGTGTATGTATAGAGAGGAGTCTACTTCACGAACTAGGTAGCCTTACCTACTTCATGCTCTTTTATGGCCAATTTTTTCGAAGAACACCACCATAAATTTTCATAAATATATCCCTCTAATTGTCATTCCAATTTCATCAAAAACAGAGACTCATAAGCCCTCCATCCAGAATGGGTCGATTACAACAATTATAAGACCGTTAAAATTATTTGTTCTAGAGGGAAAGCATGTGAGTCTCTCTTTTCGATGAAATTGGAATGACGTATTAGGAGGATAAAGTGAGAAAATCTATGGTGGTATTTATCAAAAAAAATAAAAAATAAAAAATTGGCCAAAATGGGTAAGAAGTAGGTAAGGTTACCTACATCATGAAGTAGGCTCCCTTTCCTCATACACACACGGGGTCTTTCAAGTGGGATATGTTCTCCCATCCTAATGAATGTCAAAAATTGACCATTAGATATCTTTTCAACAATGGATGTGATCAAAATCACTCTATTATACAAATCCGATTTTGCAGTAACCGTCAACGCCCAATTTTAAGGGAGGACTATTACGAAAATTTCTAACCAAAAGGAATGACGTTATCGTGTTAATATATTATATCCTTAAATGATTTTGGTGTAAAAAATATCATTATACAAACTCAATATATTAAAATACAAAACAAAAATATCTTTCTATTAAATCAATAAGGTATTGTACAAATCGATCTTCTCGTAATACCCCATCGCTACTTTAAGGAATGGCTTTTAAGCAAAATTTGTTCAAACGAATAACATATTTATGTTAACAGACTGAATCTTTAAGTGATTTTTGTAGAAGAAAAGACACTCCTTGTACAAAACAATTATATTTAAATACAAAAGTGCACGCGATTTTCCTACCAAATCGAAATAATAATTTGAAAATAATTTGAAGAGATATACTTTCTAATGTGTTTTTGGAAAAAATGGAAAGACGAAACTGATTTATTAGAAAAATAATCATTCGAGTGTGAATGAGAATCCGTTAATTCCATTTTCATAAATTCCATGTTTCCGTCAAATTAGTAAGATATTGTACAAATCCAAATCTTATAGTAACATCTCGTAACTATTTTTAAGTAAGGGCTTTTAAGGAAGTTTCAATCACGCATAAAGCATATTTATGCTAACAAACTGATTTTTAATTGAATTTAGTATAAAAATTTGCATACTCATTATATATACCCATGATATCTAAATACAAACGTACATGTGATTTTCCACCAAATATAAATAATAATTTAAGAATAAATTAACGATGTTACTTTCAAATTCCTGAAGATGGGCTTTTTAATGCATTTTTTGGAAAAATGTAATGACGAAAATCATTTTATTATGAAAATAACAATTCGAGTGTAAAACGAGAATACATTAATTCCATTTCTGTAAATGCTATTTTTATCGATATATTATTCGTTTGATAAGCATTTCTCGGATGAGAATGAGGTTTTATGAGAACCGTAGATGGAAACTATACGGTGATCTAATAAACCGTAAATGGCCTTCTCAATGGATGGAAGGGTCATGTCCCGTTGGAAGTATATTGTCATCATCTACAGATATTGCCATTGGTGGTTTGAATTGGGGGAAAAGGAGATCACATGTAGGGATGGGAATTGGGTTGGGCCGCCCCAGCCCGATCCAAAAAGCTCGGCCCGAATCATGCCCAATAAGGCATTGGGTCAGACCTGGGTCTAAAATACCATCCCAAGATTACTTCGTGTCGGGTATGGGCTTGGCTCAGCCTGACCCGACCCAGCCCGAGGCCCGACCTATTTGAGAGCCTGAGGCCCGGTCCGTGTGAGAGCCCGAGGAATGTCCCGAGGCCTGGCCCGAGGAGTGGGTTGCCCTAACATACTAACCCTCAAATTCAATCGTACATACCCCCTATCCCCTCCCTCCAACTCCCAAACTCCTTCCAGCTTTCATGCTCCCCCTTTTGCCCTAAGTTCCTAACCCTAGGCGACATCGGTGACTCGGTGACCTCCCCCATGCTCCTCCAAGGCCCCGCCCCTCGTATGCCTACCCACGACAGCCACACCTCCGGTCCTCGGACCACCCTCCTCCATCACACCTTCTGTACCGCCCGCCCGCACACCCCTTCCACCTCGCTAATTGCGGTGGCACGATCCCTTCCAGAACCAAGCCAGGGTTGCCTTGCTAGGCTGCCAGGGCCCAGGTCTTCCATGACCCCTTTAGAACCAAGCCAAGGCTGCTAGGGCCCAAGTCCTTCGCAGCTTCGCCTCCTCCTCGGTGGCGTAGAGGCTTGAGGAGCCCACTCCCCACGACAACACCCACCCCGTTACAATGTTGATAAATCCCGTATTTATCATCATTGATCATTAATATTATCCTTCTTGCTTAAGATTATCATCAAGATTCAATGACAATTAACATTAATTGTGTTCTTTTGTGTTGTAAATAATTATCCCTAATTACATTGTATTATATAATATATTATTGTGCTATTATTTTATGTATTTCTTTCTCATTAAAAATCAAATAAAAATTATAATAGAATTGTACATAATAATTTAACATAAAATATAAAATAAAATCCAAAAAATGAGAAAAGAAAACAAAAAGAAAATGTTTTTATTGTTTTAAATTACTTGTTAATTTTCATCTATGTATATATGATTGTATTTCTTCTTGACTTATACACATGTTCATGTTCATCGCTTTTTGTAATTCGACTCCTGACTATTTTTGTATGATTACCTTTGATTTTTTTCTATTTCTCTTAATTTTGATTGGGCCACGTGGCTTCACAGATGCCGGCCATGTGGCCCATCCTCGGTCTATCACCCGCTCCACTTTTGTGCCGTCTGATCGAGGTTGATCGATCGAATCCTGGCCACTTGTTTGCACCTCATTCTGGACCGCTTGATCCCCCTGATCAAGTCGATCCAAACCATCCAAGCGCGTCTCTTTAGCAGTCGTTGGATCGCGAGATCCAACGGTTGCTGGATGTTTTCAACCTCCAGGTGTTAAACCTCATAACTTCTACTCATTTCTCCAACTCCTCCAGCCAACCTCTCCAAAAATCACCATCGCTACTCCCTTCGCCTAACCTTCCTGATTCACGCTAGCCGCCTTAACTTCCCTAAAACATAACCTAATCAACAATGCATGGTGGTTGTAACCTCCACCCAAACCACTCAAATTCCTCCTCCATCTTATTCAAATAACCCTCGACGAAGCCAACATTTGTTGTCCACCTTTATGTGAGTAATTCCTAGCACTCACCGTCACTTTGTGACACGAAGGTTGAAGGACAGATGCGACAATGGAACCTTACTCCAGACCCATGGCTGATGAGCCATGCTACGACCATCGTCATGGTCGTTCGAGCTTCCTCCTTCAGCCGTGGAGGTCAAGCAAAGAACTGAGGATCGGATCGACCCTCAAACATAGGCTAAACCCTCCGCTCATTGCGACTAGTCTTCAAGGTTTCAATTTGCATTATTTTTCTCTTGATTTCCTTTGCAAGAAATTACGCATTATTTTATATCCGACGACTATTTATCCTTCCCTGCACATCAAAGATGTACGATGGAGGTCACTGCCATCAATCTCCTTCGCCAGAATCGGATCACCTCCTTTCCTTTCTTCTGCGTTCACCAGAGAAGAACCATGTAACACTTTGAACTTGGCGTCTCGGATCCTATATCACAAGATCCACTCGTCAAGAGGAAACCAACCGAATTTGTTTCGTTTGAATCGAACTTCGTTTGGAATTGTTATGATTTTTGGAAGAATGATAAGCAAGGAGACTTAAGATGTCATTAGACTTTAATGTCCATCATTAAGACTAATTAGACATGATAAAGAAATTAATGATAGATTAAGAATCACTAATGATCTTTAACGAACATTAATCAATGGTTAGCAAAAATTAAGTATAAGAGCGAAGTTTAAATCACGATCGGTAAAAGTTAACCATGATTAACACTAATTAAGCGTCATTAGCGAATTAAAATCTTCTGGATAATTCTAATTTAGGCCTTAAGTTTTGGATAAGCTTTTGCCAAAACCATGGGCCAAAACTATGGGCCGCTAATCGTGATTAAGGGTTAAACCATTGTTAAGGGTTTTCTGAAGCCTATAATTAGCCCCTTCCACCCATTCATTCTCTATGATTGCCACTACCACTACTACCCTAAGGGCTAGGGTCGAGAGGTCAGGAGGAGGAGTGGGAGGCAGGGAAGGAGCGCTAGCGAAGCGCTGTCGGGAGGATGGGGAGGAGGAAGGTACGACCCTCTCCTAGTTGGCTTCGTTGGTAGGCTCTAACTTGAGCTAGGTTTTCTATTCATCTTATTTTTCCAGCTTAGTTTTCGATTCATATTCCTTCCAGATTTTTTTCGGTTGTGTAACACCCTACTTAGGTGCGGGCGACTATGCATGCCAGTGAACCCCGTGATTCATCACATATTCACTCGCATAAGATGTGTGGTGTCTACCTGTTCTCCATCGCTTATAGTTCTATTATATTCTTTTGATTCGGTTTTTATAGTTGTTTTGATGGAGAAATCTGTATAATACCCTACTTAAGTACGAGCGGCTATGTACGTTAGTGAACCATATGATTTATCACACCTTTACTCATCTAAGACACGTGGTGTCTATTAATTCTCCGTCTCTTGTAGTTTGATTATATTCTTTCGGTTTCGTTGTTTTTTTCCTCTCGGTGATTTTATAGAGGAACTCATTTTCATTTTTCTTTAGAAATATGCCCCATATAAGGGGAAACTCTGCCGAAATGTTCCTAGAAATACCACCCGTATAAGAGGAAGCTCTGCTGAAATTTCGAGAGAAAATATGTTCTTTGTGTTTTTTGTATGTTCTTCGCGTTCTTTGTGTTGTTCGTTCTTCGTGTTCTTGTCATGTTCTTAGTATTTTTAATACATAAATAAAATTCAATTGTTTCAGGAAACATAAATTATCCTTTCAAAAAATAAATCACGATAAAGCACTGCATACATGAGAGAGAGTTCGATTAGGTAACGAATTCTTCCTTTGCTATTGAGTTTTCATACGTTATCATTGCAATTTATAATTTTCGATGAACCCTGATTTGGCTATTTTTGGGGAAAATATGAAAAGTTGCTTTGTGATTTGCACTAAAATAATGTCTAAGCATCGAATTGATGAAGTTGCTTAAAAGTTGGGGTTTGGAAGTTAAAATAAGCATAATTATAATTATATATACATATGAACTAATATATAGGGAAAACTTGAATTAAGGTGACATCTCACCACAATCATGGTACGACACTCTATAAAGTCCGTTGGATCTTGATCTACGGTCATAAATGAAACCACCAAATTAAACCAAAACCACCATCCAAATAACCTCCAACTCACTATTTTTAGAAACGAAATTAATTAGTTGCTATGTTATCTCTTTGCTCATTAATTACTCGAATTGATTTACTAAATATATCATCCACCATAATAAACGTCTCAATTACTCGAAATTACCAAAATAATATTCGGCGGGGGTTCGCTCTCCCTCAAGTTCTTCATCTTTCCTCGACATAGAGACGATGGATGTGCGTGGAGATGATGCTGGTGTGTGACAATGGTGCTGACGGTGCATGACGACGACGACGACGATGCATGCAACAACATGAGGTGGTTGGATACAGAGGATGATGTGCGTTCTTACTAATTTTCTTTTTTTATTCATCTATTAATCAAGTCCAGGGTATTTTAGATTGCTTTTGTTTTTTATTTGGATTTTAATTTTTCGTTTTATTTTGATTACATCTCAATCCCATCTCCAAAGTTTCTCATTTGTTTTGTTTTTGAATCAGCGTTCCTGATTCACCAGTGGTTATGATTGAGTGCTTTTTACAAATACCAGCGATTACGATTTTGTAATTTATAACACCTTATTGTAAAATATACCAATATTTTGTAAATTGATAACAAGTATTTCAAAACGCAAGTATTTAATCAATTATATTTTCTGGAATATTCAACGCATTTTTAGTTCTTCTGAGATCAATCATATTTTCTGGATTATTCAATATTTTGTAAGTTTGGGTTCCTCCGTTCTTTTGACTTCTACACACTTTTCAATTTTTTTCTTCTGAATTGTCTTTATAGATTGAAATATGTAGAATGAGAATGAAAATGTCACATAAAATAAAGATTTTTTTTATTAAGAATGTAAATATTTTTTTACAGTTAGAATATGTCCAAGGTTGCTAGTATCAATAAATGATTTTTTATTTATAAAAAATTGTGCATCTTGTCATATTTTCGCTCAAAAGATGATGTATTTTTCAAAAATCAAATTAGTTGAAATCCCATCGACTGCAAATTAAATACTAAAGGGATGTGAAATCCCATCGATTGTGGATTATATTTTACATTTTGATCTACTAATTTACATAATTGATTGTGTAACTTACGTTTTTATTCATTGTTTTACAATTCTGCATGTATTTTTACATGTTATCTTTTTTGAAATAAATGATTAACTACTGATTGACTTTTTATTTTGCAGATTATCATATAATTGTTACAATGACAGCGCGGATTTTACAAAATCTACACAAACTTTACAATGGATGACAAACTTCGATGGACCCACGATATGAAAAATGCGTTGGATGAACATAAAATAATTTATACATTAATAATAAGCAATTTATTTTACAAAAAATCACATGGATTTTACAAAAAAGAAACAAATTTTACGAAAAAGTATCACCGTTTACAAACGTTGCTCTAACAGAATGTTCTCAAAACAGACTACAAAAAGTTTCAAAATAAATCGAATTCAGTTTAGAAAAAGACTATGAAATTAGTAAAAAAATGCTATATTTTACAAGCATTGCTTCCACAGAATGTTGGATGATTATTTTCAAAATAAATCAAATGTAATTTACAAAAGAAATGTTCACCACGTGTATATCAGTTGATTAGCACATTATCAAAGCACCATATATTTTGGGAAACACAGCTACACAAAAATCTCTGTATATTAGGAAATACAGTTGTAATAAAAATCCCATCATTTTAGGAATTTTTCCCATACGTATATCAATTTATTAGCAAATGATCAAAGCACCCTATATTTTAAGAAACACATCTACACAAAAACTACAACTTTTCGTCAGATTTGGGCTTTTTTGCGAATGTTAGTGGTGACGTGTTTGTAATTTATAACACGGGATTGGAAAATATCTCAATCGTTTGTAAATTGTTAACGGTTATTTCAAAATGCGGACATTTATTTCATCAGATATTTCTGGAAAATTATGTACATCACTCGATATATACCTAAATATAGAATGACCAATGACGTGTAATTTACCAAATTAGTAGTAATTTAATCCACCACCATATTAGTAATGGTAGTTGGCACGAAAACCACCTAGTGGTTTCAATCTCATTCGCACACTCATCATCCAACGGCTTAAGATGGCACCTTTCCATAATTAAGGAAATATGCCACCTTAATTCAAGTGCACCCCTAATATATATATATGTATGTATGTATGTATGTATGTAAGAAGTTATATCATGAGAATTGATGTGTATTGATTGAATTCTGAAAATGACCGTGTGTTACGTTAAGAATGACTTGGAGTAGACCTACAGGTTGGGCATGCAATATGTAGGTTTGTCAGAAGAACATCCATATTGGCAGGCCAAACATAGGTGGTACATGGTTGCCTGTATATGTTGAGCGCACGAAATAAATTATTTGTAACGCGTGGTACTCTGATACCATTAGGTGGATTGACTGATTAAATATGTATCCGTGTCATGTGGAGGCACGGGTGGTTGTATAGCGGATGGGTCACGATAACATGTATTTAAAGCCGCTAGCATACATGATTAAAGGTTAGCCTGAGATTTAAGTAACGGAGTCCTCGAGGATGGTGTGTTTATTTATTTGTCAAACTGAGGGTTTGAAATCGTATATAATAAAAGAAAAGGAAATTATCATGGTAGTATTGGATGATTGATTGAGGCGACGTGCAACGGCATAAGCTCACCAGATCAATGCAATCTCCAATCCTAAAGTATCCACAACTTCGGAGTCCATATAACGATTAGGTAATTTCTTGGACTAATCCCTGACGTAGAATAGAAAGGAATATGATTTTAAATAACGAGAAGGAATGGAACTTTCTGCAATAATAATTTTTGTAAAATTGCAACATTTGTTTGCTTTTCTCTTCTACGTTACTTAGCATTCACTAATTGTTATCCTATGATTTGTGGAAAATCCAACATGTGTCAGTGAGCCATCGCAAGGACTTTAGTAATCCAACGATTCCAACCAACTAACATAATAGCCATCCAACCAACCATAGTAGCTTTATTATATAAGGTAATAGATAATCTTTTTATGTATTTCCTTCCAGTTGATGTACAAGTAAATGATTATAGTGGGACAATGTATCATGCAAGCTTATTTTGTGAATGGAAAATAATTAAATACTTATTTCTGGGTATTTTTAATTACAGCATGTCTCTGAATGTTAGTTATGATTGCTGAATGAATTATTAATGAGTAACCAGATCCGGATATGGGAGGACCCGACAACCCGGATTTTGGGTTGTGACAAACCTGTTGGGTCCTTCATTCCGTCACTCGACAGAACCACCATCTCAATCATCCCTTTCATGCACACATTCCATTTGTTGTGGTTTTTGCCTTCTAACTTAATCTGGCCAAAATGAGGGCCGGACCAGCCCATGGGTCGGGCCGAACGGGCTGAGGTTAAAAAACCTCTATCCAAAGACCGTCACGGGTCGTCCCATGGCCCATTTCATTCTTTCTCCATTGAATTTTTAATGATATTTTATATGTACACATGATGTTATTAATACCATTTATACTTTATATAACTAAAATAAGTAGTTTACATGTTGCTTGACATGTAAACAATTGAGTTTTATTTAAAATCAGTGTTACATATGAAAAACTTGAAGTGTATAATTTAATACATGTATTATTCGACATATATTTATATATTTTTTTTATTTTTTACGGGTCTGGCCGGCCCATGCCTAAATCTCCTAGCCCAATCCGGCCATGAGCGGGGTGGGCGGCGGGCCCCCAGTCCGTTGGCCATGACAACTTCTAACGCATGCAGGTACTGCGATCCATCAATGGTCGGAACTTGCAAAAGTGCTTTGATCTGCTCCTTCGTCTTCATCGACTCTATGGCGATTTGCTCCGCCGACCACCATATCGCTTCCATCGACATCCGACCTCTTTCGCGAAGAGGTTAGACATCTTCATCGACTTTAGATGATCAACAAGAGCAAGGCGGATAATTGAGACTCTCGCCGGAGCCTAACCACACAACCACCGCTCACTATTGAGCAAAAGAACAGCTGCATACGGATGTTGTTGGATCATGCCTAATTGGGTGTGACCTAACGTCTGAAAAGAGGTCACGTTGATTTATCCGGATCTGCAACAACGGATTTCTCGAGCCTAACGCCGAAGCATCAGGTGTTGCCGTGTGGCCCAAACCACGCGCTTTCAGGCCAAACCTATATCGTGCATGCTTCATGCGTGCGGTTCTAGGTCATTTGCAATACCATACCACCAGCTATCCCTAATTGTAAAAATATCCCCACGTGGGGTATTTAGTAAATTTCTTAGTCAATTTCTGCTAATTGCATTTTGGTCCCTAGAGGGACCTATACATGATATTTCATGTTATGTTTTACGACATTTATGTCTTTGCACTATGGGTTGCGTAACTTAAGCATTTTTTATCCAAGTGAAGCAATTTCAGTGTCACTTTGATCCTCTTTTAATTGTCTTCAATATGTGATGATTGTTTTATTGATTAGACAGTAAAATAAGGATTGTTTTATTTGAGTCCACTTAGATGCTTTCATGCTCATTGAATATGACTAGACTCTAGATTACATCATTCTATTGAACCCTGATTAAATTGATAAATTGTCAAAGTTTGATAAATCATTTTAGGACATATTAATGTGTATATTTGCATGTACTACTGTAATATCATCCTGTTCACTATGGCATTATTTCTAACATGAATTAAATTCTTTTTAAATCATATTTTGTCTCATTCATGTGCATCTGTAATTTGCAATAACGTTGTGCATTGTTTGTTTGTACATTTGTTGGTTTTGACCTGGATACTCGTTAATAATTTATAATAGATATTAAGACACCTGGAAAATCGTATTATGGATCGTGTCCTTGTGTTCGGCCCTGGACTTCCCGGGTTTATAAATTAAAGTTAGGTCCTCTTTATGGAGACATTTGACCTAGTTCCGTGCAGTTCGCTAAGTGCACGTACTGTAACGAATACTTTTTATCATACGCATTTAGCGAGTTATCAAGCGTCGCCACTTAGCTGGCATGGTACATTATATGGTTGTTGAAGAACTAATTTTAATTATGTGATGGAATGTAGCCATTGTTTTGTCTCTAGAATGGTACCATTTTTAGGTTGCAAATGAATATTTGAATAATCAATAGAATGCTACTGATTTTGGATATAATTTGCACTAATAGTCTGATTAATAAATTTAGATGTTGGAAGCACAACCATACGAGTAATCCACAAATCCACATCCTACTATCGTTAATGTTGAAATTTAGAGTGAAGAAAATGTAGAAACCGATAAGACCGTTTCGTGAAAGCGAGAAAGACAATTCAAATCATGGGTTTGGGAATATATGACACAAGTTTGAATTGTCGATGGGAAGAGATGTGTATATGCAAATATTGCAAAACACATCTCATTCGCGGTACAAAAGGTGGGACCAGTCACCTCGATCGGCACTTAAATAATGCTTATCCATTTTACAATGAACAATCGAAGTCTCAAAGCCTTCTAAAATTTAGTAAGCTTTTCACAAGATAGCTTGATTATGATATGGAAATTTGATCAAGAGTGGAGCAGGGTAACTTTACAAGATGGATTGTATCCAGTGAAATATCCTTTCCTATTGTAGGTAACCCTAAATTTAAAAATTTTGTCTCAAAAAGGTAACATAGGTATAAGGTTTTCTCAAGGTATACCATAAAAATTTATAGTCCGAAATTGTATGAAGCGAAGAAGGAGAGATTGATGGAGTTGTTAAAATCAACGGGTAGAATTTCCATCGCAACATACATGCGGACATCAAATCAAAATTTGGGGTATATATCTATTACTGTGCATTTTATTGATAATATGTGGAAGTTTAACAAGAAGATTATTATTTTTTGTGTCCTTCCTCCACGTCACACAAGCGAGAACATCGCTGATATGATTGTCAACCGTTTAAGAAAAAATAACATCAATAACCTGCGCACTATAGCAATTGATAAGGAATCCACGAACGATGTCGTTGTACGTAATCTCGTTGATAATTTTTCTACAAAGGGTGCTTTGCTGTTAAATGATAAAATTTTTTCATGTGCGTTATTGGGCACACATTTTAAATCTCATTGTCCAAAATGAATTGTCTGAAATTAGAGACATAACTTATAAATCTGAAATCTTGTGAAATACGTCAAGTATTCCGCCAGAAGATCTCGGTATTTTGTTGAAATTGCTCATCAGGAGCGTATTCATATGACAAAGGATTGAGATTGGATGTAAGAACACGATGAGATTCCATCTTTTTAATGCTTGAATATGATATTCTATATCAAAAAGTCTTTAATCGCTTGAAGACCCATGATTTCTAATTGTCCGATGCACCGTCTACATGGGAGTGGAAAAAAGTTGAGATGGTTTATGGAATTCTGGAGAATTTTTATGCCGCAACAAAGGTTTTTCAGGACAAAAGTACTCAACTACGAACTTATTTTTTGGTTTGCTTTTTGATATATAGAAGGATTTGCAATCTCTCGTGAGTCATGAGGACTCCTCTATTAGGGCTATGTATGTGAAGATGTTCGCTAAGTTCGATAAATATTGGAGAGAAAAGGACGATTATGCTTCCTTGGCGATTACAACAACTTTAGATCCTTGTTATAAGCTTGAGTTTCTCAAATTTTATTATTTAGACTTCATCCCGATGTTGAAGTTGAAGAGTACGTCCAACATGTCTAAAGTACCTTTTGTAAAATTTTTAATGAATACTCTCACATGTATAAGTTAAAATTTTCTATAGAGATCTTTGCATCTGTGGCATTGACCGGAAGACATGCGTCTGCATAGTGGATGGAAGATACTCGAAGAAAATTCTTCAAGAAAAAAGGAAGATGGTTTATCTAAAGTTGGAAAATCTGAGATTGTATTATATTTACAAGATAATTATAAGATGATCGGAAAGTTGATATCTTGAAATGGTGGGATGTGAACTCCAACAAGTATCGAGTCTAATCCATCACGGCATGAGATATTCTAGCAATTCCTTTTCCACCCTTGCTTCTGAAAGTACATTCAATACTGGGGTCGAGTTGTAGATTCGTATCGGAGTAGGCTTCATTCAACAACAATGGAGGCATTGGTTTGTACCGTTGATTGGATTCGTGGGGACGATCAAAAGGATTTCATATTTGAGGATGAAGATGAAGAGGGAGAGATGGAGGAGAATGACAGGTGACTTGGTAAGTTTAAACAATCATTAAGAATGTACTTAATCTTAATCTTATACCTAATTTAAAATTAATATTCCTCTGCAGATACGAGAAGCTGCAAACTGTAATAATCAATTTTCATAGTGAAAAGTATCTCAAATTAACCTATGAGGTAGGGGATTTAGACTATGTGTGTGCACAAAATTATGTTTTTCATGCATACATTTTTCAGCCTTTGTGTGTTTTCTTTATATTAATTATACAATTTGATTACTTGGGTGTATGAACATTACTTGAAAAAGATGCCATGGGATATTGCCGTTGCACCTCCATATCCTTTGACTGCTTGGGAAAGATTTGCGACTTCATGGAAAAATGCAGCTACTTTTAGTCCTTTGAAAATTATGTTGTGTGTGCTTTTAAACATACTTTTCATAGAATCTTTGAAAGTAGAACCATGTTATATTTTTGCAGCCTTTGGCAAACATTCTATGGATCCTTGGTGTTCTTTTTACTATACGTTTTGTTGTTTTAATATGTTAGTTATCTTAATTATGCAGACATCTTCCATTAAGCAAAATACTTTATGTTGTATTGCATAGTTTTTTGTTGTTGAATAAAAGGTGATTGCAAACTTGGTGTTGTACATGAATCAAGGTGAGGCAGTTACCATGCTTTCAAAAAGAGCTAGAATATATCTCAGATTTACAACTATGGCTTCTAGGTAGACGTTATTCATGTTTATCTGCAGATTTTTACTATTCGGCTCTATTTTTTATTTAATCTAAAGTCTTTGATACACGACTCTCGTATGTGGATGCCGACTTTTGCAAACATGTTAATATGGAGATGAATCATGTTAATTGTAAGTCATGTCTATTGATTATTTTTTAAATAAGAAGCATCTTCTTTGTTAGCGCTGCTTATTTCCAAATCACTAAGATTCATGTAATATGGTTGAGTTTTTTTCTCTTGATGCAGACCTATCATGATTTATATTTTTACATATTTATTTATAAAGTGATATAATACCATTCCCCATTTTGTTGGTTAATGCTTAATGTATTATATTATATATGAGGTTAGTATGTTCTATTTGGGGGTGTTTCTTGTTGGATATCATACATGTAGTCACATTTTTTGAAGTGGGAAAGGATTGGTTGTTGTTGGGATGGATTGATGGCAATCAGTCATGATGAAATCATGATATGTTAACGCAGCCCCGCAAAACATGCCAAGGCTTGGGCCGGCCCGACCCAAAGGAAATAGATCGGACATGGACTTAGACCGAACAACACCAGGATTTGCTGGCCTAGGTCGGACCAAGGTCCGAAAAATTTAGATGGGCTTGGGTCGGGGCCCTTCAAGACCCAGCCCAGCCCGACCCATGCCCATCCCTAATCACATGGGCGCGGTTGTAGGAGGACGAAGGGGGAAGTGCATCCGTTGGTTGGAATTAGAAGAAAAGGGGGAGACAATCCCAGTATGTGAAGGTATAGTTGTCAACCGAGGCAAAATCCAATGGTCCACTAACACAATATTTCTGAAATCAAACTAAAGACTAAACCATGAATCTCATCAAAAAGATTGAATTGAGTTGGACCATATAATCAAATCGGTTCAACCGGATGCTGATGTCGTTTTTTTTAAACCAGACTAAATCGAACCAGTAAGGAAGAAATGGTCGAACTATGTAACTAAATCAAAATGAATTAAATTATGTACGGAATACATACTCAAGTACTATTAAAATAAGTATAAAATAAACAAGTAATGTAAATATCTTACCTTGTACATAAAATACTTTCTTGAATATGCAATACTAATTGTTATTCATATAAATATAAATAATATTTGGATTAATACTCCATAATAGTAATAGGTTAAATATATTTATCATCGAATCATTTCAAGAAGTCGAGCTGGTGTTTTTGGTTACTCTGTAATGGGTAGACGTCAAGAGTCCAAAATCAACACAATCGGTATTATTTCAATATAAATTTAATTTTGAGTTGTTATTCAGTGATCTAATTTCGATTGAACCGGGATAAACCTGGTTGCAAATACTCAATTGGACCAATGGTTGAGTCAAAATTTCACCAATTCGAATCAAACTGTCAAGATTGATTAATTGAACCAGTCCAGATCAAACCAGTCAATCCGATTTCAATAACACTGCTCTAATGTTTCTAGACAGTTTAACGTTACTCTAAACCCAAGTTCTTTATTTGTTAAAATTTAAAGTCGAGGCTGTACATTGGGAATTGGTGTAAAGTCACATATTATTTACAATATGATTTTGATATCTAGAATAACGATTTTTACATTTAGCCTTATCAGTTGGATCAAATTATATTTAAACTTTATGTAATCAAAGTTTAGAGAATTCGAAAGTTTAGAAGATCAAGATTATGTAACAGTTTAAGTATGTAAGTCATGTATTATTTATTTTTAATCATTTATCCATGACTTTGATGATCAAAACATGTGGAAACATGTGGAAAGAGAGCTTTTTCGAGAAGTGAAGATAGATTTTTATTTATAGTAGAATTTCATCAACATTCAAAGGTCACCATTCGAAAGTAACAACTCTCTCAAAAAAACCAATCTCATATATGTATTCGAAAATATGTATATTACGAACATATAAAAAATACTAAGATTGACATTAAGATATCTCATAAATTATTTTTTCTATTTTAAATCATTTTGATAATCTAACATTTTCGGTAAATTTAATTATATATTAAACTTCACGCTCATACAAAGTATTTTTTGAAAATAACAACTCTATTAAAAAATAATAATCTTACAAATGTTACATAAAATATTTATAACATGACGTATTAAAAATTACGAAATAAGATATCCTCAAGGTTGAATTTCTCATATATTACATAGTTTCTAACATTATTTTGTTAGCATGGTCTACAAATAGATTTAAGTATGTATATTCAGATTATAGGAAAAATATAAAAAATATCATTTGTAAGAAATATAATTAGTAAAGAAATTATTGCATTACATACATCGAGACTTACAATTAACATACACATATATGAAATTAGGAAGCTAGATCATACCTCCACATTAGTGGACATATCATATATCAATTTTTCTACATAGTTAAAAACAACTCTCATATCACACATATAATATAATAGTCACATCGAATAAAATCTATATTACATATTACATTCTAACTTATCCATTTTAACGTAATAATAAATCAATCATTCTCCAAACCAACAAAAAAGTCATTTCTGAGTAAATCCCTCAAACAAGAGTTCTGTTATATAACTACCAAATTTGTAAAAAAAATTTACACAAAAAATAGTTTAATAAAAAATTTGTTTACCATTGCATCCAATAGAGGCGTTTGATTTCGATCATCTGACCACTCAGGATAAATTTACAAAGATTTTTATCACTTTGACCTTATTTAACTTCTATTATATTAGTTATGCCTCTTCCTTTTTAAATATCAGGTGTGTCTCCATATTTTTACAAAATTCATAGTTTTACCCTATTCTAATATCAATTGTGCCTGTATTTTACCTTATCTGAAGGAAGAACTGTAAGTTTTATAAGAAAGTAGAGCAGAACTGATATCGCAAAAAGAAGAGAGATATAACAAATATTACAGAAGTTAAGAAGGACATAAGTGATAAAAGTTAATTTTCCATATTAGGATAAATTTTACGGTGCTAAGAAAAGACGAAAGGAAGACGGAAGAACCCGACCTGAAACCCGAGTAGCATCTGCGGTGCTCCCCCTTCCCATTTCCGGATCCCTCACGCGGACTTCCTTCGGCTTCTCCTCCCAACCATCCCCTCCGTTCTCAGCCAGAAAGCGTCGTCGTTCTCGCCCAGATCCAGCAGCCGCTATCTCCGATCTGCCACTTCAAGGTAGCTGTGCTTCTGCCCCCAAAAATCTCTCACCCGATATCCCCGCACGCTGGGATCTGCCCAGATCCACGGCAAGGAGGAGAGGAGTTGGGCAAGTCGTAGGTCCGCGCATTGCCTTCTCAACCCTCTCTTCCTACAATTATTCATAGACCTTCCTTCCATCCTCTTGGCGGAGAAGCTTCTGTGATCATATCCAGTTCAGATTGTAGTGAGGGTCATACCGGTTTCTCATTCAAAATTCCTTTCAGATCTGTGCAGGTGCCTGAATGAACCGTTCCGGAAGTAAGTAGAGGATCTTCTAGTTCCAGATCCTACTCTGTCCTCATCTACTGGACGTTATGGTGAGGATCCTTATTCTCTCACTCGATAACTATGAGCTCCTTTTCATCTTGGTAAAGAATGATTCTTGCCAACTTGAGTGAGAACAACCTTTTTATTCTTCGAGCAGCATGCTGATTTAGTATGTAGCTGTTTCGTCGTGGGTACTTAATAGAGGAGTATTGATACAGGGGGAACCAAGAGGTGAGGCGCAGGATGGGCAGAAACCTGTATTTGATCTGGGAGTGTTTGTTGGAGATTTGGCTCTGGACGATGACTTCGGCAAGTAATGCGTTTTTCTTTCCTGCCACTGAAAGCGATTATTCAAATTTGATTTCTTCACATTTCCATTATGATTTAATATTCTGGAGATTGCCATAGATTGGGAGGGAACGTAATGATTCCTGTTCTTGGCTATCTCCTCGAAAATAAAAAAAGCCAACATATCTGACTGTTGTTTTGCAATTTTACTGTCCTCAATATAAACTACATAATCTTCCGCTAAGTTGAAACTTGATATCAAGTTCTTGTCAGAGGGATGTTAGGGTTTTCTTGATGAATTATTCTGTTCCTCTTACATGGTATTGTAACGACAATCCTAAGTTGACATTCTGTACCCATCTTATCCTTTATTTTTATTTCTTTTTACACCTACCCTTGTTTCCTTTCGTTGACTTACCATTAGTTCGCGGTGTCATTTGCATTTTGCCGTTGCTTGACCTTGTGAGATGCACGTTGGCATCATCAAACTGCAACTGAGAGTCTGAGACCACTAGAATCATCAGTCTAGTAGCAACACCAATAGGGATGCAAACAAACAGATATAGATACGGATATAGGTATTACCGTATCCTTATCCGTTTTTGAATACAAATACAAATGCAGATACTGATATTGATGGATATTAAAACTATCTTCCCATATCCTTAGAAAATGAATACGGATGTAAACTGGATACTGATTGCATACGAGTAAAGTAGTATTAGAAATACTTTATAGAATCGACTTAAATATATACGAATTGGATGGAAAGCACATGATATAAATGTACTAAATGTGTTTGTATCATAAAAATATACAAATATGGTAAAAGAAGGTATATAATTATGTTATATAGGGTTAAAAATGAATCCATGACTATATTTACATACGAAAACGGATATACGGATATTGATACAAATGTTTGCGGATATCAAAACGATGTCCATATCCGTATCCATTTTAAAATGGATACGGATACTGATGTCAAAATCTGTATAAAATGAATACGGTGGCAGATCGGATACAGATATCTGTAACCGTTTGCATCCCTAGGCACCAAGCATTGGGCTTTCACTCATTGCCATCAGGGTTTTTTTCATCACTGTCGGATCTCCCACCATCATTGTTATTGAATCTCCCACTATCTTATCCATCAGATCTTCCACTCTTGACTTAGATTTCCCCTCTGTCTCTGCCGATCCTTGTTTCTTTTCATTTATAGCATCGACGTTGTGATGTTGTCTGCGGAGACGTGTCCATGCAAGATACACGTTATCATCACCAAACTATCGAAAACAAAACTGAAATAATAGGTTCACTAGCTGCACCGCCCATGCCCTAGCCACTAGCATCAAAGTTATGCTTGTTATCTCAGACATCTATTCGGTCATTGGCGTTCCCATCGTCGGCCTTGTCATATCTCCCATAATCGACTTAGAATCTCCCACAAACATCTATTACCTTCGGAGCTCCCATCATCAGCATCATTGGCCTTTTGTTCATCATCATTGGGGTTCATAATGAATCGATCTGTTTAGTTATTTTCACATAATATCAACGTAACAATCCTGCATCGACTTTTTGCATTATATTTTGTGCGTCCTTTCATTGACATACCATTGGCTTGGTCGACACACCTGATAGGGTAAAAGAGTACTCCGATACTTTATTCTATAGAGCCCTCGGGTCTCTTACATAGGGAGAGAGCCCTTGGGTAAATTACATGAGAGATACATAAAGAAACTGAAATAACATAAAAGACGAACAACTATCTCTACACTCCCCCTCAAGATGGAGCATAGATATCTATCATGCTCAGCTTGGAAGAACATCTTTGGAAGGGTCCTCTGAGCAATGGCTTAGTGAATATGTCCGCTGTCTGATCCTCTGAACTGACGTGAGACGTGGAGATGAAGCCCTTCTGAATCATGTCCCTAGTGTAATGACAATCCACCTCTATGTGTTTGGTTCTCTCATGGAAGGCTGGATTGTTGGCAATAAATAATGCTGCCTGATTATCACATTGAAGGTTCATAGGCAAGGAAACGTCAACATTCAGATCTTCTAAGACTGCTTTAACCCACATCATTTCTGTGCTTGCCTGTGCCATGGCTCTATACTCGGACTCGGCACTGGATCTCGCCACAACAGTTTGCTTCTTGCTTTTCCAAGAGACTAAAGAGCTTCCTATGAAGATAGCAAATCCAGAAGTAGACTTACGGTCCCTTGGACATCCTGCATAATCTGCATCTGCACAGGCTGAAATCGACAGATCTGTACCTTTCTTGAATAGCAACCCTGTGCCTGGGGAAGACTTCAGATATCTCAATATCATGTATAAGGCATCCATATGTACTTGCCTCGGCTGCTCCATGAACTGACTCACCCGGTTTACTGCAAGGGCAATATCCGGTCGAGTTATAGTGATGTATAAGAGCTTACCCACCATTTCTCTGTACCTTCTCTTGTCCACCTCCTCGGTATCATCATCGTACAGCTTCATACTCGGGTCCATAGGTGTATTTGAAGGTCTGCATCCAGTCATTCCTGTTTCGACTAGCAAATCTGTGACATATTTTCTTTGAGTCATCACCATTCCTTGTGCATTTCTTGCAAATTCTATCCCCAGAAAATATCGTATTGTGCCTAGATCCTTTGTAATGAACTGGCTGCCCAACATAGACTTGGTGATCTCAACTCCCTGTGCATCATCTCCCGTAACCAATATGTCATCAACATATACCATAACAACAATGGTACCTCCAGGGGTCTTCCGGACGAACAGTGAGTGGTCCGCATTAGATCTTCTGAACCCCTGTCGTTCAATAAGCTGAGAGAGCTTCTGGAACCATGCACGGGGACTCTGTTTAAGGCCATAGATAGCCTTATGAAGTCTGCACACCTTCTGAGTCTCCCCCTCAGCAGCAAACCCGGGTGGCTGCTGCATGTAGACTTCCTCCTGTAGATCACCATACAAGAAAGCATTCTTAACATCAAGCTGGAATATGGTCCAGTCACGTACCACTGCAACCGATAGAAGAATGCGAAGGGTAGAGTGTCTTGCCACCGGTGAGAAGGTATCCAAATAATCTACACCATATGTCTGTGTAAATCCCCGTGCAACGAGCCTGGCCTTGTATCTGTCTAGACGGCCATCCGCATGATATTTCACCGTAAAAACCCACTTGCAACTTACTACTGAGGCACCTGGAGGAATGGGGACAAGAGACCAAGTTCCCCTAGATTGCAAAGCACGCATTTCCTCTTCCATTGCAAGTCGCCAGCAGTCAATCTTCATTGCATCCTGATATGTCCGTGGAATCTCAACTGACGATACAGCAGCTGCAAACTTCTGGAAATCCCCAGTGAGTCGATGAAAGGAGACTTGAGAGGCAAGGGGATATGTAGCACACTGTCTGCGCTGCTTCTTATGTAGAGATAGTCCCACATGAGATAAACACTAGACGATGTGGGACTAAACACTTACTACTGAGATATGGGTTTTTACGGAGACTTTTATTCTATTTTGTCGTTTGCAACTGCTTCCTTCATGAGATAAATGTTGTCAGTGCCAGACTATTAGTGACACCACTAGATTGACTGGGTCACTAGTGACACTAATCACACCCCAATGACTTAGCATTGGGCTTCTGCTCATCATCATTGGGCTTCTATCGACATCATTGGATCTCCTAAGGCCTTATCGTGGACTGGATTTGTAGCCTGATGCCACTCTGTCGTGATATTAGTTATCTTTCTCGTCTTTTATGTATTATTTGTTTCATTTTCTTCTGTATGTAATTTGCCTAACAGGTTACTCTCCTATATAAGAGAATCCTCATGCTTCATGAATAAACAATTTCATTCTTTTCTCTCCACATGGTATCAGAGGCTCAGAGCGACAATCCTAATCCGGAGTTCGAATACCCATCAGTGTCCTAACCCTCACCCTCCAACCTCCATGCGCACACTGCTTCTCCAACGCCGCTGCAGGGCCGTCACTGCTAGGACCCCCCGCAAGGCCGCCGCAATGCCATTGCAACAAGTCGCTGGGGCTTCCAGTGCCGCCTTAGGGTCACCGCAACAGCCTCTTACAGCTTCTCTTGCCCCCCGCTTGGGCTCCTCTCAGTCCCTCTAGGCCTTGTGCGGTCCCTGGTAGCATCTCACAGCCCCTCTTGGCTCCGTTCGACCAATTTTTTACTATTTGACGACGACCTGCAGTCTGAATCGGTATGATTTTGTGCGAAAAACGTGATTTCAGACCTGTATATCATGTTTGTCGACCCCAACGTGGATCGGAGATTGAAAAGGATGGTTGTATGAGTCTACATGTACAACAATCCTCCATATGATCGTGTAGATTCGTTCAAATCGATCTACTTCTCCAGTCGAGTTCCGTTTTCTACCGTTTTTTTCATGTCAGAAAATAAGGATGATTGGCTTAAAAAAAGAAAATAAGGGTGATATCTTTTCTTCATCTGGTACCTTCAACTTCAAGGGTCCAGCTCCCATTATGAAGATGGATGGGATCAACTATTAGTTGTGGTCCATACAATTTCTAATCCTCATGTTGTGCAACAATAAGGAGCACATTCTGATAAAACCCGAGCCGACGGGCAAGGTTGGGGACAATACTTCGTAGAAGCAAGATGACGCGTATGCACGCATTTGGCTCTTTGAGACCCTCATCATAGAGATAGCCAATGATATTGTGAACCAACCCGCCGCCAAGGTGATGCATGATATTATGGCATCCACTCATGCCCAATCGAAGAACGAGGCCAAGATTCTTCAATTTCAGTTTGACATATACATGGCAAAGCAAAATGGCCGTCCATTGCACATGTTTTACTCCTCGCTTCATGGCATGTTTGAGAAGCTTCACAACTTCATGTCGACCACGACATCCACAGAGCAACATATATCATATAGGAACTCCATAATGGTTGGAGTTTCTTGGTTGTGCTTGACCCATAGTTTGAGCTAGTACGAGCACCACTCCTTACCGGGGAGACCATACCTCCCATGGAGGAGGCTTATAGTTGTCCCAACAGGCTTCTTATTCCACCTGCTCCTTAGCGATGGCTGGTTCTCGCGGCAGAGGATGCTCTACTCACTTCAGAGTGCTTAGTCCCCGTGGTAGAGGTGGTGGACGTCAGCGTAGTCCCTGCATCTACTGTCGTCGTCCGAGATACTCTGAGGACACATGCTATCGAAAGCATGGATACCCCGCATCTGCTCTCATGGCGGAGCAGATTGAGCCTTCATACACTACAACTCCTCATTCCGATCCACGTCTTGATGACATTGTCTCTCGTATGCAGGAGATCATGACCCCAGTGGATGACACCACCACTACAAGATCCACAGATATTGTAGTTGCAGCTAAAGCCTCTTCGAGCTCCTCAAGTATAACATATGCTTTTACTAGTTGTAGCTGTGCGTATATGATAGAATGGATCATGGACTCTGGTGCTTCTCACCATCTGGTGGAGACATAGCCCAGTTCAGGTCATCATTGCAAATGGGGTTCATATGCCCATCACATGATAGAGGGAGGTGCATTTGACGTCATCCATGCGCCTGTAGAATGTTTTATATGCTCCTGATTTTTAGATAAACTTGCTTTCTATTAGTCAGATTACAAAGGTGCGTTGTTGTGCCATTTTTGCCACCTCTTCTCTTGTGTTTCAAGACATACTCACTAGCATGGTGATTGGATGTGACCGTGAGCAGCGGGGGCTCTACATGCTAGTCCGACCTCCTCATACTGGTGCTCTACTATTCCCACTGGACCAATCTCACCGTACCTATGACACCTTCGTTTGGCGACCTTCCTTTGGAGAAGCTGTGTCATGTCCTTCCACAGATCTCCATGCGATCTTCCTTCCAATGCAATGCTTGCCAGCTTGGGATGCATCGTCGTTCTTCGTTTCCATCTCTTCATAGTCGGAGCAGTTCTCAGTTGTTTGAGTTCCTTCACTTTGATATTTGGGGGTTGAATCGTGTCCCTGATCATCAGGGACACTATTTTTATCTGGTTGCTGTATATGACTATTCTAGACTTTCTTGGATTTTCTGTTAAAGAATAAGTATGTACCGTGTCTATCATTAAATCATTTATTAATGAGATAAAAATATTTTTCTGCTACTATCAAGTGTTTGCGTTCGGATAATGCCTTAGAGTTTTACAATTTACAGCTATCCGAGTTTCTCAGATCTCTTGGCATTATATACCAGACCTCGTATGCCTATACATTTCAGCAGAAGGGTGTTGTCGAACGCAAATATCGTCATTTACTCAATGTGACCAGTAGGGGTGCACATGGATCGGATTGGATCGGATTTTGGCTTAAACCGTGTCCAATCCACAATAACGGATTTTTGATTTTTCCAGTCCAATCCAATCCATTAAACATGCAAATCCAATCCAATCCAATCCACCAGATTACGGATTGGATCGGATTGGTTCGGATTTTTAATGCTCACCTAATCTATGATTAAGTTTGTAGCATAGTCGAACTCGACATTCAAATCATGGTTCCAAATTTGAGATTATGTATAAATGTAAAGAAAAGAATAGTTAATTTTTGGAAAGCAATTTGACTTAATTTTTTTGAAAAGCAAAAATATATATGCTTGTTATGAATTTATTACAACCGATCATTGTATAACTAAATAAAAATAACATACTTGTGATCCGTAGAAATCATAAAAGAATAATATTGACTTTGAATAAAATTGCAAGTTTGTATATATCAAATAGGAACTACAACTAGATAACTACGCATGCGCAAGGAAGACCTAGCTGCGCATGCACACAACTAGGACAAGGACAACATCCGATGGCGATATGTGTGCACCTGAGGGTGGAGATGTGTGTGGCGCAGGTGAGTGTTTTGTTTGTCATAGGTCCCGAGTGGGCTTAGGTTTATGTATTATTATTTTTAGAAGCTTGTTTCGTTTGAAAAATTGGAAGGGCCTAAAGGACATTGCGGGTAGGTATTACTTTTTTTCAAACCAACTAGTAGGGTGAGATAAGGGGTTTTTCTAGCAAGTTGTGTGTAGTAAAACTTGAATTGGAATAAGTTTAAGTTATAAAGAGACTAGATTGGATATTTACACATAGCTTTCAAATAAAATGTAATATATAATATGCTTTATTGAGAATAAATAAAGTAGTATATATTATTATTTATTAACGGATTAACGGATTGGATCGGATTGGATTTTGACAATAATCCGATCCAATCCATAAATGAACGGATTTGTAAAATTTCAATCCGATCCGATCCATTAACCTTATAAATCCAAACCGATCCAATCCAATGACAACGGATTGGATCGGATTACGGATTTTATCCGATCCATGTGCACCCCTAGTGACCAGAACCCTTCTGATTCAGACTCGTGCTCGACACTCTTATTGAGGTGATGCGGTTCTCACTGCCTGCTACTTAGTGAACCGTACGCCATCTTCTATTTTGGGAGAAAATGTTTCTTTCTCGATTGCGTTTTCCAAGAAGGATCTGTTCTCCTTACACCTCATGTGTTTGGATATGTGGCCTTTGTTCACACTCTTTCGCTTGGTTGTGACAAGCTCTCCCTCAGAGCTGTCAAGTGTGTCTTCGTTGGCTACTCTCGTACCCAGAAAGGGTACCGTTGCTTTGATCCGCTTCGACGGAAATACTTTATCAATGTTGATGTCACATTCTTTGAGTATGTTATATATTTCTCTTCTACAGCTGACAGGCTGGTTCCATCTGACTTTGATGAGGAGGTCTACATGCCTCCACCTCCTACAGCTCTACTACCTCCATCACCTCCTTCACCACCATTACCACCACCCCTGCCTCCTCCACCACCTCATGTACGTACATCTGCTCGTGTGGTTGCCCGTGGATCGCTACCCACATTGACTCAGTTTTCGCTACGTGTGTTTACTCGTAGATCTCACTCTGTTCCCCCTGCTCACAGGTCTTCTCCATCATCCATCACACCTTAGGTATGTAGTGAGCACATTATTTCTACCGATGGCATTACTGAGTTGTCTATGCATCAGGATTCCTTACAGGATGAGCAGGTACCCTCTCAAGAGGGAACCTTACAGGTTTAGATGATCTCGATGTGCCTATTGCTCTGCGAAAGCAGAGACATACTTGTGCTTCATATCCTCTTGCAACCCATGTTTCTTTGAGCAAACTTTCAGAGGATTTCGGGAGATTTACCGTGACACTATCAGCCGTGGAGATACCACGGACGTATCAAGAGGCTATCCAAGACGGTCAGTGGCATCTTGCCATGGAGGAGGAGATGGCTACGCATCAGTCACATGGTACTTGGAGGCTTCTCCAATTGACACATTCGTTGTTGGGTGCAAGTGGGTATTCACGGTGAAGCATTGATCAGATGGCAGTGTAGATCGCTACAATGCGAGACTTGTGGCACGTGGGTTCACCTATACATATGGGGTAGACTATCATGATACATTCTCTCCAGTGGCCAATCATTCTACTATGCATATACTTCCATTAGTTGTGGTGACACGGGATTGACCCCTCTATCAACTTGATGCGAAGAATGCATTTCTCTATGGTGACCTACATGAGGAGGTTTACATGCAACAACCATCTGGGTTCGCTGATGAGGGGGAGTGTCAGAAGATTTGCAGGCTTCACAAGGCTGTCTATGGCTTAAGTAAAGTCCAAGAGCATGGTTCCCGAAGCTCTCAGATTCGATAGAGCAACATGGGTTTGTGATCAACTGCCGACCATTCACTGTTTGTTCATAGGACTAAGAGAGGTGCAGTTGCCATACTTGTTTATGTTGATGATATCTTTGTTACAACTTACAAGGGATGACGGGCGGGGTATCCGGGCTACTAAGGATTTTCTAGGTCAACAATTTGTGACCAAGGACCTTGGTAGCCTACGTTACTTCCTTGGACTGGAGTTTTCCAGAAACCAGCGAGGTTCTGTGATGACTCAGAGGAAATACGCTGCAAATATTCTCTTTGAGACATGCGTGATAGATTGCAGGCTTGCCACTACTCATGTGGACCCGAGCATGAAGCTTTATGATAATGACACTAGGAGGTCAACAAGAGGAGGTACATGGAGCTTGTTGTGAAGCTTCTTTATATGACTATCACCACGACAGATATATCCTTTACATAGAGCAAAGTTAGTCAGTTTATGGAGCAGTCTAGACAATCGCATATGGATGCAATCCATATGATTCTGAGGTATCTGAAGGGCTCACCTAGCACTGGTCTTCTATTTAGCAAAGGTACATCCCTTGCAGTTACAATGTGTGCAAATGCAGATTATGCGAGGTGTCCCAAGGACAAGAAGTCTACTTCTTGTTTTGCAGTCTTCATAGGATATCCTTGGTGTCAATGTAAGAGCAAGAAGCAGACTGCGGTTGCCAGATCTAGTGCAGAATCAGAATAAAGGGCCATGGCGCAAGCTAGTACGTAGATGATGTGAGTCAGATCTATTTGTACTGACCTGACTATTGAGGTGCCTCTTTCCATGCACCTCCAATGTGACAACTAGAATGTTCTCTTCATTGCAAACAACCCAAACTTCTATGAGAGAACCAATCACATCAAGGTGGATTGTCACTACACTCGTGACATGATACAGAAGGGTCTCATCTCCACTACTCATGTCAGCTCTGTAGATCAAACAACAGATGTACTTATCAAGGCCCTAGCCAGAGGGTCTTACCAAAGATGCTGCTCCAAGCTGAGCATGATAGATATCTACGCTCCAACTTGAGAGGGAGTATTGAGATATTAGTTATCTTTCATGTCTTTTATGTATTATCTGTTTCCTTTCTCTTCTTTGTGTAATTTGCGTAACATATTACTCTCCTATATAAGAGAACCCTCAAGCTTCATGAATAAACAAATTTATTCTTTTCTCTCCACACTCTAAATCATCATCAACGGTTTTATACCACCAATGCACTGGAAACACCCTCCTAGTGACACCAGTCTACCAACTATCGGTGTCACTATCGTGAGCCTTTCTCAACCGCTAGCATTAACTGAAGTCCTATTTGCGTCAGATGGTTTTTGGAGGGATTTCAACATTCCACGCTCATTTGATCCTTTGCTGTACATCATGTTTCTTTTCCACAGTTCGGCTCTGTGATTATTCTGGTCTGATTCTATTACATTTGCCATCCTTGAGGCGTGACCCTTGGCTTCCTCTGCCACCTTTATTATAGACAAGGGCTCACCAATCAAATTGAGCAGTGCCCAAAATCAAATTCTCTAGTTGGGCTCTCAAGATTTTCCCGGAGAAAAGATTTTTTTATCCTTAAGAAGGATACTCACAAATTTTAAGATTACTGAATTTAGGAAGCGAGAACATGATAACTTTATGTTGATGAACTGACTCATGGATAGTACTCATCCTAAGATTGTTGCCAACATGCTTTACAAGGTGAATATGTGAGAACCCAGTAGAAGATATTCTGGGCTCTTTAGTGATTCTCCTCTAGTAAATATTCATTATTGCATTTATTCTGTTATGCAGGATACATGTCTTTGACTGCTACTACACCATCATCGAGGCACCATTACTGGAAATTAGTTTTGCCATTTTTCGGATGCAAGCAAGTTATAGCCATTGGTAGAATGCCTGAATGATGGCTGAAAGGGTGTTCCGCCAATGATCTTTACTATAGATGAAATCATAATTTGGATTTTTATGCCACTCCGATGCTGACTATACTAGTTATCTAAAGACAAATTATCTACCACATGTTATGCCACGTCTAGTACTACATGCTATGCCACGTTTAATAGAAAGATGAATGATTTCCTATGCCCTTCTGGAAGGGTACTCTCTCTGTGTTTTTTGAGATGTTAGCCAAGATGCGTCATGTCTTGGGTGATAGTAGCTCCTTCAGGTTTTGAATTGATGACAAGATGTGTCATGTTGATAGTAGCTCCTTCAGGTTTTGAATTGATGACTGGGTTGGTAGCGACACTTCCTATGATCGTTTACCATAGCTTTTTGCATTTGCAGCTAATCATGTCATGAGTATTTTAGAGACCTGGTGTGATGGTGCATGGCATCTTACCTTTTGTTCTTGATTTTCTGAGCAAAGATTCCTGGAGTTTTTGAAGCTGACTGAAGAGCTTGTATCCATACTGGAGCCCTCGAGTTGCATATACCATTGATGCTGGAAGGATCATGACTTCTTGATCAAAAAATCTTACAAGACCTTGTTTACCCCCACCGTGTTCGATTCTTATGATGTGCATTAAGGTTGCAGGTTGATATGGATTTTCAAAGTGCTCCTAGCTGCTAGAATGTTCCTTTGATTATTAAAACGTGTGTGGTATATGGCGAAAATCTACATGACAAAGTTCTCTCATGTTACGATGTATCGTGCGTGTTATTTGATAATGTGTCTGAAGATATTGAACATTTATTCTTTACTTGTGATTGGGTTATGACGGTTTGGCGGGAGGCTTCTATTGAGTGGTTTGATATTTCGTGTTTGTAGAATTTCTGGGTATACCTTGGCACCGCTTGTTCAGAGCAGTTTTGTGGACTTTTTAGCTTGCTTGTAATGGGGTCATTTCGTCAGGAGAGCTTTTAAGTTGAGAATGTTATAAATTGTACGACCCTTCTTTCATTCAAAAAGAGAGAGGGGAACTTATGATGTGGCGGAGTAAGAAACTTACCTTCGTTGCTAGATCAAGTGTAAAACTTAGTGTTGAGCTATGGTGTGGACTGCAGACGGGACGATGTCATGATTTAGTTGTTGATATTGGTATTTAAGTCAACAAGTCATCAGGAGCTATGTGCTGCAAAACAAATCATCTGGAGCTATGTTCTGTAACAATAGATCAACCACTTTTGTTGCCTTTTATCCCATTTTTATTGGGGAAAACTTGCATATATCTTATACCGAGTCTTTTTCATGAAAGAGATATATTTTCATTTGTGACAAGTTCAGTTGATTGTCATTATCTCTGTGCAGCAGCTTGAGAGGGAGCATTAGAATATATTAATTTTTTAGTTATTTATTTTTTGGTAGTATTTTTTCTGTAATTTTCATGGCTAACCCTCTATATAATGTTTAGGGTTTTTATAATAAACCAGTCTCTTAAATTTCTTTTGCGGAGACTCCTTTTGTAGTATTTGAATGAAACCAACTAATATTGTACATGCAATCCGACATGTCAACATAAGACATTAACGTCTCTTTTTGATGATTTTCTTGAAACATCTGTTCCTTTTCCAGTGATGAAGTGTCACTTGAAGGGTTGCAAGAGGAGCTTGAAGAATGTAAGGATGATGATGTGAGTTGCCCAACAACCAGCTCTGTCATGCGGTCCTTGTTAGTTGATGCACAGATTATCCAATTTAGAGATATTTGGATGAGAACAAAAGCACAAAAATCATCACTTATATATTAAAGATCTTTTTCACTGTTTATAAAGTGATTCTTAAGAATATTCTCTTGTTTGTTTATACAGGAAGTGAAGAATATTTTGGCTAAAGGTACAAAACTAAGGGAATATACTAAAGGGGTTGAAAACAATGTCCATCAAATTGAACTGGAATCTATTCAGGTTATTTTTCTATATGAGCACAATCGTTTTTCTAGTGTAAAATGTTTAGTTTTAACTGAACTCTGTAAATTTTTTAGTTTTCTTAACATAATTCTTTTCCGTACATGTTATTTGTATGCTTTGACTGTGATCTCTCATCACTATATCTGTAAGCCTTTTACTTTATATATTTTTTTGCATTATTTTGCATTATTTGCTTAGATGAACTTGTAAGCTGTTTTTTTTGAAAGAAAACACTTGTAACCTGTTATTTTGTAAGAAATGGAGCTTTTGGACGGACTCCTACTTAGGGTGAGAACTCATCATTTTTTTATTGCAGGCATTATGATACACCTGACAAAGTGCCTGTCGAAATTTTCTCTCTTTTAATGTGTTTAACTTATTGTCTTTTAGGAGTTAAGGTCGAACTACAACGTTGCTTTTAAGTAGCTATATTTTGATGATACATTTATGATACATCATTAAAAGGATTTATGTTTTACAGGCAACCTTTTGGGTGTCTTGCATTTAAATCTTGGCATCACACCTTGCTACATAGTCCTCTAGTTATACCTTTCTATTGGGTTTGGTGAACTTTGACTTCTAAGGTGGACATTCGATTATCCTTTATAATTGCTTGGGCGTCTTCTAAACATTTGATAATCGAAACCGAGCCTTTCTCTCCAACTATTCATCTGTGGCTGTTTCTGGGCTTAGATTGAAATAATTGATGATCCTTGTCTCATTTCTTTTTTATTACATGGTTGCCTTGTTTGGGCTTACCTGACCCAGAGGTGAAGGTTGGGCATGTAGGAGCAGGAGGGTTGTGTTTTGTGCCTTGATGGCAAAGGACGTTGTAGTCGTGCGGTCTGCAGGGTTGAATTGGTTTCTTTATGAAGGTGAAATCCTGGAATGTGCAGGGGTCTGAGAGCCTTGATAGGAGGACGGTGTGTGATTTTTCAGATGCGGCCTTCCTCCATGAGATGAAGTTGGGGTACTATTTTCTTTATCGAGAGCACATATGATGCGACTAGAGGGATGCCCACATTGCTGGAAATGGTGGGCTTTCCAGTCTAGGTGTCAATCAGTCGAAGTCGGCATTTGCTCCTTTTATCCTTACAGTGGTGGAGCTGAAGGGGTGTGGGAGATTCTTGCCATATCGAGTGGAAACTTCCTTTACATTTCCTAGACTAGCACTTTCGAGCCGTCGCCTAGGAAATTGGATTGGATGCCTTTGATAGCAAAGTTAGAGCATATGTTGAATAATTGGAAGGTTACTTGCCTATTACGGGGCAGGCAGTTAGCGCTGCTAAAAACATTGTTCTTGGTGATTCCTATTTTCTTCATTTCGACATGGATCTTGCCGATTGGAGTACATCAACAGCTTGGCGGAGTTATAAGGAAATTCTTTTAGGCCAGCCCAGTCTAGAAGAGGGGGGCTTTGGTGTTCTCTATCTTGTAGAGACGAATAAGGCTTATATGGTGAAGTGGGCATCTAGAATTTGGAGAAGTGGCGAGGACTTGCTTTGCACATTAGTTGGAGGTATACGTGGTATATCTGCACGATTCTCTCCTTCATCCCACACCGTCGAGTATCCTACATCCGTCTTGACGGCCGGTTCTTGGGCTGTTTTGGGTCTTGGCTGGGTCAGCACGTCGTCTTTTGACGCCTTCTGGGATTCTTTTCGTTCGGCCCGTCGGCGACTGCGGATTGAGTTTTTGGGACCGATTTCTTTGCTATGGAGTTTTTGGCTGGCTAGAAATGCCTTGGTGTTCTCGGGTCATAGATTCTATCTTGAGAATGTTGTGTTTCAGTCCAAGGCTTTTGTGGAAGCTTGGGCATCTCTCTGACTCTTTTCAATTGTACTTCTTCTACTTTTTCGTTTTACTCTTTTTTATTTAATACATTGGGGAGGGCACCATAGCGTGTTACCTCCTCTTATGGTCTTAAAAAAAAACATGCTTCCTCATGTAGCTACTATGGTGTGGCCCATGCTGGGTCGTGGTTTCGGTTTTTGTGTTGACGACTCGAGTGAATTGGGCATCTTGAGTGCTTGATGCCCAACTTTTCGTTTCGGTTTCTTTAGCCTGAGATTGCGAGACTTTCTGAGGTTATTGGAGGATCTTGGTTCCATGGAGGAGTCCAGATTGGCATGGATCAGTGGTGTTAGGACGATGGTTTTTTCTTAGTTAAGAAGACATTTAGGGCTCTGTCTACCTCCAATTGTCTGTGAACTTGGTGACTTGCAGCATGACCATATAGGCTGTTTTCGCATGAGGCAAGCGTGGCTATCCCATGTGTAATGATAACCGGGAGGATCTGGAGGGAGGTAGATATATATTCAGTCGTTAATTCATGAGTCAAAAGCTTTTGTGACTTGCTTGTTGCTGCCTGTTTTAAGGTGTCAAGGGATCAATTGAAGCCTCTCTTCGTGATGTGGTAATTTTAGTAACACATAATGGAATGCTTTTTTCAGAGGAGAAATTCTATTTTGAGAATGTTGTAAATCATGCCATTGCCCTTTATGAGTCTTGAATTATGTAAATAATACAGTTCTTGGGATGGAAAAATTCTGGATAACCCCCCTTATCCAAATATTAAAAATGACAGGCCTCATTCCAAAAAACTGACATGCTTGCCCGATTATTGTCCAATAAGACTTTTTACGCAAGTAACACGACTTATTACATCTCTTAGTTTTAATTGCTACTTGCCTATAAAATTTTGTGACCCTGTGCTGCGACTGATCATCCACCACTTTAAAAAATCTACATGCTTTTACTTTAGATGTCGAAACTATCTTAAATGGGTCAAATTTTATCTTCTATCAAAATTATGTATCTTTTTCCTCGAAAAATGCAGATGGACTCATTACTTTGTACGGATAGATCCATCTTAGAATTTTCATTTGCATTATGGTCATTTCGATAATCGACATTTTTACATGGTCACTGGTAACCACCCAATTAACAATGCATCGGTACCTAGTAAGCTTGAGTTTCGTAAATGCTTTTGTATGAAGTGTCAAGTTGATGTATAGTCTCACGCAATGAAGACCATCCAACATCAAAATCCCTATCCAAGATTTTGCCATTTCTCACTACCGAGCTTAAGGAGAGCTCACGGAAGGTGAACCTCGACTCCTAGTTGAGAAACCAAGGATGATGGAAATGCCATAGATCCCTTTGAGAAGTTTGCACTATAGGTCATCGCCAAGATCTACGTAGTCTAATTCTGTTTCATGGGTATGGCCTTGTTCACTTATCTCAGTCGTAGTACAAGTAGTCCACCCTTTTTAGAGGCTTCTTGGTCAATCCCTAGTCCATGGGTGCTGTTGAGAAGAGGAATGGATGAGATGTTTATTCAATAGAGCTAGCCAGCTAGGGTCTCTTATATAAAGAGAAAACTCTAGAGAGTACAAGGGTTACGGAACCCGAAGGGTCACAGGAGGTTACGGAACTCGAAGGGTCACAGAGGGTTACGAAACTCGAATGGTCACGGGAGGTTACAGAACCCGAAGGGTTACAAACATAAATGTAAATCTAATAACTCTAACACTCCCCCTCAAGCTGGAGTTGAGAAAGCTACAGCTTGTAACAAAAAGAAAAAGTATACACCACATCTTCACACGATGCATCATAAGAAAATATGTCCGCTGCTGGTAGAAGACCTCGCTCGAGGACGGGTCTGTGGCTTTCAGGTCACCGGAACGTATCTCTGCCATGCCTGTAGAGTTGTTGCGATATCAGGTCACCGGAACGTATCTCTGTCGTGCCTGCAGGTCATCGGAACATATCTCTGTCGTGCCTGGAGAAAATCGCTGTAGAAGAAGTCCAACGCGAAGTAGTAGTCGGGTCGTAAAAGAAGTATACACCCTCACGAAGAAGTCGATGCTCGGTGAAGACTGATGATCTGAGTAGTAGTCTGGAGTGTCGGTCTATCAGTCATGGTAGGGGAGTAGGCGTCCTGAAGAATCATCTTTGACTCCCCCTTTCTCCCATACTTGATAGAATAAAGAGTATGGAACATCAAGTTGGGAGAAACAAAAAGTTGGGAGAAATAAGTTGTGGTGAAGCAGGAGCTTCTGGAGGGGGGGCTCCAGGTGGTGCCGTTGACGCAGGAGGTGCGGCTGGAGCTGCTGCAGCCTCGGGCGGCTCTTTAGGTGTCGTTGGAGGTAGCAGCTGGTGCTGCTGGGGACTTGGACTGCCTTGCGCGAGACCATCGATTCCATCAGCGACGCAGGAGGTCCAACCCTCTCTCCTTGTCGGCGGAAAGAGGGCTGGTGGTAGCAGCGGATTTAAGGTATTAGGCTTCGATCTAGGACCGTTGCTTTGATACCATGTTGAGAAGAGGGACTAATGAGATGTTTATTCCATAGAGCTAGGGTCTCTTATATAGAGATAAAACCCTAGAGAGTACAATGGTTACGGAACCCGAAGGGTCACGGGAGGTTACGGAACTCGAAGGGTCACAGAGGGTTACGGAACCCGAATGGTCACGGAAGGTTACGGAACCCGAAGGGTTACAAACATAAATGTAAATCTAATAACTCTAACAGGTACATTGCCCTTATTGTTACGACCAAAATTGGACTAGAAGAATCTCTTCATTAGACCATCTAATTTTTAATGCAGTCTGCAGGTAGTCTTTGAGTCAACATATAGAATTCAGGGATTGTTGAAAGGAGTGACTACAACAACACTATCCTCGTGAGGCCTTGGAAACACCACCCCACGAACCTACCTATGGGGATACTGGTAGCATCCACAGGGGATGTCTAAGAACAACTAAGGGGTGCCAAGTTAACTCCTACCCCTTTAGTCATGACTACTGTTACATTACTCGATGACACATTAATGATCTTGCTCTGTGATGCACCACGCTTACTATGCTCCCTCACCACCCGTTGACACATATTCAATTATTAATTCAAGCCTATCTTAGGATCCCTTATTGCTCCCCATTTCACGTATAACCTTCAAGGTTATACGTACAAGCTTAAAATTCACAAAACCACTATCAATAATGAAAATTCCTATTTGGCTCATGGGCATTTCAAGCACATAGGATCGAGAAACATCGTAAAAACCAACAAGAGAGGGTCCATTGGTGGTTATCCTCATGGTTTCCCATTATCTACGTGTTCTTGCGATGATAAAAGACTATTAAACTAGTAGTTTTGCTTCTACATATAGTTTTGTCTACGAAATGAAAAATATGAGGGGTGAGGAAGGTCATATTATCTTTAAAACTAGTGAAGATGCTTGGCCTTTCCCTTTCTTACGTATCTCCCTCTTTCCAATGACGATCCAATTAACTTTTACGAGCTCCAATGGCTGTTCCACAATGCTCTTATGAGGTCTTTGATAAGGGTGGCTTTTAGGGTTAGGGGAGAGTGAGGGTAACTAACACTTGTACTTTAACACTGTAACGGGTAATTCGATCTACATGGATCCAAGTACCATGTATAATCAAATGCAATAACTTGATTACAAGGTTGCAAAAGTCGTCAATCGATATTCAATTGGTTGGGTCATGGGCCAAGGATTAACTAACAATCGAGCGACTGATTAGGTTTGTTGAACTTTAGTCGATTTAGTCGAACTTTAATCATTGAATATATAAATAATTTTTATACGTATATTCTTTCATATTTACATAGATTTGTACATTTCTATACTTTCAGTAATGAAATAAAAAATGATTGATATCAAATCTAACACTAAACATCTTAGATTGAATTTGATTTTAAGAAAGAAATAAAAATAAAAACATCCATTTATAATTGGCTGAGTAGTCGACCTAGTCGATTGCATAATCGGGTTGATTAGTCGGCTAGTTGACTATTGATTAAGTAGTCAATAATTAGCGACCAACCGACCACCCCACTGACTCGACTAGTCAGACCGACTAGCCAGGCTAGTCGGCTGACTTTTACAACTGTGGAAAAAGAATGAAAGAATAGAAAGGCTTGTTTTATTCAAGAGATCTAGGGGTCCTTATATAAGACACAACCCTAGAGAGCTCAAAGGAGAAAATATATAAATACCTCTAACAGGGTTACAAGAATATACTCCTACCGCATAGAATATTCTCTTAACATATACTCCCGCCACAGAATGATCTCTTAACATCTACTCCTGCCACATAGATCTGAATGGAGGTAAAAAATCCATGTAGCCGACCCTGCTTAATTGTGGGAAAATGCTTTGTTGTTGTTGTTGTATCTACTCCTGCTTAAGTTGGAGCATATTTATCAGTCATGCGCAACTTAGAAACAATCAAGGAGAGTCGCTTCTTGGGTAGTGCTTTTGTGAAGACATCTGCAAGCTGAAGGTCAGTGTTGATGTGAGGAGTAGTAATCCTTCCAATCCTGACAGCATCACAAACAAAATGACAGTCAACCTCTATATGCTTGGTTCGCTCATGGAACACTGGATTCATGACAATATATGTAGCAGATTTGTTGTCACAATATAAAGGAATAGGAGTAGTGACAACAATACTAAGTTCTTGCAGAAAAGTTAATAGCCACGTGATCTCGCAAGTAGCTTGAGCCATCGCCCTATACTCTGCTTCTGCACTGGATCTAGATACAACAATCGGCTTCTTGCTTCTCCAAGTAACAAGATTTCCTCCAACCATCATAGCATAACCTGTGGTGGAGCGCCGATCCTCTGGTGAGCATGCATAATCTGCATCAGCATATGCAATAATATCGGTGTACCCATTTGCCCCATAGAAGAGGCCACTTCCTGGTGATCCCTTCACATATCGTAGAATCTGAAGAACATCCTGCCAGTGACTGTAACAAGGTTGCTCCATGTGTTGACTAGCTCTGCTCACTGCATAGGAAATATTTGGTCTGGTGATAGTAAGGTAAAGAAGTTTGCCATCCAGGCTCCTATATCGAGTAACATCTTCGAAGATAGGATCAAAGGATGTGAAGTGTTTTCTAAGAACTTTAGGAATACCAGCTGGCTTGCATCCAAGTAATCCAACTTCCACAAGAATATCCAGACAATATTTTCTCTGTGAAAAATGAAGACCCTCTGTAGCGCATAGTACTTTTATGCCCAAGAAATATCGTAGTGGACCAAGATCCTTGGTAACAAATACCTTATGGAGGAAGGTCTTGGTCTCTAGTATCCCTTTATCGTGATCACCCACCTGTTATGATCATATCATCCACATAGACTGCAAGAATAACAATACCAGCTGTTCGTCTTCTGACAAATACATAATAATCAGAGGTTGTTCTCTGGAAGCCAAAAGTGCTGATCTCCGCAGTAAGTCTGTCGAACCATGCCCTTGGGCTCTGCTTTAGGCCATATATTGCTTTACGAAGTCGACATACACACTTCCCCTCGACTTCATAACCTGGAGACTGCATTATATATACTTCCTCATCAAGATCACTATATAGAAACGTATTTTTCACATCTAAATGAAAGATAGGCCATGCCTTATTAGCTGCTACATAATGGATAGTCTTTATTTAACCCCATACGCGCAACCGGTGAGAATGTCTCAAAGTAATCCACTCCATATATCTGTGTGAAGCCCTTTGCCATAAGACGAGTTTTCAACCTGTCAATCGACCCATCTGGTGATTGTTTGGTCGTGAAGACCCATTTACATGCCACATGTTTAGTCCCTTTGGGACATTCAAGGGTTTAAATTTCGATTTCGGATATCGTATCGATACCCTGTCGATATGATATTTCGTCGAAATTTCGACGACATTTCGCCCATATCGACCACCATTTGTGAAGAAATGATCGAAAACAACCCTCATATCGCCATTTCGCTCGAGATTTCGGTTCCTTGTCGAAACCGAAATTTTGCCGAAATTTCGCGAAATCTGAAACCATGGGGGACATTGCACTAGATCCCATGTTCCCCTGGAAATAAGAGCATCCATCTCATCATCCATGGCCTTTCCCATCCTGAATCCTGCAAAGCACCATGGTGGTCTCTTGGAATAGTAATGGTCATGAGAGCATCTGCATATCTTCTGTCAGTTGTTGATAAACTAGCAATAGAAGTGAAATGAGACATGGGATGAAGTGTGCACTACTTCTTAGTTCTGCGTAGAGCAATGGGAAGCTCCTCAGGATCATCCGGGACAACAGTGGAGGAGACACTTGAATTAAGTATATCATCCTGCAATAAAGAAATATGTAATGGAACATCTGGTGATTGGGATTTTTGTTTAGGGGTGCACATGGATCAGATTGGATCGGATTTTGGCTTAATCCATGTCCAATCCACACATAACGGATTTTTCATTTTTCCAATCCAATCCAATCCATTAAACATGCAAATCCAATCCAATCCAATCCACCGGATTACGGATTGGATCAGATTGATTCGGATTTTTAATGCTCACCCAATATATGATTAAGTTTGTAGCATAGTCGACCTCGACGTTCGAATCATGGTTCTAAATCGAGATTATGGATAAATTTAAAGAAAAGAATAGTTAATTTTTGGAAAGCAATTTGACTCTTTTTGAAAGCAAAAACATATATGCTTGTTATGTATTTATTATAAACAATCACTGTATACCTAAATAAAAATAACATACTTGTGATCCGTAGAAATCATAGAAGAATCACGTCGACTTTGAATAAAATTGCAAGTTTGTATATATCAAATAAGAGCTACAACTAACATGCAACTAACCTGCTTGGCTACGTGGTGCGGGAAGGATGATCGTGCACGAGGGAGGTTTGGGACAAGAATCGTGGGTGATTGCATGGTGGGGAGAGATGTATTTGAGGTTCCTGACTGCCCATACGCGATGGAGGTCTGGGAGAGCTGAAGACGAGGTATGGACGCGCATGCACGAGGGAGGTCTAGCTATACGTGTGTATAGTTGGAGACAAGGAGGGCATATATGATGACGAGACGACATCCGGTTGGGGACGAGATATGGCTACACGTGCGCAACAGAGGACTGGGAGAGCAAAGGACGAGGTCTAGCTGCACGTGTGCAAGGAAGATCTGGCTGCGCATGTGCACAACTAGGAGAAGGACAACATATTGCAGAGATGTGTGCACCTAAGGGTGGAGATGTGTATAGCGCGGGTGAGTGTTTTGTTTGGAATGGGTCCCGAGTGGGTTTAGGTTCATGCATTATTATTTTTAGAATGATATTTTGTTTAGAAAATTGGAAGGCCTGAAGGGCATTGCGGGTAGATATTACTTTTTTCTAAAACAACTAGTTGGGTGAGATAAGGGACTTGCCGACAAGTTGTGTTGTAAAACTTGAATTGGAATAGGTTTAAGTTATAAAGAGAGTAGCTTGGATATTTATTATTTACACATCGCTTTCAAATAAAATTTAATATATAATATACATTATGAGAACAAATAAATTAATATATATTATTTATTTATTAACGGATTAACGGATTGGATCGGATTGGATTTTGACAATAATCCGATCCAATCCATAGATGAACGGATTTGTAAAATTCTAATCCGATCCGATCCATTAAACTTATACGTCCAAACCGATCCAATCCAATGACAACGGATTGGATCGGATTACGGATTTTATCCGATCCATGTGCACCCCTATTTTTGTTTTCGCTTATACACAATGGGTGGAGGTGGGAGATCAAGAGGGATATCGGTAACAAATTGCGTGAAGAAGCTGGTCTGCTAAAAAAAGGTTACATTTGCAGATATATAATAGCAACGCCTAATTGGATCATAGCACCGTATCCTTTTTGAGTACGAGAATAATAAAGGAAAACACATTTAATAGAACGCGGAGTGAGTTTGTCAGTAGTGTGAAAGTTATGAACAAATGCAACACATCCAAAAAAATTCGCAAGGATAGAGGAAATGGTAGCTCAGTTGGGTAGAGCTGAGAGAAGCGGGTGGATCCATTAAGGGATGGAGATGGAACCCTGTTGACAAGATGGACAACAGTTAAAACAACATCCCCCCAATAGGTTTTGGGAGGTTTTGGGAACTTTCATCTGGGTGAGGAGGGATCGGGCTATATTTAGAAGGTGTCTGAGTTTCCTTTCGGCTACCCCATTTTGTTCCGAAATATAAGGACATGATATTTGGTGAATGGTGCCTTAGGATGTAAAGAAGTTGGTTAGATCATGTTGAGTGAATTCCAAAGCGTTATCTGTGCGAAAAATTTGAACACCAGAGGAAAAGATATTTTTGACATAATGGAAGAAATTCTTAATAATATTGCTAATCTCTTCGTTCTTTTAACAGATAGACCCAAGATGATCGACTGTAGTCATCGACAAAAACAACAAAGTACTTATGTCCACTCAGAGTACGGACCGGACAAGGTCCCTAAATATCACAATGGGCTAAAGAAAAAGGAATTTTGCGGTGCGGTTCAGGCAAGCAGGGAAGGACGATCGATGATGTTTCCCGAACCGACACGCCTCACACTCAAAGGGCTTGAGCGTAGAAAACTCGGAGAACATTAAAGAGAGAGCTTTGGCGGATGGATGTCCGAGGCGAAGATGTCAAAAAATGGGATCAGTGGATATAGATGTAGCCAACAAAACCAGAATTAGAGGGGATATCAAGATAATATAGGCCGTTCTTCTCATGTCCTCCACCAAAAATCTGTCTTGTCCGGATGTCCTGAAAATAACAACAGAACTCATCAAAAATCACACGACAGTTAAGTTCCTAGCATAACTTGTGAGCAGATAAGAGACTAGGCGGAAAATCAGGAGCACAATGCACATCGGTAAATCAAAGTTTGAAGGAAAACTCCATAGTCCCCACAGTAGTGATAGGGGAATGTGCTCCATTGGCAACCTGAACTGGCCTCACAACGGAAGACGGATGTGCAGAGGTGAGAAGACTGCCTTCTCCTGTTAGATGAGTAGAGGCACCCGAGTCAATGATCCATGCAGGGCTGGATGCAGAGGCAACATTGGCAAGTGTACCTGAAGTAGTGGCTAGACTCGTAGTAGGAGCAGAGGTACTAGTGTTACTAGCAGAATTTTGTAGCAGCTGACGTAGACGAGCATACTCAGATGCAGTGAAGGATGTCTGACTATTACCAGACGATTGTTCTGGCGAGGTATCTGTATTATCATATGGGCCTTCGTATAAGGTAGCCTCATAGGCACTGTTGGCATTAGTAGGCATGCCAAACTTTGCTCAACAACGTTCAAATGGATGATTCCAGCGTCCACAGTGAGTGCATGCTGGATAGCGGTTGTGGCAGGATCCCGTCCACGTCCACGTCCGAAGTCACGCCCTCGTCCAGCCTCACGACCTCGACCACGACCAAAGTCACGACCATGTCCTCCCTGGTAATTCGGTCGTCCTCTAACAAAATGTGTAGTAGTCTCTGTAGATATCTAAGGAGAGGGAGAATCAAGTTCCTGTAGTCGACCATATATGGTCTCTAGAGTGGGTAGCGCAACAACAGTCAGACATTGGTCCTTCGCAGTCTTGTATCGCGGATGTAATCCTGACAGGAAACGATACAGTTTCCATTCTGCACGCTCACCTATCTGCTTATCACAACAAGCAGGCTGAAAGATAAGAAGATCCTTAAACATGCATGTGAGGAGCCTGTAGTACTCGGCAAAGATGTATCTCCCTGATTTGCAGACCAAATCCGTGTTTAGATATCTGAGAGCATGTACTTAGTTGTCTTTTGGGATTAGGTGTTCTCAAGGTCCACATAACCTTTGCCGTCTCCTTGTAAAGAAGATTAGATGCAATATTTGGATCGACGCTGTTAGTCATCCAAGTAACCACCTGGCAGTTGTCCACGTACCAAGTATCGTAGTCTTTGTCCGTCTTCTTGGATGGATCTTTTGTGAGAAAATAGTTCTTTCGCTGACCACCAATAAACACCTTGAAGGATCTGGACCATAGTACATAGTTCTCGGAGCCTTTTAGCTTTATAGAAGTGCCCTGTACAATCACAAAAGAAGTCAGGTACAGAGGCTTGGGCTCTGCAGATGCCATGGTGGTCGAGTAGGTCAAGAAAAAATGACCTAGTTAGTTATTGCAGTCTTATTCAAGCATCACAGAGACCTAGTAGTGCATCGACTAGGTAATCGACATCAAGTGATAATACCCCTACGCGATCGGCAAAGGAGAGAGAGGCAGTTGATGCACGGGGATCAGCGTGGGGCGCTTGGGAGAGCGCTGGCGAGCACCTAGGGCGGTGCGAGGAGCCTGTGCTTGCGCCTGAAGCAGCGCGGGGCAGTGTTGGAGGCGCCTGGAGCGGTGTGAGGCGGCGTTGGAGGCGTCAGGCGCCTAAAGCGTGAGCGGAGGTGCAGGGTGCCTGGGATGGTGCGAGCGAGTGCCTGGGGCAACATGGGGCCGCCTGGAGTAGCGAGTGTTGGCACGGGCTGCGCCGCAGGCGCTTGGAGTCGTCACGGGTAGGCGGCAACTGCTTGGGGAGGACTTGGGGCTTGCGGTGACGGAGGGTTTTAGGTCAGAGCACCAGTCTAGGACTGCTGCTCTGATACCATGTGGAAAAAGAATGAAAAATAGAAAGGCTTGCTTTATTCAAGAGGTATAGGGGACCTTATATAGGACAAAACCCTAGAGAGCTCGAAGGAGAAAATACATAAATACCCCTAACAAGGTTACAAGAATATACTCCTGCCACATAGAATATTCTCTTAACATATACTCCTGCCACATAAAATATTCTCTTAACATCTACTCATGCCACATAGAATATTCTCTTAACATATATACTCCCAACAACTACAATGCTTGAGTACATGCCCCATTACATGGAGAGCGAGGGCTCACAATCATACTGGAAACATGGTATTTATGGACTCTACAGTTGCCTGTATGCGTGGTCTCTCTGCCTCCCAAGCAAAGATTCTTTGAAGGCCGATGTAATGATTTTTGGTGTTCTTTGAAAACATCCTTGTTTCAGGGATGAGGCAATGGCATGTGGTCCCCACATGCTCTTCCGTGTTACTGGCATGTATTCACTTATCATCTGGTTTGCTTTCAGGAGGCATTGGTCTGAATTACGAGGGTGGTTGAGATCACCACGAATCGTCTTCGATTGGGAGACATCTTTGATGATGCAATTGTGATGGAGGGTTGCTCTGCTGGTCAGCTGTTCGAGGAAGTGAACATGGTGGGTATAACGATATTTTAGGTACAATTATTTGTTGCTTGCCACCGACATCTCCCACTTTGGCTTCCTAGTGGATGATGTCCTAAAAGAGGTTTTTTTTGCCTTCTTGCACAAAACTCGATGAGTGTGTTCTCGTATATTATCGGGGATACACATATCATGGTAGTGGATCCTTTATTCCTTTATTTGCATGATCCGAGTGGATCTCAACCTCCTTTCCGACTCTGATCCGGGTTGCAGCTTTGGCTCCTCTCAGCTTAGTCCTCCTACTGTTTGTTGAGCAAATTCTTGTGGCAATTCGATGGAGATTGTGATATATCTGTTAGGGAATCTCAAAACTATTGTTGAGTGCTTCAAGATGCAGAAGAAACACACATTTAGACCTCGGGGCCCAACACTTTTTGCCCTTTCTATCTGCAAGGTTGACCGTTTTTTTGTTGATGTCGGTGACGATCGTTGGGTTCTTGATCGTTTATGGTGACCATGCTTTGATACCACTTGATGTAGATCACAATTTCTGACAGTGGAGAATTTGAGTGGAGAAGAAATTGGAGGGTGGAGGAAGAGAAGACGCGCTGGTTGTGTAGGATCTTGGGAAGAATCCACCTTCATCTACTCACAGGCTTGTAATACGACAGAAAACGAATTTATCATAGACTGAGCAAGAATCTCCGCGAGGAGTGGCTCAATCTAATTTCTCTCGGATAAGTTCAGGGTTGAACGCAAGGACATTGCTGACTAGGGTATTTAATCGGGACCTAATTAAAATGATTGGCTACTCTACGGGGTCACCTAAATCAAGCTATGCAAATATGCAAGACAGATGCGTCCATGAATTTTTATGGCTTTTCAATGCGAATTATTTTATTCTATTAAATGATCACAAATGCCACTACATCACAAGACACATAAATACACAATTTCACAATTAAGCTTCTGATTTAATTCTTAAGTCAATTTGATCAATCAAGCATCCAATTATGCAAATGTCACCTTATTCACCAAGTCAAGTGTCTTAATGTCAAATCAATGTGTCACTTCCTCATGTTCTCAATCATTTAACTCAATTAGCTCCCTAAAGCCACACAAATTCAGGAATTCGTGGACAACGTTAATCATACAAAGTTCTTGATTAAACAATAATTAAAGGAGACCAAACAGGGGCTCAATGACACATTACAATACTTAACAATGGAATTAAGGCTCAATCAATAAAGTTTAAGGCAAACATGTCTCTATGAATTTTTATTTCATTTTTAGCAACACATCACAGAGATATTCATTTGCCACATTTAAGAACATGAAAAGATCTTTGAAATGACACCGATTTCTTTAAATTTTAATAAGGGATGCAAAAGTTATTAACAGATCAAGTCAGGGGTATAATTGCAAGAAAAGCACACAAAATATTAAAAAAAAATATTCAAAAAGGACTGAAATGCAATATTCACAAACCGTTAGGGCATACGTGCAAATTAACCACGTGTGGGGATATAAATGCAAATATAATAAATCGACGGAGCTTATCTGTAAATTTCTTAGGCGGTACGTGCTTTGCACATGCTGAACCTATCAGCAATTTGTGAAATGTTGGGCCCATACACTGCAAATTACCCCATCACGTGACTGAATTTACGTGGGGGCTTGGCTCGGGCTGGCGGCTAGCCTCGGGCGACGTGGCGTGCGCTGGAGACTCGCGCCTAAGCTCGGGCACCCGAGGCTCATACGTGAAATGCTGCTTCGGCACGGAGGTTGGGTTCTAATCTCGGCCGTTGAGCAAATCTGGACGATCTGATCGGATGATTGCCGCTCGTCGTGTCTCCTCCGAGCTAGCCAAGGATGGGGGCATTTTGGCGAAGCTCCGATGAAGCTAATGGAGCTCCTTCATGCTCCTTTAAGCTGGCCAAGTGTCCTGGCATCTCCACGAAGGGCTCACAAAGTTCATAGAGGTGTGTTTAAGCTCTGCCGTGGGTCGAATGACCATGTCTATGGAGGTACATCAGAGGCGGAAGTGTAGATCGGAGCGAGCTGCAAATTTCGGCCAATCGATGGGGCTTTCGATACATGCAGGTGTTAGCCAATAGCCGAAGCAATAGGGGATGCTCTGGATGGAAAATAGGGCGGAATGAAGGCTCACCGGAGGCAGAAGAGCGAAGCCCTGATGGGTTCACACCTCTGTGCGAGAGGTGTGAATGCTCGAGGTAGAGAGGGCTATGGAGAAGCGGTGCAGGGAAGGGGAAGGGTGCGCGAAGACGACAAAGTGAAGGTGGAACTAGTGGTGTGTTCGGAATAGTGTGAAGATGCGGGTGCACATGTGAATTAAGAGGAGAAAATGTGAAGGGAAAAAGGAATGGATCACCTGGATAAGAAGAGGGGCGTCAGTGGCGTAGGAACTTGACGCAATTAAAAAAATCTAAACGATGGAAAATAATTTTGACGGTGGAAATATTTGGTGGAGAAGAAATTAGAGGGCATGAGAAGATAAGAACACGTCAGTTGCGTGAGATTTTGGAGACTAATAGCGAAGATTGCACTGAGAGAGAGAGAGACAAAGACAAAGAGAGCGAGAGATAATATCAAATTTTCATATATTCTGAACTGAACTTAAATGTTTTTAACAAAAGCCTACCATCCATTTTATATAGGAGTGTGATTACAAAATTAGAAAGAGAATCAAATTCAAATTAAATAAAAGCCTAGCCAATTCTAATTGACTTGTAACTAATTTTATCTACCAAAAACATTGAGATTACAATAATAATATTTTTTTAAAATAAAATAAGTAATTAATTAGAATAACTAATTAGAGACGGAATCTCTAATTTTAAAAGATCCCCAAATCAACCATTGCTTCAATCTGATTTGACCTATCGATTTGGGAATAATTGCATCAATTCTCTCCCGCTTGAAAAATTCGTCGCCTGACGAAGTGCTCGATCTTTTGTTAATCGTTGGAGAGTTGGATATGAAATCGTTGTTTAAAGCTTCCCAATTTGAGCAATTTTGCCTTTCAGCATTACATTGACAATTTCTCTCCACTGAGGGGTGCAACTGCAAATCTTCTAACCCTTCACTTAAACAAAGCTCATAAGATAAATATTCCAATTTGCCCTTTAGATAACAAGTCTTAGGAGGTGACGAACCGCGGTTTCATCCTTGTAATTATGTAGAATTAACCACTTTGTTGCAGTCGGATAAAATCGTGTGCGTCAAAGACCGCTTTAAATAATGTATCAAATAAAGGCAAAAGAGGTCGGATTTATATTTTACTTGGGCAAGCCCAAGGTCGAACTCAGGGACACGAGCCTCTTAAGTATTGTTTAGACTCTTATTACTTGAATTAAATGTCAGATTAACAACTGGTAGGTCATTAAATGCAAAAAAGGAGACATAGAATGCAAACTCATGAAAAGGACACTTTTTATTGGCTTTTTAATATGCAAAGAAATGCAATATGAGAACAATGCAAATATGCCTGGATTATACCGAATCAAGGAGCATTAAATAGAAGTCAATTTCAGAAAGGGGCCATGAAGCCATTTTCATTTACAAGCTACCCAATGGCACGGAAATCATTGAATAAATGACACTAGATAATTAGTTTAAGTCAATAAAATCAAAAGTGCCAAAATAGAACAATAGTTATGCCATTAGAAAGAAAATTAAAATAGCTTCAAAACATGACCAAAATCAACTCAAATGGAGCTCGGATGCTCAAGATATGCAATAAACAACCTGGGGTATAATTGCAAGAAAAATAAAAAAATAACTAGCAAACAGGTCCTTGGGAGGGACTAAAATGTAAATAAAATTTTTCGCGAGGCCTTCCCTGTAATTTACCCACAAGCGCGGAGGTATATTTGCGATTGTTAAAACTGCAAGGTTTTGAATGTAAAATACCCCAGGCGTGCGTGGGATGCACGTGCATTCAAGACCTGGTTGCAATTATCAAGACCTTCCTGGACCTCTCTGCAAATATCCCCAGCCTACACGTGATTTGCACGTGCAGGGCGAGGCTCGGCTGACACGTAGGCTTCGGAGGAGGTTCGGAGGGCTCTGATGCTTCGGCAGCTGGCTAGGAGTAGGCTCAGGTGTCCCGAGCCTGAAGGGTTGGCGCTGAGGCTCGGGAACGATACGTTGATGTGCCTTTGGTCCGTCTGATCACGAGAATCAATAGCCGCTGTAGCTCCTGAAATAGGCGACGTGGCTCCTGGCGAACCGTCCGATCTCGCCAATCGGACGGTAGCTGTACTCTCTGACGATCCTCCTCCTCCGCGAAGCTGGCGGTGGACTTGGGGCTCCGGCGAGGGCACCCATGCTCTGCCACCTTATGTCGCGCTCGGTGAAGGTTCCCAGCAACTCCTGAATGATCGTCGATGAAGCTTGAAGTCCGGGCGATGTATGGTAAGGTCTGGAAGAGGCCGTCGATGCTTAGCTGCCGAATGCGAAGCTCGCGCGTTCGGCTTCAGTGAGGCTCCGTCCAATGACGACTTGAGCACCTGCAGGTGTTAGTTTGGTAGTCGAAGCATGTATGGGGCGAATGTGAATGGGATGGGGGCCGTCCCAGGTCGTCTTCTCCGGCGAAGTGGAGAAGAGATGGGGTGGAAGTGAACATGGCATTGGAGAAGGAGATATGACCGTCGGAGGGATGCGCAAAGGTGACTGGTATATGGTGAAGCTCGGAGGATATTTAATGGATGATGAAAGTGCTGGCGAGTCCTATTTAATTGTAAGAAATTAGAAGAAAAACAAGAAGGAAGATCGGAAGCTTACCTGGGCAATGGCGGAACGAATGGCCTGGGCTTGAGCTTCTTGGAGAAGCTCGGGGTCTTCGCACGTCGAGGTCGGCCGGCCTCGGAGCTCAAGCGGGGTGGAGCCACCGCGACGCAGCCGCTGCGGGTCGCACCGGGGGCAAAAGTCGTCTTCGCTCAATCAATCGCACCTCCCCCTGTCACGGGGAGGTGGAGAAGGGCTGGGCCTATCCCCTCGTAAAGATGGACAAAGAAAAAAGGTGGTGGCGGAGGTGCATTTAAAGGTGGATTTTGGGGGTCCTGGTGGTTGATGACGAGTTTTGCGGGGGACGTGTGGAGCAGACGAGAGGGATTTATGGAGGAGGTGGATGTACGTGAGGAAGGTGGATGATGGGTCTTCATCAGGTGTAGTTAGTGAGAGGAGAGGTTTGGATCGAATAGGTGGTCGCGAGGAAGAGGGGAGAACCGACTTCGTCGTGGACCGGTTGGCGAGTGGAGAACGTGGAAGATGAAGTCAGGAAAAAGGAAAGGGGGAGGTTGTTGCGCGAGGTGGAGAATGTGGGCGAAGGGGGCTCCGAAGGTAGAAGATGGCGCCCGACTGTTGGATCAAGCGAATCAATGGTCAGGAAAGGGCCACGAACGAAGGGCTATGATCATATCTAGGGCGACATGATCGAGTGGTGAAGGGTTAGCCACGTGGCGAAATGAGATGTGGGCGGAGACGAGCGGCTGCGATGAGAGGAAAGTGTTGATCGAAGGGCTGAGAACACAGCTTCAGATGTGCGGTGAAGATGGAGAAGATCGTGCGACGACGATGAAGACACGTGGCGAGCTGGAAAAGAGGCGCTCACATACGGACTTGATGAAGTCAAGGGTTTGATCGGGCGGCTGGGAATGCAGCAGGAATGAATGGCCGTGATTAGGGCGCCTGGAAGAGATCGGATGGTCCAGGGATGAGGGCGCGTGGCGCGTGAAGGGGCGGGCTGCGTGGCGCAACCAGAAGGTGCCACGTGGCCCAATCATATTATTTAGAAGAAGAATGTGAAGGAGGGAGAAGGAGGCTGAATTTGGAAAAACTCAAACTTTCATGTTGACCAAAAATGGAGACAAGGTCCAATCAAAGGAGAAATATTTTTGTGAGCATTTTTAAGTGTATAAAAACATTCTGATTTTTAATGTGTTATTTTTTTTTGTATTTTTAATTTATTCCATGACTCCGCTATAAACAAGGATTTGTCTGGTTTTTATTGACATTAATTTAAGCTAGGGGGTTAATAACTGCGAATTAATGGCATGAAACCGGGTTTCATCAGGAGGAAGGACCTCCTTAGTCCTTGCAAATGCACCAAATCAACCTTCTGTCCCTATTTTTATGAGATTCAGATCTTATTGCAGAGAGGCGCCCAACCTTTCCTAGGGATTTTCCACTCTCCCACCAACAACGACAGCGACGGTTTGAGAATGGAAGGAGCAAGGCACGAGGCTGGTGTCTGCTTAGGAGTTGGTGGTAACGACCACACTTTTGTCTGCTTCGAGGATGGCATATGCTACATCATATACGAGACCCTTATTGGATGCCCTTGCGGCATTGAAGAGGGTGGCAATGAGAGTCGTGCTCAAATCATGCATGGCGGCGGCTGGAGGGGCTCCACCAGGGTTCTATGGTCGCATGGCGGCGACTGCCGGGGTCGGGGATGGGAGCAGTATTAGCGGGGAAAGGCCGATGAGTGGTTGGTAAGGCTGTCAGAAAATTCTCAGGTTCGACATTCGTTCAAATTCGGCTCGCTAAAAGTTCGATTCAGATTCGATTCGAAAATAAACGAACCGAACCTGAACATGAGTTTGGGCTCGATTAAATAAATGAACCGACCCTAAAAAATATAGGTTCGTTCAGGTTCGGTTCGTTAAAAGTTCGATTATATACACACATACATACATAAAAGTATATATACGTACATATTGTGTGTGTGTATAAGAAAAAAAATACATTTTATATGAACATAAAGGGCTATTCACTTATTTTCTCAAACCCATCCAGGCATCCACTCCCTGAGTCCCTATTCCCGAAACCCCACAAAACCCTTCCCTGTGGCTGCGGTTTTTTCCTTTGAATAAAAACGTCTGCACAACATTTATTCTTAAACGAACCTTTAACGAGCCGAACCGAACCTTTACGAACCTTACCCAAGCCGAAGCGAACCTGATTACAGTTTTCATTTTATCGAGCCGAATCGAACTCGAGCCTGAAAGTATGCTAAACGAACCGAACCGAGCCTGGTTGGTTCGCTCAGGTTGGGCTCGTTTACACCCCTAGTGGTTGGGCAGTGGTTGGCGGCGGGGTTGGCACCGATGAAGACATCACTGGTTGTGGTACTGCAGTTTGTGATGAAGCTGGGTTTATGGGGATGCGATCGAGGACGGGGACTCCAATCGGGGATGGCACCTAGGCTGGTGGTACAACAGGTGGGTTCGACTGGGCTGGGGTTGTAGTGGGGTAGCAGGAGTGGGTGGCGGTGATGCAGGGTCCAACAGTAGTGGTGACGGTGATACAGTCGTGTGGACAACAACTTCGGATGAGAATAGATGGAGGACATCATGTTCTTCATCCTCTAGATTTTCATCGTAGATAGGCTCTTTCTCTTCATGTTCTTGTGGTGAATTTGTATCATCAAAATTCTTTTAAACATAAAATACATGTGTTTCCTAGATCGAAATCAGATTGTATCGAGGAAACGATGGCTTGATTTTTGCCATTGATGAATGATTCTTCCTCGATTAGCGTGTCTAGCTTCTCTTGTACTTTCACGCTTTTTTTTAATATAAAAGAGGGCGAACTCCCAAGGTGGGAGTCACCGCAATAATGATTTCATTAAAAAGAGATTAGAGTACATTACCGTGAGGCCCAAAAGTTATAAAGCGCTTTACAATGAGAAACGACCTCCAGAAAGCAGCTGCCCCACTAGATGGCCCAAAGGACCGCGGACTGTTTGGAACAGTCATCCATGGAGTTGTTCCCCACCGCACGAAGCGACCTCCAGAAAGCAGCTGCCCCACTAGTCTCCACTCACGGGACACCAACCTCCCTCTATACCTGTGCAGGCGCCGCACACTTGAAGTATAGATGGTCCGCGTCCTCAATCTGCCCCTCATACATGTCACATTATGTGTCTTCCAAGCCAAATAACCACCCCCTCCTTGCCTTGTCGCACAAGCGGTCCCTTCTCAGGCACCAAAGAAAAATCTTGGCTCTACACTGAATCTTAGCTGCCCATACTAACTTCATGTCCTGGCAATGCTCTACATCCCGTACCTTTGCCACTCTTCTCATTTCCTCATAGGCTCTCTTAGTAGAGAATCTCTCGTCTTCCCACTCAAAGTGATCAACAAACTGAGCGAAGTCTCCCAACGCGGGAATCTCATCTTGCAACCTAACAATCTTGTACTTTCACGCTTGATAAGACGTGATGCTTGAACTTTTGTTGATGCGAACGCGCACCATGAGAGAGGCGGCGTAGATCGAACTTCAAGCACCAATATGCGATAGGATTGTTGAATCGTAAGAACGATTCGGTTGCCATGCTCTGATACCAATTGATGCAGTTAAAAAAAGCCAAACGATGGAAAATAATTTTGACGGTGGAAATATTTGATGGAGAAGAAATTAGAGGACGGGAGACGAGAAGAACATGTCAATTGCGCAAGATTTTGGAGACGAATAGCGAAGATCGCGCTGAGAGAGACATATACAAAAAGAGCGAGAGATAATCTCAAATTTTCATATATTCTGAACTTAACTTAATTGTCTTAAACAAATGCCTACCATCCCCTTTATATAGGAGGGGTGGGATTACAAAATTAAAAGGAGAATCAAATTCAAATTAAATAAAATCCTAGTCGATTGTAGTTGACGTCTAATTAATTTTATCTACCAAAAATGTTACGATTATAATATTAATTCTTTTAAATAAGATAAGTAATTAATTAGAACAACTAATTAGGGATGGGAATCCCTAATTTTAGAAGGTTCCCAAAATCAACCATTACTTCAATTTGATTTGACCTGTCAGTTTGGGAATAGTTGCATCAGAACTGGCCTGGGATAGGGGCTTAAGGCTCCTAGGTCCTTGCTCAAATCAACGTCGAGGTGCTGAGCTCGAGCAGCTCAAAGGAGGAGTTACGGCACGACGGAGTTCCGCTGTGGTTCACGCCGGAGTGGTTTCCTTTCATTGCGCACTAATCGACCTACTCTCTGTCGCAAAAAAGGAGTAGCTCGGGGATTCACTCGCGCAAGTGCGGATGGGACGAAAATGCGCCGGAGATGAGGTATTTGAAGATGAAGGGTCTAGCTCCAGGTGGTGGACGAAGTGATTTCAACCGCCTAGGGTTGATTGTGAGTGCGACGAGGGAGTGGGACAAGTGTTGCGCGAAGGAGTAGGAAATTGGGCCTATGCCGACATGCAGTTGGTGAGGCGAGGAGATCATCGGAGACGTGGGAGAAATGGGGAGAGCGGGCAGTTGCAGAGAGGAGCATCATGTGATATGGGAGTGACTGGAGGTTGACGATGTGGCGAATCGTTGGATCGAGTGATCCAACGGTTAGGAAAGAGTCGCGAGTGAGCGGCTGTGATGGAATCAATCAAGCGTCGATGAATGATTCAGAGCGCTGGCGGGTGACAGATGGAGAGGCATGCCACGTGGACGGCCCAAGGGACGCCACGTAACCCAATGAAATAAAAGATAAATATAAAAATTAAAGATAAATAAAAATAAAATATGTACAGGTCTCAAAATAAAAAATGTTCAACATGATAGTTGTAGATCATTTTGAGATCTACAACTTTCATATAGAATTCAAGATGAAAATAAGCAATTTGTAGAACCTACAATTTTTGTAAATATTTTAAGTGAAAAAATACTCCTTTCAATTTCTTTTGTGATTTTTTGGTGTTTCAATTTATAAATATTTACAAAGCTAATATATACATCATAAAACTAATTCTTATGGTATTTTTAATATTAAGAAAATACATGAAATAAATGACTACAATAAGGTTATTTTTATATACGTAGTTAGGGTTAATTATTTATAAAGGGTTAAATAATAATATTATTGAATTGGTCAATTAATTTATTGAATAAACTAAGTAAGATGGATAGTAATCATGAAATAACCTCATAAATCATGGATTTATCAGCACAGAGGGAGGAGGGAGATGGAGAGAGAAATCTTAAATTTTCATAAACTCTGAACTCGATTTGATTGAAATAATGGACCACAACCCCTTTATATAAGAGATGTGAGATTACAAAATAAATTGAATGGAAACATATTCAAATTTAAGATACTTAAATATCTCTAACTAAATAACTAATTAAATAAAGATCACAATCGATCTCGTTATTTAAATAAAACTAGAAATTGCAACGGACCAAATTGGATGCAAATTAATTAATTATAACTCTAATTTAATTAAATTTTGATTGGATGGAAAGAACGTTAATTGATAAATTGTACAGACGGAAAATCTTAATTTTATCGTAATTTGGATTCTGCACTACATCAATCGAGGAGAAGATGGAGGTCTGTGAGGCTACCTCTCGGACAGAGCAGAGGCCCCCCGCCATTTTTTTATCTTTTGCTGCCCTCGGTGGGAGGCAAGCTACGGCAGTTTAACTATGACTGGTTACCTGTTATTGAGAGGATGGAGAAGAAGTTGACAAGCTGATGCAACACGTCTGTGGAGAGGTGGACACACGATCCTGTTGAATGTAGTTCTCTCGGCTATCCCGACGTTCTTTTTATCTATGTGGCTGGTGCCTGCTGGGGTGAAGGGGAAGTTGGAGGCGCTTATGAGACGTTTCTCCTGGACCTATTTGGGAGATTTACAGGGATGTCGCTGGTGGCTGGGAAACCGTGATGCTAAGGATGATGATGATGGACTGGGTGTTCAAAATTTGGAGGCGATGAATAATGATTTATTGACGAAGTGGTTGACTCGAGTTTGGGGCGGAGGGATTGATTTGCTTTGCAGGACATTACACTCAATAATACATGTTTCTCAAGATCCTTCTTCGCAAGTTGTTGCTGTATCTTAGCTTTTAGCTTCTGGAAGGGGATTTGCTCAGTGCTCCCTCATGTAATTCCTCTCATGAAACATGTCTTAAGTGATGGCTACGGTTTCCGTTTTTGGATTGATGATCGGACAAGGCAAGGGATGCAACATGCTCGTTTCCCTCACCTCTTTGCTCAGCTGACACTGGTGTTTCTGTGAGTGCGGCAGTTGGATCCCACTTTTTTATACTAATTTCTCGAATCAATGTGGTGTGGAGTTTCTGCATCTTTAGGAGACTTTACCGATCTACGAGGGCCTTTTAGACGTTGTGGATTACTGGTCCTAGTTTGATGGGTGCTTCACGGTGCAGAAGGCATATAAGGGCTTTTACTTGACAACAATAGTTGATCTATTGGGTGCCTCAGAACAATTCCTTGACATATGGAGTTGAAAGATTCTGACGCGGAACCGGTTTTTCATTTGGTTGCTGAGAAGGGATCCCTGATGACTGGTTTACGAAGAGATAGGTTCTTTCCTCGGAGCTAGGTTCTTTCGTCGGATATTGAGCACCTCTTCTTTGGTTGCTATGTTGCGGAGGAAATGTGGGATGCTGCGCTAGTTAAGACAATTTCTACCTCTGACTTGATTGGTTTATGGGAATCGTTGGACGAAATGGGACGTGAGAGCAGCCCCACCAAGGTTTGGGTGGTGGCTATTTTATGGTTTATGCGGTTTGCATGGAGCAGGTCTATATTTTGGGAAAAAAGAATGTATATGGAGAATGCACGTGAATGTGCAAAAAGTCTATGGACCTTTTGATTTATGTAATTTTTTGTTATAATGTGAATATATAGAAATTTACGGGTGGGCATCTCCTTGGTGTCACAGCCTTTTTCCTAAAAAAAGTAACCATGCAAAATTTGATGTGCCGTATTTATCTCGAGGAGACATTTCTATTGAGTCCACATTTATGCCGTTTGGCTCAAGAAATAATTTGGCAAGAAAACAAGAGATTCTACATTCCTAGTGTGGACAGTGGAGATATCTTAAATCCTTTTGAACGGGTGCTTTGGCGTTTTGGACTGCAAGTTCATCATCCGATGGCCAAATTTAATCATAAAAGGTTACTTATTGCAGTCATTGACATATTTTTGAAATCGAGATGTTTTCGTGAAGATTGCAGCCGTCAGATGATGTTCCTGCAACCCAAATGCCAGGCACTCCGTACTGTAATATCCCCTACAGCAAGGGATCTGCATGAGGTCCTAATCAGTGTCCTTGTCCACTTCTTTACGTGAATTGTCCAATGAACAATAAGTTTTGAGTTGTCAGTCTCTACCCTCTACAGTGATCAAAGGAGCATTATATAGCTTGTGCTGATTTGGTCATGGCCAGACAACTTTCCAGAGTTATCAATTCAGTGGTGATTACTTTTCCCGAGTCTGTCACTACATTATATCACATTTAAAGGTTATCCATTAATAAAGTTTTTGCATATTGTTTTTTGCATGCCTCCAAAAAGTTTGTTTCTTAGGTCATGATAGTGGGAAAATACATTTGGTATTCATTTACTCTTTTTGGCAGGATTACATAAAGGAAAGTGACAATTTAGTGTTATTGCACGATCAAATCCGCGATTGTGATAGCATTTTATCGCAAATGGAGACTCTTCTCAGTGGATTCCAGGTATTGGATGTCTATTTTTTCATTCTCGAGTCAGTTTAATTACAGGAAGTAATAGTTCCTGGTGTTAATGTTGTGCCAATGTATTTGGGAAAAGGGCATGATGGGGAATTCACAGAAATCACAGAAACTAAAAGTTGAGAAAATGCATACAATTCAAGGTTGATTGGCCTAATAAGCTGATGGAGGGGAATCGGGGACGGCCCTTGGTTCCAAGCATGGAGGAAACACTGTGGGTCATCTTGAGTACTGACCCATCATCAGTAAAGACACGATCGCTTTCTTTTTGTTGTTTTTGTGGGGAAGGTTGGCCATTTAGAAGGGTTTGTTTAAGTATCACATCGTTTGTATTTGCTCGGGGGTTTGAGGCACGTAAGAAAGTATTATCATGCACTTCAGTGGGCTGACAGGGGAGTCTTCAAGTTAGTGCACCCTTCTCATCTTTGGTGGGCATCCTGGTAGCGGAATGCATGATGGAGGACTTGCAGAAGATTGGAGCTTTATTTAGGGTAGCTAGGGATGACTTTTTTTTCTGGGGATGTTATTTGGTTGAGTGAGTCTGTGTGCACACAAGGTCTATCTGAGGTATTCTTGGATTGTTGTAAAGTGGTGCTGAAGGCCTACATTTGTTGGTTCCTTGGCATCTTTCGCTTCTCTGGGATGGAAATATAATCGATAGTAACAAGTGGCTGATTTCAGTTCAAGGCCTCCCCTGAGGTGTCATGATTGAGTTTGTAATGGTGGGCAGCCCTTTTGCCAGCAGGTAAGGCAGTATCAATGGTTCAAAGCTGTTTGAAGAATGATACACATATGGAGGTGGTGGCATAAGTCGAAGGTCCATCGAGACCTTTCCCTCAAAGACGGGTAAAGTTGGTTGGAAGGGATTTCTTCGCTTCTTGTTAACAATGATGGGGAGGATACAACATTAGAGGGGGGAAAGAGTGTGCATCATCGACTCATTGATAGAAGCGTGTTGGTGATGGATGACATCTCATGACGAAGATTATGATGGAAGAAGGGCGAAGATCACAGTGTTGCTAGCCTTATGGTTCGAGCATGGGTCGAGATATCACGACATATCGCCTATATATCGTTATTGACATGGGACTGATATTGTCTGCAATATGCAATATCCATGCCTTTTTTCGATCCTGCCTTCACAAATGTACATCGATATACGTGATATTTTAATGATATATCATCGAGATATCATATTGACACCATGTAGATATGGTGTCAGTATCAATATTTAAAACTTTGGGCTCGAGGGGGGCGTAGTTTAAGGGAGAAGTTAGGGCTCAAGAATTTAAGGAGGCAATGATATCAGGAGCCACCTTTATTCATGTTGGCTATGTGAATATGTAAAGAAATGACTTCTATTCGGGTTCCCTTGTTTCATTGTGTTTGGGTGATGGGTCTTTGAACTCGTGTATAAATGGGCCAACGGATGTCGGGTTTGCATGTGTGAGAGTTGGAACTTAAAACCATTGCAGGTATAATGTTGTACCGTGATGCCTTGAGAGCCCTTATCCAATTAAGGTTCACTCGATTGCTCACGGCCATGCAAGTTTTAAAGACCTTGGCAAGACCTTTCTCTAGGTGGGTTGTGTCGAAGCCCCGACTATTGTGAGAGCTTTGGCTTTTGGGTTGCAAAGTTTTCTTAGGGGGAACGGGTTGTCTGTCAGTGATATGGTTGTCACTAGTGATGCCAACGCAAGCCTTTCTGAGATCAAGACCTTTCTTCAAGAGATGTTTGTCATGAAGGATCTTGGTCAAGTCCGCTACTTTCTTCGCATTGAGGTAATGCACACTACCAAGGGATTCCATTTCTCACAATGGAAGTGTTGAAATAAACAAGCGGAAGGAAAATTGATAATCAGATTAAGAAACCAAACATAAATGTCTTGAGTTTTACGTGGAACCCTACTCCTGAAGGAGCGAGATATCACGGGAGATGACCTCAAAGGGTTGGATCTTCTATTAGAATTTCTCAATGAGTACATGGGAAGCGGGGCTCCTTTTATAACCCCACAGACAGACCGAGTCTCATAGATAGTAGATGCGTGACAAAACATGAGTGTAACTCCCCCTAAGCTGAAGCTGAGAAAGCTGCAGCTTGCAACAAAAGAAAATATATAACACATCTTCACTCGATACATCTGAGAGAGATGGAGATAGACACCTGCTCGAAGTAGTTGCTGCTGGTAGAAAACCTCGCACGAGACCGGTCTGCGACGATCAGGTCATGCCTGTAGAAGAGTCACTGCGAGAACCAGGTCATGTCTGGAGTAGAGTCACAATATAAGAAGTCTAGCGCAGAGTAGAAGTCACACATTAGAATGTGTGGAAGTAGTCAATGCTCGGTGAAGACAGTTGATAGCAGTAGTAGTATGGAGTGTCGGTCCGCCGTATTATGGATAGGCAGTAGAAGTTTGAGACGATCTCAGGTAGAGAAGTCCATCTGGAGTTGATGCCGAAATTGAACATTAGAAGTAGAGCAGTTGCCCCCTATGCATATCTCAAGGGAAGAAATTGCTTTTGTTGATGAGTCACAAGTAAAATATGATGGACTTGATGAAAATCCTGTAGATACATTTCCGGAAGAAATATGCCCTGCTCACACTCCCTCTTTCTCCATACTTAGTTAAACAAAAAAATAAAGATCTCAATTTGGCAGAAGTAAAATGGAACATGCATGATTTTTCTTGTTTTTTGTGCTTCTTTTAATTTGCACAAATCATTTTTCTGTAGCAGTTTCTTTTTTCTCCCGCTATTCTTTTTTTCTCCTACAACTTTTTGTACGAATGCTTTTTTCCCTCGAAATCTCTCTTTTTTTAAGCCGTTCACCTTTTTCTCTTGGCTTTCCTCTTTTTTTTAAAAATCATCCTCCTTTTTTATTACCCATTCCCCCTTTTTGGGGTACATTAACAGCTCATTAGGCCCATGCACACTCTTCAACTTCTTTTTTATGCTATAACAGTAGGTCCATCAATAATATAACAGATCCCCTCTCATAAATTTTCTCATTTTTTTATAAAACTAAGCGGTCATCCTCCTCTTTTCTTTCACACATGCCCCACTAGGGTTCCCAGATGGGGAACCCAGTCATCATTGCCAAGGGAAGTCCGGAAGGGGAGGGTCGGTCATGGGGAGGGGAAACGTTAGCGGTCCTTGGCGGTGCAATCGATAGGCATAACTTGGAGGAGTGGGGGTCTCTGTTTGTTTGAGGTGTGCCGCCAGAAAAGGAAGATGCACGTGGAGTAGGGACACCATGCTCTAGGTTGTGCGCCACCTCGGTCTGGGTCATGTACGGGTTAGAGAAAGAGGTGAGCCTGCTGGGTCCTCCACCTAGAGTCTTCTTCTTTGTATCTGGCGATGATAGTGGGAGGATTAAGACCTCGTCGAGAGCGCCATGGCCTTTAAAGGATGCTGCATGAGAGAGAAAGGTCGGCTTGATGTTGCGCGGTGCTGCTAGTGGCTGTACATGGATGATATAGAGGCTCCCAAGGGGTATAACAACCCCTTCGTTTTTATCAGGAGAAGGCGCATCAACATGATGATGCATGCATAACTTTTTGATGTGCCAAAATCTAACTACCTTACGCAACAATCCGATCTTCAACCTACGAACATGTAGGGTTCCAGTGAGAAAACCCTTGCCACCACATGCTGGAAGAGATAGAACGACGTGCTGGAGAAGATGGACTCGTGTTGTGGGAATCGTCGATGCCTTGCAAAATTAGGGTTCCATTAGGAACCCTAGCACTTGAACGCAAAATCGAACTGCTCAACACCGTCGCCTTAACTACTGTGCAAAATGTTAGGGTTACATCATAAACCCTAGAACTATTGATTTTGAACAGATCACGAACAAAATATGTCTTTAGGAACAAAACCAGAATTGAACTGCTCTGATACCATGTTGAAATAAGCAAGCAGAAGCAAAATCGATAATTAGACTGAGAAACCAAACATAAACATCTTGAGTTTTACGTGGACCCTAATCCCGAAGGAGCAAGATGAAGCCACGGGAGAAGGCCGCAAACTACGAGTTCTTTTATTATAATTTCTCAATGAGTACAGGGGGCATGGGGCTCCTTATATAGCCCAACAAACAGACCGAGTCTCACCGATAGTAGATGTGGGACTAAGCATGATTGGGGGTAGTTGGATCTTGGAGAGATCCAATTACCCATCTATTACATACTCCAACATGAAGTATTGCCTGGATATTTTTACAGAGGCTGGAGTACTTAGATGCAATCCTCTACCGGAGCTACACCAATTTTCTTCTGATTGCATCATTCCGAATCCGACCTTTTCGTGTATGACGACCCATCCACCTTAGCAATTCCTTTCTGCTACTATCATTTTTTGCACATGTCTATGATTTACATGCCAACATTCAAATCCATAAGCATAACATGTCTCACAACCGCTTTGTAATATCTTCCTGTAATTTTGAAAGGAATTTTTTTATCACATAGAGAAGTAGAGACTCCTCTCCATTTTAGCCAAGCTGCATTTATTCTATGAGTAACATCTCCATCGATTTCTCCATCATGTTGTAAAATAGATCCCAAGTATCTAAAGGAATCTTTCTTCTGAATGTTATCTTTTCCAATCTTCACCTCAATTCTTTCACCACTACTTCCATTAAATGTGCACTCCATATATTCAGTCTTAGCGTAACAACAACAAAACAACATTAAATCCTCTTCCCACATTAAGTAGAGCCGGCTACATGGATTCTTTGTGTCCATTTAGGGTCATTCTCGATCTTAGATCCAAATAACGAAGATCCTTTCGGATAGTCGCATTCAAACACTTCTTGGGCCTTCCTTATCCTCTCTAGCCGACTCAACATCCCAAACTCGCATCTTCTAACTAAAGCATCAGTCGACCATATTTATAAATAACCAAACTATATTAACCTGTTTTATCTCATCTTATCCTCTATCGGAGGTACACCATCTTTCTTTCTGATCGTATCATTTTGAATATGATCTTATAGTGTATGACCACAAACCCACCTTATGATTTTCATTTCTGCTATTGTCATTATCTACACACGTCTATGATTCACATGCCAACTTTCAAATCCATAGAGCATAGCAGGTCTCGCAACTGCTTTGTAATTCTTTTCTTTGATTTTAAAAGGAATTTTCTTATCACATTGAATAGTAGAGGCTCCTCTCCACTTTAGCCAACTACATTTATTCGGTCTTAGCCCTATTTATGCACAATCATTTAGTCTCTAAGGCTTAATCGACACAATAGCATCTATGAACACCATACACTAAGGTATTTCATCCTAAATGTGACTAGTCGCCTCGTCCATAGTCGAAGTAAAAAGGAATGGGCTCAAAGCTGAACCTTGATGCAGATCGATGTTGATGTCAAAATAGTCAGTCTTCCTCGATTGGATTCTTTCACAAGATGAAGGTTCATCATACAATCCTTTATAGGGTTAATGTATATGATATCTACTTGTCTCTTTCTGGAATCACAAGCCTTCTCTAAATCAATAAAAATCATATAGAGGTTCTTCCTTTTAACTCTATAAATATCCAATGTTGATGCAATCTCGAAAATCCATAAATCCGTTCCTACTCACGACAGAGATAAATATGGTAACAAATGCTCATCTGTTTGGTTATCCTGGAGTGTAGATATAATAAATAAACAATAGGTGTTGACGCATATTTAGTTATTGTGTCTCTTTGCTATTTTATTTTCTTGTTATCCTCTTTATGTAATTTACCCATAGGCTACTCTCCTATATAAGAGAGCCTAGGGCTATGGAATAAACAACTCATTCACGTTTCCCAACATGGTATCAGAGCGACGGTCCTAGACCGGAGTTCTCGAAACCTAACCCTAACCCTAACCCCACACGCCGGCCTCTCTTCTCCCTCTCTCCTTCGAGTCGGCGCCGCCCAGCCGATCAGCCACCATCTCCGTGTAGGCGACGCCGCATCGACTCCAGCACCTGTGCGCCTGTGCGCGCATCTCGCGCCTGTGCGCGCGCACCATCGGCGCTCCTGCGTGCATCGCCTGCACCTTGCGCATCATCTGCGTGCCCCTCGCACGCCTGTGCGTGCATCGCTGCACGCCTACGCGCATAAGTCTTGCGCCTCTACTCGCACAGCACAGTGCGCAACGTCCCCGTGCAACTGTGCGCACTATTACGTGCACAGTTGCGCGCTCCAGTGCGCGTGTGATTCTCCAGTAGCGCGCTCCAGTGCACGCGTGATACTCCAGGTGCGTGCGCGCGTGCCCCTCGCACGCGCTTACGTGCCCTAAGTCCCAAAACCCTAGGGCACAGATCCAGATCTATATGGGGTTAGTTGCTTGAAGTCTACACACGCAACTAATCCCGGTTATGTCACTGTAGACAAAGATTATTTCTCTTTCAGTCGTTCCAGTCTTCCAGTATGTCGGACAACAAGGCAGATATCCCCTCCATTGGCGCATTCCGTGGTCCAGCGCCTATTGTCAAAATGGATGGTACGAACTATGAACTGTGGGCAATGCAGTTCATGAGCATGATGAAGTCTACAGGTAAGAAGCATATTCTTACCGAGCCAGAGCCTGCAGAGAAGACTGGAGTTCATGCCTCTTGGGAGGCCGATGATGCATATGCCAAGGTGTGGCTATCCGGTACATTGGCTATTGAAATTGCCAATGACATCTTACATCAACCCACGGCTAAAGACATGTGGGATATCCTGGCAACAACGTATTCTCAGGCGAAAAATGAGACGAAGATCCTGCAGCTACAACATGACATATTCACAATAAAGCAGAACGGCCGTCCTTTACATTCTCTCTATACATCATTGAGAGGGATGTTTGAGAAGCTCCACAGCTTCATGCCTCTTACCGCCATGCCAGAACAACAGAAGACATATAGGAATGCGACGATGGTGGGTGTGTTTCTCGCTGCACTTGATCCAGAATATGAGGCAGCACGTTCACAGATTTTGGCAGACTCGACTATTCCTCCCATGGAGGAGGCTTTTCACAGATTGAGTAGGATCACAGTACCTTCAGCAGCTGCGAGTCAGAATCCCTCTGCCATGGCGGCCAACAGAGGCCGTGGTTCTCATTACCAGGGCCGTGGACGTACTCCCCGTGGAAGGGGTGGCCGCTCGAGGCCAACATGCTCATATTGTCACCGAGTCGGACACACTGAAGATACATGCTACTCAAAGCATGGATTTCCTGCATCCGCACGAGCCGTTGAGCAGATAGAGCCCCCGTCTGCAGCTACACTGGATCAACGATTTGATGATCTAGTTGCCCGTCTTAGGGGCATTATACCACCATCTGGCCCAGCACCGTCGACAGAGAATCATACTGATGCTGCTGCGTCTGCTTCTGCCTCTACGAGTACTTCAGGTAGTACACTTGCTCTTCATAGTAGTAGGTCGGATACATTGCCATGGATCATGGACTCGGGCGCTACACATCATCTATGTGGCGACCAGGGTCTACTTACAGGATATACTCAGATTCCTCCAGGACGGACAATAGTGATTGCCAATGGCACACATTCTCCTATCACGGGTCAGGGGGAGATTAGATTGACATCCTCTATGCAGCTTAAGAATGTTTTGCATGCACCGCATTTTTCTATGAATCTGCTGTCGATTAGTCAGATTACGAAGGATCTCCATTGTCGTGCTATTTTTGATTCATCTTCCTTGATTTTTCAGGACATCCGTACGGGCAACGTGATTGGTCATGGCTATGAGCAAGGAGGCCTTTATCGTCTGAACCAGACCCCGTTTGCCGGAATCACATCTTCTCCCGCAGAACAAATATCTCCTCTCCTGTGGCATCTGCGTTTTGGTCATTTACCGCTTCAGAAGTTGCGTCTTGTCCTACCTTATAGTCTTCCTCACACACCTATCCAGTGTGAGGCGTGTCAGTTGGGAAAACATCACAGGTCATCTTTTCCCAGTAGTCAAGGTCGGAGTAGTAACTCCAAGTTTGAGTTGTTTCACGTCGATGTCTGGGGTCCGAGTCGTGTTCCCGATCATCAGGGGCACAGGTTTTATATTGTATTTGTGGATGACTTTTCTAGAGCATCATGGGTATTTCTAATGAAAAATAAGTCTGAGGCTGGAAATATTATTATTCACTTTCTAAATGAGATTCAGAATGTTTTTTCCACAACGGTCAAAATTATGAGAACTGACAATGCCTTAGAGCTGTGCACTAACAATCTAGCCAACTACTACTCCTCTAAAGGAATTGTTCACCAAACATCCTGTGCTCATACGTCTCAACAAAACGGGGTTGCAGAAAGAAAACACCATCACCTTCTTGATGTTACAAGGTCACTTCTCATTCAGAGTCATGTTCCGTATTCCTACTGGGGTGATGCAGTCCTCACTGCATGTTATCTTATAAATCGTATGCCCTCGTCTGTCGTGAATGAACAGGTTCCCTTTTCACTTATTTATCCGGACAAGGATCTGTTCATTCTTACTCCTCGTGTGTTTGGGTCAGTCGCATTTGTCCATCAGTTGTTGCCTGGTTCTGACAAGCTCTCTCCTAGGGCTGTCAAGTGTGTCTTTGTGGGGTACTCCAGAACTCAAAAGGGGTACGAGTGTTTTGACCCTGTGCGTCGGCGGTATATGATCAGTGCAGATGTTACATTCTTTGAATCCATTATGTATTTTTCAGAATCCGGGAACATGCAGCCACCACCATTATCTCCTGATACCGTATTCATGGCACCACCAACATCACAGCCGTCACCACCATTACCACCACCACCACCACCACCACCGCCACCAATAATATCCCCGTTACCATTCCATTACACCCGGCGGCCGAATCAAGCTCATGGTCCTGACCAGTCAACTAGCTCGCCTATGGTATGTAATGAAAATATTAATGTTGATGGATCTGACGACATTTCTCAGCAGGATGCATTACAGGAGCATGGTGATACCACAGAGGATCTGGATGTTCCAATCGCTCTACGCAAGCCGAAGAGAAGCTGTGCCAAGTATCCAGTATCAGCAGCGGTTTCGTTTGAGAGGCTATCGGGACCATTCAGGACGTTTGCATTGGCACTTTCAGCTACAGATATTCCACGGAACCACCATGAGGCTTTGCAGGATTCTCGATGGCGGCTAGCAATGGAGGAAGAGATGGCGGCACTTCAGTCTAGAGGAACATGGAGCTTGGTTACTATACCATCGGATGTCAACCCGGTGAGTTGCAAGTGGGTATTTACAGTGAAACATAATGCAAATGGCTCCATTGACAGGTACAAGGCACACCTAGTTGCAAGGGGATTCACACAGACATATGGGGTAGATTACCTTGACACGTTCTCCCCGGTGGCTCGCCATTCCACTCTGCGGATCCTCTTATCAGTTGTAGTTACTAGAGATTGGCCACTCTATCAACTGGATGTGAAGAATGCCTTTCTGTATGGCGACCTGCAGGAGGAAGTCTACATGCAACAGCCACCAGGTTTTGCTGTTGAGGGGGAGTGTTCCAAGGTTTGCAGATTACATAAGGCTCTCTATGGCCTTAAGCAGAGCCCCAGAGCATGGTTCCAGAAGCTGTCAGACCTCTTTGAGAAACAAGGATATAAACGCTCCAATGCTGATCATTCCTTGTTTGTACAAAAGACGGCAAGAGGTATTGTTGTAATCATGGTTTATGTTGACGATATCTTGATTACAGGTGATGATGACCAGGGCATTAAGCAGGCAAAGGAAAGGCTGGGGACCGAGTTTGTCACCAAGGACTTGGGAGTCCTTAGATATTTTCTGGGGCTGGAGTTTGCCAGAAATCCGTATGGATTAGTCATGTCACAAAGGAAGTATGTCACAGATCTACTGAGTGAGACAGGTATGCTAGGGTGTCGACCTGCTACGACACCAATGGACCCTAGCATGAAGCTGTATGATGATGACACAGAGGAGGTTGACAGGAGAAGATACAGAGAGCTGGTAGGCAAATTGTTATATGTCACGATCACTAGGCCAGATATATTATTTGCAGTGAGCCGTGTGAGCCAGTTCATGGAGCAGCCACGCCAGGTGCATATGGATGCAATACACATGATACTTAGATATCTCAAATCTTCTCCAGGTAAAGGTCTGCTATTCAAGAAAGGAAAGGGGATTTCTGTCTCAGCATGCGCAGATGCAGACTATGCAGGATGTCCTAAGGATAGGAAGTCCACCTCAGGGTATGCTGTCTATGTTGGAGATGCCCTAGTCTCATGGAGGAGCAAGAAGCAAACTGTGGTAGCTAGATCCAGTGCTGAATCCGAATATAGGGCTATGGCCCAGGCTACTACAGAGATGATGTGGGTGAAAGCGGTGCTGACAGATTTATGCTTAGATATACCACTTCCTATGAACTTGGAGTGTGATAATCATGCTGCTTTGTTCATTGCAAACAATCCTGCATTCCATGAACGGACCAAGCATATTGAGGTGGATTGCCACTTCATACGTGATATGATTCAGAAAGGATTCATTACCACATCCCATGTTACTTCAGAGAACCAGACTGCAGATATATTCACCAAGGCATTGTTACGTGGCCCATTTCAGAAGTGTGCTTCCAAGCTGAGCATGATTGACATCTATGCTCCATCTTGAGGGGGAGTGTTGACGCATATTTAGTTATTGTGTCTCTTTGCTATTTTATTTTCTTGTTATCCTCTTTATGTAATTTACCCATAGGCTACTCTCCTATATAAGAGAGCCTAGGGCTATGGAATAAACAACTCATTCACGTTTCCCAACAATAGGTTTCAGGTTCTCCGAAGATACTCAAACATCGGTCAGAACTCTGAATTAAATGCGTGAAAAACCATAAGAACACCATAATTATGATTCAAATAAATGAACAACAAGAGCAACATATCTGTGAGAATTGAATGGCTGACTCGTAAGTTGTAAATTGACCCAAAGCCAAAAGGCAAAGGATACTAATATGTTCATACAAGCACCTGTAGCGAGTTAACACCAATGCTCAGATATTAGGTGTTGAACGGGAATCAACATGAAATAAATGAACCGTAGAGAATTAGATTCATGTTCTAGAACTGTAGCAGACATTTCAGAAATGACTCAAATGAAAAGAAATAAGAAGCGGTACAGGACTATTGTGGGGAATAGGAGATTGGGAAGGAAGAGGGGAGCTGGGAAGAAGAGTTGGGGAGGGGAGAGGTGTTGTTGGAGCTGCTGCAAAAGGAAGAAGAAAGCTAGGATGAGGAGTTGGAAAAGGGAGCCGTGGAGAGAGAGAAGGAAATCGGTGGAGGGGGGGAGCTGGGAGGTTATGGGACTGGTGGAGAGGAGATGAGATGAGCTGGGGAAGGATAGAAGAGAGCTGAGAGGAGGTGAAAAGAAGCTGGGGCTGGGGGAAGAGAGGAAGAAGAGGATGAGGCGAAGAGGAAGTCGGGGAAAGGAAGATATGGGCCCGTAGGTCTTTCTTGGGTTATTCTAATATGTCTTTCTTGCTGCCTCTCTTCCTCCTTTTATAATATGGAAGGCTCTCCTACACGACAAAAAGGGATGGGGCACTTACTGGGACTGCACCATAGATTTAAAACAAAAAAGGGGAAGGTGTTATACGGTGTTGCACCGTTCCTAGACTCAAAGAAAACAATAAAAAACATAAATCTAACATACATGCTCCTCTAGAGCTTAACTCATTGCAATGGAACCCTTGCATTTGTTTGTTTATCGTTGATGTGGCTTTTAACTCATCTTCGGTTGCATTAAATGTTCTCCTCAACAAGAGGATATCTTCAATAGTTGAGCGTTTGGAAACTTGTCTTAACCTTCTTTCGATGACACGTTCTTAAATTTTCGTTGTATGACTCATCGGTTTGGTACCTTTATAATTTGAACAAAATTTGGATGTCTCCTTTATTTATAGAGGTACCACGATGCTTCTCCTCCATTATTCATGCATTTTCTTGCTTAGTCGAATAGTCTTGAATAAATTTGTGAGCCAAGTCAGGCCACATTCACCTAGAACTCTCCATACTTCTATAGGAATGCCATCGGGTCCTACTCCTTTCCTGGATTTCATGACTTTCAAAGTCTCCTCTATTTCCTTCCTTTATATTTGTCTATAACTTGCACGATTCATGTAACTTTCACTACTAGCTAGATCTCCTAAAGTGCTTGTGGTTATACTTCTTCCATTTAGTCTCTATATATCCTTCCGAGTAAGAAACACATATCCTTCGTCATCCTTAATGCATCTCACTTGAGAAAGATCTTTGGTATATCTTTTTCTTACTTTGGCCAATCTAAATATATCCTTCTGCCCCGCCTTAGAGTCAAGTTTTTTGTACAAAACTTCATAGATTTTTCACTTATCTTCACTTACATGCATTCTTTGCTTCATTCTTCGCTATTTTGTCGTTTGTCTTTTTACATAGCTTTAAAGGAAGCTCTTTTACCTTTAAGCTTTTCTTTCATCCATTTACTCCACCATTAAGCTTCTTTTTGGTCCGGAACTCCTCCCTTAGACTCGCACATATTATTTTAGCTACCCTTCGGATAGTACGTGCTACTGCCTCTCACATCTCATTCGCACTTCCGTTACAATCCCAAGATAAGTCTTTTAAAACCTTCTCCTTGAAGCTTGATTGCTTCAATTGATGATTCCACCATCTTGTTTTTTTTGAGGCTCATTCCACCATCTTGTTCTAATGATCTTGAGAACATCCTTGTCTTTAGCAATCCTTTGTTTACACATCCATGACTATCAAGCAATGTTGAGATGTCAAGTTCTCTCATAGGATTGCTTTGCAGTCTTTGCAACACGACCGATATCTTCTTCTCATCGCAAAGTAATTTGTTTGTGTTTTAGTCTAGCTATTCTTATAAAAAGAGTGTTTGCTATGAAAAGATCATAAGCCATTATAAAATCCAGAATGACTTTCCCTCTTCATTTCTATCCTCGAAGCCATGGCCTCCATGAATAGCAGCATACCTTGAAGCATCCTCTCTCACATTTCCATTAAATTCTCCACCTAGGTAAATCATCTCTCTTTGTGAGATTTCTTACATGATCTTATCCAAATCCTCCCCAAAACCTTGTTTAATTCTTTCCTATAAACTAATTTGCAATGCATAAACTTTCTTTAAGCACAAAATTTAGCTAAATAATTGGATTCTCAAATCTTTGCACCTCAGCCACACTATCCTTCAAATCTTTATGAACAACCACTCCAACACCATGTTCAACCTTATCTTTTCGATTCCCAAATCTTCACACCTCAACCGAACTATCCTTCAAATCTTTATGAGCAACCACTCCAACACCGTGTCCGCCCTTCTGTTTACATGAATAACATAATTTAAAGCCTGTCTTTTCGATCTCCTTTGCTTTCTCTCCAACTCATTTTGTCTCTTGGAGACACTGAATCTTCCGTCTTTCCATTGTATCTACTATCTCCGTTGATTTGCCAGTCAAATTGCTAATATTCCAACAATCTTTCCGCAATTTCTTTCCACAATTTCTTTTGTGACCTCTTTTAGATTAACTTCTTTACTTGTGTGCGTCCACCATGTGAGAACCCACACAAATTTTGGGCTGCATCTGGGCGACGATGTAGCGGAACTAGCTTACTTACTCACTTGTGTTCCTCATGCAAAAATCCTTACTTCTTTTGAACTACTTTCGGGTAATGATGTAGCCATCGTCAACTTCTCATTACATTCAGGCGATGCAACACGTCGTTAATAGGGGATGCCCCAACGAAATCCAATTGTTTGCTTATATCCACGTTGAAAAGATCCGATCGTCTTGAGGCATATTCCTAAATAGTGTTCTCAATTAGTCTTCGATTGTTTTACGCTAGCTGTCAGCTACCTAACGTAACCTTCCTCATTTACCTGAGCTTGGGACCGGTCATGGCTGAGTTTTTTTTTTGATGCAGTATTGAGTGAAATTCCGATCACGGGGTTATTTATCTTGTTTTTTCCTTGTTTCAATGTTAGGGCAACAGATCTAGTTGGGACTTGGGTATTTGTCTGCGTGTACTCTGAGATGTTTTGGTTCTTTATAAGATTGTGCATGGTTTCTTGGTTTGAAAAAAAACCATGTTTTATGTAGCATTCGACTCGTTGTTTTGTCTAGTTACGCAATTTTCTTCTACTCTTTCATAATCATGCACATTTTAAGGAGTGAATAGATTCAAAATGTAAGATTATTTCATGGTTTCTTTTGTAAAACACATTGCAGTTGTTACTTTCTTCCAGTTTCTGGGCATGCTTGTAATAATGTGTTGGCATCTTATAAATTAAATTATTAATATTACAGAATCTTGTGGTAGGCGGAGATCGGTTCCATAAGCTCAGAGATAAAAAGTCTTCAGGAGAAATCCATGGATATGGGTCTGAAGCTGAAAAATCGCAAGGTGAGGTTCTATCCCATGTCTATTGTATCTCATGCCTGACTGAATTTTTCGTGCGTTGTTCTGCATGTTAAATGTAGTGGCTCCTTGAATAACTTGTCCTCTATTAGGTTGTGTCCGAAGAGAATCTTCCGCAAGAGAACGCACAGCTCTTTTTCTATTAAAAAGGATGTAAATTTCGAGATGTGAAAACTTTGAACTTCCATTATATATGTAAAAATTCTACCGGAAATCCTTTTCAATTTGATTTTTGTTTAACTGATTGCCCCTAAATATTTTATGTTTTGATTAAATCCATGAAAAATTGGAAAATAACCGGTTCTTTTTCACAGTAAGTAAAGTGCTCAACCACCAAACCATCTATACAGTTTCCTCAAGTGGGAATGCCATTCGGAAGTTACTGAAATCTTAGTGATTGGTTATTAAAGAATCAGTTGATGTTTTTTTTTTGCAAACCAAAATGGTTGATGATGCACAATTGGCAGTAGAATTTTTATGCATTTCCAGCAGGCAATAGAAAAGAAAGTTAGAAAAGTTCATTGATGATGCAATACACCCCATTTGTGGAGGTCTCCCATCCTGATGGTTGTTGAATGCAGTTAATTTTACAAAAGCTGTTGATCTTTTCTAGGAGTTTTTATGGGCATCACGTGATTTGCAGTTTTTCTTCTCTATTTAGTTTTGAGTTCATTCATTCTCGATGCAGGTGGCAGAGTCAAAACTGGCTAGGTTTGTTGAAGACATAGTAGTTCCTCCAAGAATGGTTGATATCATCGTGGATGGAGAGGTGCTTACTTTGTGCATCTTTCTAGTTATAACGAGCTACATGCTTTCATAAAGATAGTGCATGGTCAACAAATTCAAACTATATTTCTTGTTTAATTTTTTATGCATCTTTTATTTGAATATTAATGTGTGGATAGCTTTGGTGAATGCCTTCAAACCTGGAAGGGTTGGTGTAGGGGAACATAAATACATAAGATGTCAAAATAAGAGTCATCATTGCTGGTTCTACAAGTACTGTGGACTTGAAGGAATGCACCATTGTTCAAACCTGTGGAGAATGTAATACATTGCAGTAGCAGAGATGGAAATTCATGCCAAAGAGGGGCAAAATTAGGTGGTATAGGAAAATGAAAATGTTCATGTAGATAAAACCTTTTGAGAATGGAAAAACAATAGACTTACAATATCCAACTAAAGAAGTATAAAAAAGTAGGGGCCGGCCACCCCTGCCCAACCCATGGCTCCGCCATTGGTGCAGGGTGCTACGGCCTTATACGCAACTTGTGTATGTTTTAGCTCACTTGTGGCACCATCACCATGCATAGCAGTTTGCAACCTTTCTGTTTTCATATGACTGAATAATGGATGTTTATCCATCTCAGATAGTCGACAAAAGGACTGCCCTCATTGCAGAGTTTTATTTTAAATTTAAGACATTTTCCTTTTTATGTTCATATTTATTGAGTTGGTTGCCCATGGTTTTTGGATGATGGAATGACATCCTCATATGTTGACATCAATGTCTAAGACTTGCCAATCGCTTTCTTGCCACAACCCATCTCAATCTCTTGTATCCACTCTCCTTTAATGGTTTTTTAAGCCAAAAGGGGGGAAACATGCTATGGTGTCCATCCCATTGTATTAAAAGTCAGAGATATTATAGAAAACTTACAATGACCATGACTCTAACATATATCTAGAGTGGAAAATTACATTTTCACAATAAAACAGTTCATTGGAAAATAGAGATGCATTTATGCCCATCCAGATAGACCATAAGAGAGCCATCATTTATCTCCACTGTCATCCTTTGATTTGGATTTGGATTTGGGACTAGTGGAGAGAATGTCATTAACTACTGCATAAAGCTCGACCTCCAACCCTCCAAGAGGGTCCATCATCCGCCCTGATCTAGCCATATAATCACCAACATATGCTCTCATTTGCTGACTTATATTCTGATTTGGTCTTCCTCTTGGTTGATCGAGTACTGGAGCACCATTGGAATCCATCCACATCTAGAGAACATCTTCATCTGCATCATCATCATGAACTTTGAAAATGTATGCAAGATCGATAGGGTCTGTTCAATCTTCTTTGTCATGGCCCTCACCCACATGTTTCATCTTTAGCCTCAAGTTGTAGTGCACGTAGACAAGATCATAGAGCTTATGTTCTCCCAACCTGTTCCGTCTCTCCGAATGGATCATGTTGAATGTACTGCAGTTTCTCTCACAATCACCGGCAGATGCAGTTTGAGACAATATCATTGCCATCTTTCGTAGGTTGGGAGCTTCAACCCCGTACAGTAATCACCATTCGGCTGCGAAAAATGCAAAGGCGATAAATCAATAATAGTAAATAGTAGTAGTACGTCACAACACAATTAGTAGACTTATTTGTCTTTACTAGGAAGATTATTGCGCTGTCTATTAACTATTGTAATTCTACTGAAGGAACCCAAGGCATCCCTAAAGTACTTGATCTGCACATTGTTTGAAGTCATAAATTGTCAAATAATACTTCTAATGAATATTTTATTAGTCTACTTGGAAATGCAATGCCACTCTAGATTCTAAATTACTTCATTAATGTACAAGATTTGCGTTTTCTCGTCTTTGATGAGCTTCTCCACCATAATTTTTATAGTTGCTAGAAGGTTAGCATTTGTACCAAGACTGTTCTTGTACTGGTACTTGGGATTGAAGTAATAAGCTGCACACAAGCATGCATAATTCTCTGATTTTAATCCATTAAAAGTGCTATAAAAAATTAAAGAATAGATTTATTACATACCGAACTTGCGAAGATGATGTGAGAGCATCTTGGACCAACATTCATCTATGATGTCCAACCATGTTTTGTATCCTTTCTCAACTGCTTCTCTGACCTTCTCTCGTGCATCGCATTACCTTATAGATCACTCCCATGGTTGGCTTTTTGTCATCCTTAATGATTCACAATGAAGACACAACCGGATCCATTATCTTAGTGACTCGGGTCACGTCCGCCCGGAAATGAAGATCATTAATCAATGTCTCCATTTTTCTCACTCCTTCCGTACGAGCTTCAAGTATCTCAGATCATTCACCTTGGCAAAACATGGCTTTTAATCTTGTCTTGTGTTGTTTAAGGCTTTGCAATGCTATAAAATTAGTTGCATAGCGTGCGATGACATGCCTCACCAGTTCACCATTGGACATCCGCCTCATCAAAGCCAATACTTTGGAATGATTGTAAATGTAAGTGGTGATTGTTCGCGCTTGCTTTACCACCATTGAGACCATCTTCCTCGTTTTTATCCTTCAGAATCAAATCAATACAATGTGCAACACACGGTGTCCAAAAAATGCTGTAGCAGCTAGATTTCATTATTGTTTCACCTACTTTCTTGAAGATGCTGCCACTATCCATGACAATCTGGACAATGTTCTCTTCCCAACATCCTTGATGACGTCCATCAACTTCAGCAGATACTTACAACATCGACAGATTCAAAAAATCATCTTCCCATCGCAGTAGACGAGGAAGTTAATGATCTGCTTCCTCGTGTAGCTCGTCCACCCATCGTACATCGTCACCCCGTACTCTGGCCATATTCTCCTTAGCTCAGGGATGTACTTGTTCATCTCCTCTTTCTCCATCATGAGATACTTGTTCATTATCTCGTAGGACATGGGAGCGTTTACTCTTGTTCTTGCAACAGTGATCTCGTCGATGGCATGTTGTAAAATAGTTGTAAGCAACATTGGCTAGAATGCTTTTCCCAAAAAAAGAGCTTGCTGATGGCCTTACCCACTCTCTCCCGTGCATTGGTGAACATGCCCTTCACCATCTTCTACCTCTGATCCTTGCTTGGCTTATATTGCATGGACCCGCTCCTTGTCAAGAAGGGTTCTACTCCCTTCCCTTTGTATTTTTTAGTGAGTGTGGTACTGGTGCACCTTCAGACCCGCTTCCACTAACACTTGCACCATAGAAGTCGCCTCGTGCACCACCGAATTCTCTTCCCTCTAACTCGCTCCTCATAGATTCCTTTGTTGCCCTTCTGTATGCCGTCCTCTCCGTCGTAGTCTGAATATCAACGGGGTAGACAAAGTCGCAGTTGTTTGAATCAGAGAGGACGTTGGAGTTTTTTTCAAATATGAACTCCTTGAATTGTTCATCCCTCCTTACCCTCTACGTATCCTTCTTCTTGCCGTCCAAGCTAGCCTTCTCCCTGTCCCTCACATCTTTGGAATATTGCGTGTACTTGGCAACATTCTTATTGTTTCCAACAAGATGCCGCTTCAACAACAACAAAGCTTTTTCCCACATTAAATAGGGTTGGCTGCATAGATTCTTTGCCTCCATTTAGATCTATCTTAGGTCATTCTTGGGCTTAGATCCAAAAAACTAAGATCTATATGGATATTCTTATTCCAACACTTCTTGTACCTTCCTCCCTCTCCCTTAGCCGGCTCAACATCTCAAATCTCGCATCTCCTAATTGGTATATCGGTCGACCTCATTTGCAAATGGCCAATCTACTTTAAGCGGTTTTCTCGGATCTTATCCTCGATCGGAGCTATACCAAGTTTCCTTATGATTGCAACATTCCGAGTCTGATCTTTACCTGTATATCCACACATCCACCTTAGCATTTTTTTTCCGTCAAGGTTGCGTAAATCGGTAGTCGGTACTCGGTTGGCGGGGTCACTGACTAAGGATTAATCGACTGTCGGGTGACTAATCGGATTTAGTCGGCCATTAGTCGGTTTTGAATTTTTTAATCATTTTAAGTATATAAATAATTTGTTATACATATATTCTTATGTCTTTGCATAGATTTGTACATTTTCTATAGTATCGTAATGAAACAAAAGAAGTAGTTGACTTTAAATATAACATTAAGCATATTAGATAAGTTTGCTTTTAAAAAAAAGTAAATTTTTTAAAAATAAATAATCTCTATGTAAAATTGAAGCGAGTGTGCCCGATTAGTCGATCGACTAGGCCTTGTCGAGTCGGCTAACCCCCCCCAAAGTTGTCCGACTTTTACAACAATTATTCTCTACACATGTTTATGGTTCACATGCCAACCTTCAGATCCATAGAGTGTAACATGTATCACATCCGTTTTGTAAAACTTTTGTTTGATTTTCAAAGGAAATTTCTTATCACATAGAACAATAGAGGTGCCTCTCCACCTTAGCCAACCTGTATTTTTTCTGAGTAACATCTCTATCAATTTCTCCATCATATTGCAAAATAGATCCCAAGTATTTAAAAGAAGCTTTCTTCTAAATGTTATCGTTACTAATTTTCACCTCGATTCCTTCACCATTGCCTCCATCAAAAGTGTACTCCATATATTCAGTCTTAACCCTACTTATACGCAATTCTTTAGTCTCTAATGCATGTTTCCAGACCTCAAGCTTCTCATTTACTCCATCTCTAGTCTCATCAATCAACACAATATCATCAACGAATAACATACACCATGGTAACTGATCCTGAATGTGACTAGTCAACTCGTCCATAACCAAATTAAAAAGAAATAGACTTAGAGCTGAGCCTTGATGCATGCCAATGTTGATGTTGAAATAGCCAGTCTTTCCTGACTGGATCCTTACACAAGATGAAGCCCTATCATATTGTATAGGGCATGTGTAAAGCCCTAAAAATAAACCTCTTCGGATCCTACCGTGTATACGGATATTAAATTTGACTCGACGAGACGAATCCAACGGAACTTGTTTCACCTTAATCGGAGGCCATGTCGAATAATTATGAATTTTGAAAGAAAAGAGGTTGATGTCGGTTAAGCCGCCAATAGATTTTATCACCATCATTAATACTAACAAATCTTGATTAAGAATACAAATGACATTAAGCTTAGTGATCATGGATAATGAATGTTGATCAGGGTTTAGTAGATGTTAATTACAGTTACAAATAATTAATCGCGGTCATTGCTAATTAATCATGATTAGCGGTAATGAAGAGTCATTAGCTAAACCATATGTTTTGTGATAAGCTTGGGCAAAACCATGGGCAAAAACCATGGGCTGCGAAATCTTGGTATTGAGGGAATCATGATTTTGTGCAAAACCATGGGCGAAATAAATTCTAAACCACGGTTTTTAGGGGTTGGGAGCCTATAAATACCCCCACTCATTCTCTCCCAGCTTCATTCCGTCCATCACCACCCTCGGGGCTAGGGTTGAGAGGTTGAGAGAAGGGGAGGGAGGCATGGAAGAAGCGCTATCAAAGCACTGCCGAGACGAAGAGGAGAAAGGGGACGATGCACTCCTATCCTCGACGGCTTCGAGTTGGAGGTAAGTGAGTCTATCTTGATTTAGGGTTTCAAGTTCTTTCATTGTTCTTTTCCTTTCTTATGTTAGTATCAACATATAAGGGAGTTATATGAGTATACCCTACTTGGGGACGGGCGCATGGAAGGACATATCGATATCGATATATCGGCGATATATCGCTATATCTAGGAATCTTTCTGAAGAAAATGCCTGAAATCGGATATATCGATATATCGATTTCGATATCGGTCCCATGTCGATATCGATATATCGGCGATATATCGCCGATATATCGGGATACGGCCTTCCATGCGGGCGCTTGTACCGTTAGTGAACATGCTTCACTCACCCATGACATGAGACTAGCCGATTCTTCGTTGTATGCTAATAGTGGGTCTATGTGATGTGGAAACTTGAGTAACGCTCTACTTAGGTGGGGGTGGCTGGATCGTCGGTGAACGCATTTGTCACCCACGCACATTATTGTAAAAGTCGATCGAATATGCCGACTAGTCGAGTCAGGGGGGAATAGTGTACTCGACTTGGCCTTGTCGGCCATTAGTCGATCAACCCGACTAATGGGGCCAACTAGTCGGCCTAGTTCGTTGACTACTCGGTCAACTTTTACATAGAACTTTTTTATTTTTTGATTTTTTAAAAGCAAATTTATTCTAATATGCTTAATGTTTATAGAGTCAATTACTTCTTTTGTTTCATTATGATAGTATAGAAATCGTACAAATCTATGCAAATATGTAAGAATATAGGTATAAAAATGATTTATATATTTAAAATAATAAAAAAATTCAAAACTCAGGGACCCCGCCAATCGAGTACCGATTTCTACAACCTTGATCTTGCCGCGATGCTCTTGACCTTCAGAGGACGTTTCTTCTCCTTCAGCACACTCTAAGGGTCGTCCCTTGCAAGTTCTTTCGTTTCCACATCCTGCCACACCTCCCTCTCTTCTCTCTCTAGGTTGGCGGCCTTCCGATCACCACGGGAGTCGACCTTCTCCCCTTCTATGTCACATTCACTCTCACTTGTACTCCCACTCCTACTCATTCCTGATCTCTCTTTTTTTTTTAAATCATGGCCCAAATTGGAATCCAAGCCTTTCTGCGCCCTTTTTTTAATGTAGCAAAGACCCAAGTTGTGCCTCCTCTCTTCCCTCTATTTTCTCGAATTGGGACTGTTGTCCATTAAAAAAAATAAATTTTTAAAGAAAAAAACGTCCATGCTTATATTTAGGATTCCCCTCATGGGTAACCAACTTCCATTGCACGATCTATGTCGCCCTTGGGGCTTGGAGGTTGCTTTCCATCCGGATAAGAGTGAGGGTGCCTGGAGTAGATAACTAGATGTGCACAGAGGAATCTCACACTTGGATCGGAATGAAGCTTCGCATCGCCTGGAGTGGAGGTTGGGACCGCCTGCGCTCGCCGCCTACTGTCTGAAGGATGTGGTGCCACCTTTGTGCCACCTTCGCGATACCGTGAAGGAGGTGGTGCCGCCTTTGCCGCCTGCGTTTGTTGCCTACTGCCAGGTTTCGGTGAACCGAAACTGGAGATGGCCTAAGGATTAGGGTTTCAGCAAAACCCTAGTTTCATGGAATCGCTGGCTGGAATGCGAAATTAGGTTGGTTTTACTATTGTATTGCTGGTCGCAATTTTCTAGGGTTACAAAATACCCTAGATTTTCTGGAACATGAACTTGATCTTTATATTTATGATGGTGATCTTTGGAACTTTGTATCGACCACAAACATGAATAATAATCAAAATAAATCTTCACAAATTAAATATGATAACGAACTATGTAGAATTAGGGTTTCAAAAGAAACCCTAGAACTCAAACTTGAATCTCATATCTTCTAACTGGTGCATCAACCGATGTCCTTTGCGAATGACCAAACCATCTTAAGCGATTTTCTCTCATCTTATCCTCTATCGGTGCTACACCAGCTTTCCTTCTCTTTACATCACTCCAAATCTGATCTTTACGTGTGTGACCACACATCCACCTTAGCATTTTCATTTCTTCTTCTGTCATTATTTGCGCATGTTTATGGTTCATTGGCCAACATTTTGATTCATAGAGCATAACAGGTCTTATGACTGCTTTATACTATTTTTCTTTGACTTTCAGAGGGATTTTCTTATCATAAAGAACAATAGAGGCTCCTCTCCACTTTAGCCAACCTGTATTTATTCTATGAGCAACATCTCCATCAAATTTCCCATTATGTTGCAAAATAGATCCCGAATATCTAAAAGAAAATTTCTTCCGGATCTTATCGTCTTCAATCTTCACCTTGAGTCCTTCACCGTTGTTTCCGTTAAACGTGCACTTCGTATATTCAGTATTAGCCCTACTTATATGAAGTCCTTTAATCTCCAAGGCATGTTTCCAAACCTCCAGCTTCTCATTTACTCCATCTGTTGTCTCATCAATCAACACAATATCATCGACGAACAATATACACCAAGGTATCTCATCCTGAATATGAATAGTCAGCTCGTCCATAATCAAAGTAAAAAAGAATGGACTCAACTGAACCTTGATGTAAATTGATGTTAATGGTAAAATAGTCAGTCTTCCTAGACTGGATCCTTACACAAGATGAAACCCCATCATACCTATCCTTTATGACGTTATTGTATAGGACATGTACTTGTCTATTCTCCAAAACTCTCCACAAAATCTCCCTTGGGATTGAATCATAAGCCTTCTCCAAATCAATAAAAATCATATAAAGGTTCTTCTTTTTAGCTCTATAAATCTCCATTGTTCTTCTCAACAAGTGCATCACTTTAATTGTTAAGCGACCTGACATGAATCTGAATTGGTTTTCAATTACTTTGGAAACTTGCCTTAACCTTCTTTCGATCACACGTTCCCAAATTTTCATATTACGACTCATTTGTTTGATACATCTATAATTCAAAAAATTTTATATCTCTTTTATTCTTATAAAGAGGCACCACAATGCTTTTCTTTCATTCTTCAGGCTTTTTCTTGCTTCGCCAAATGACATTGAATAAATTTGTGAGCCAAATCAAGCTTCGTTCACCCAAAACTCTCCAAACTTCCATAGGAATGTCATAATGTCCTACCCTTTTCCCATTTTCATAACTTTTAAAGCCTCCTCTACTTCCTTTGTATCCATCTATAGCTTGTACGGTTTAGGTAAGATTCACTACTAGCAAGATCTCCTAAAGTAATCTCTTTATTCCCTTCCCCTATGAAAAGCTTATGGAAATACTGTTTCCATTTAGTCTCTATGTCCTTTTGAGTAACAAGCACATGTTCTTCCTCATCCTTAATGCATCTCGCTTGAGAAAGATCTTTGATCCTTCTTTCTCTTGCGTTGACCAATCTGAATATATCATTCTGACCCTCCTTCGAGTCAATCTTTTTGTACAAAACTTCATATGCTTTTTACTTAGCTTCACTTACAACCTTCTTTGCTTCATTCTTCGCGATTTTGTAGTTTGTGGTAGTTTCCCTTGTTCTATCCTTTACATAGCTTTAAAGCAAGCTCTTTTTATTTTAAGCTTCTCTTGCACCCATTCACTTCACCATCAAGCCTTCTTTTGGCTCGGAACTCCTCCCTTAGACTCGCCTAACATCTCTTTTGCTACCTTTTGGATACACGATGCTATTGCCTCCCATATCTGATTTGCACTTCCGTTATAATATCAAGATAAGTCTTCTAAAACCTTCTTCTCGTATCTTGACTGCTTCAATTGAAGATTCCAACATTTGGTTCTAATGATCGTAGCGGTCTATGCCAATTTCTCGTTGCATTCGGACCAAGGTTTTAAATCTTGATTTCGATTTCGTTTCGAGATGTTGAAAAAATGAAACAATTTCGAAATTTCGTCGAAATTTCGACGAAATTTTGCCAATTTCGGCCAAAATCGGCCTAGATTTGTGAAGGAATGGTATATATCGAGATTTCGATTTCGGTTTCGATAGGTGTCGAAACCGAAATTTCATCGAAATTTCGCGATATTTGAAACCATGATTCGTACGATACAACGCGTCGCAAATAGGGAACACCGAAACGAAATCTAATTGTTTGCTTAAATCCATGTTGAAAAGATCCGACTTTCTTGAGGCAAATTCCTAAATATTATTTTTTAAAATATTATTTAGGAATGTGTCTTCGACTATTTTACGTTGGTTGTCGGCTACCTAATGCAACCCACATCAATTTATCCGGGCTTGGAACCGACTGTGGCTGTGTTCCCTGTAAGTCTTACTAAAAGAAAAAATTCCATCACACCAGCTCCAGCAGTCCCACCCCTTTGTAGGTCCAGGCACTTTATCCAGTTCCACAAGCATCACCAGAAGCTCCTCCAATGCTGATATGAAAGGTTAGATCTAAAGAGGAAAGAATAAGCGCCCATCCCGCATCCTACACATCTGCCACCAAACACTCCGGATCTACAACCAACACCATCAAACGCGGGAACCTCATGCCCAACGTCCCACTCTCACTCCATTCATCAGCCTAGAACCTAAAACCAGTGCCATCCCCAACTAACAGTCAATGCCAAACACCTCAATGAAGTTGAACTCTCCAAACACCTCAATGAAGTTGAACTCTTCTATGTTAACTATATCCTTAAGATGAACCAAATGTTGGAACAGAATAGTTTACTTCTTCTAACCCCTTTGTTCCATTTGTTAGCTTATACAATCCCTACATGATATCTTTCTTGCTTACTTGACACTGTTGGAGTATATGTTATATGCGTCACATGTATGGGAGATGGGTAAATGGATCTCTCCAGGATCCATTTACCCCATCCAAGAGTTTAGTCCCACATCTACCAGTGGTGGGACTTGGAGGCTCTGTTGAGGCTATATAAGGGGCCCCAGACCTCCTGTATCAGACGAGAAAAAGCAATGAAGCATATGCCCCTTTGAGGGCTTCTCCCGTGGTTTCATCCTGCTCCTCACGAGTAGGGTTCCACGTAAAATCCTGCTGTGTTCTTATTGTTCTTTATCTTTTTCCATGTTTTCGCTTCCGCTTCCTATTTTCTAACATGGTATCAGAGCGGTCTTGATTCTCGAGGAGTTTTTATGTTCTTCATTTTTTTGTTCGAGATTCGAGATTCAATTATAGGATTTTCATTGAAACCCTAATTATGTTCTTGAAGATTATTGTGATCTGATTTGGTTCTAAGTTCCTGTTTAGCGTTCATCGCATCTCCTCCGACCATTGTTCCCGAAGCACCTTTGTTCAGCGTGCTGGGTGCGCATCCTTGCGCACAAGACCCAGTCAGATTTGTTTCATGTTGGAGCTTGGAAGAACGTCATCGATTTTCACATATCCAGGGTTTTCTGAAACCCTAGATGATCCAGAGCATGCTCCTGGTGGTGATACAACCTCGTCGGAATATTCTGTCAAAACCTAGCGACAGCGACCAAGCCCTTAGGCTGCAGGCATCCTCCAGGTCACATCTGCGGTGGTGCACCCAGGCCGTGTTTGGATCTTCCAAGGCTGCCCCTTTTCTATGTTCTTATGTCTCGATTCAGGCGACACACATCGGTACCACCAGGGCCTCCAGCCGCAGATCAAAAAAAGGGGGGCCTATCAGCGGCGGCAACAACGATACTGCCGCTGCAGCCCGATCCAGCAACATCATCGAAGTGCCAAGCGACAGCCTCCTCTCTCGCCGCACCACAGAGATCTCCAGGTTCGCATCCTCAACGCGCCCTAAGCCTCTAGGCGCACGAAGCCTCACGATAGGGCTAGATCCCCTACGCGCGATACCCCAAGCTGCGGGGTTCGTCGTAGGTGGCGCTACTCCACGCAGATCAGAAGGAGGCACCACCCTCTCCCTTCCTTCTCTGGCCGCCTAGGGTTCCTGTAATGTCGCATGGCATCTGCCACACGCTCCTGCGGTACCAAAAAAGAAGAAGAAAAGCCGCATGCAGTTTTTGTGAATGTTTCATGTTAGTTTTCCCCATATTATCATGTCTTCTCCCAACTTAGTCGATGTCAATATTCCGACAAGTATGGGAGAAAGGGGGAGTATATGTAGAGTCACAGGTTTATTCAGATTATCCAGATCCAGATACAGATTTCCAGACTCTACAGTTTATCAGATTTCAGACTCGACATTCAGATTGGTCAGAGTCCAAGTTCGAGGCACTCCATGTTGAGGCCCATTTTTCGAGTTCTCCAGAGAGAGACTCATTTTCAGACACGCATATGTTTGCGGTCATTTTCAGATGAGCACATGTATGCCATCAGTTAAGAGGTCCCCATCCTTTCTTGTTTTGTAGGCCGGAGTTTTCATGTGAGCCATAGGGACTCCAGAGTAGAGGACCATTCCCTATGTCATGTTGGCAAGGGTTTTCATGTGGTATCATAGGGACACCAGAGTAGTGTACCATTCTTTGAGCCAGATGGGAGAGACCCAGTTCTCCGACGAGGAGACTTTTTCTGACTCCATTCTCCAGCGACCGTGGACTCCGACGAGGATTGCACAGCCACGACCCATTTTCAGTTCGATCGTTTTCAGAGATGGAGCAGTTGTCCACATGTGGTGGCGGGCCAGAGTATTCCGACGAGGAGACTCACTTTCCTATTGCAATGACTCTAACAGGTGCAATTCAGAGCACATGCTCTCCGACGAGGAGATTCAACATACTTACACTCCAGCCCGTTCATCCTCCTCACCTGCACGGCATGAGAAGCAACGTCCTCGACAACAACAATGGTGCGCGTTGGGTTGATATTGTCCGTAGTGTCTTGTAGCATGAGTTGAGTTTCTTTCTGTTTGTCCAAGCTGAGCATTGCGTGCTCAAGCTTGAGGGAGAGTGTTGGAGTATTTGTTATATGCGTCGCATGTATGGGAGATGGGTAAATGAATCTCTCCAGGATTCATTTACCCCATCCAAGAGTTTAGTCCCACATCTACCAGTGGTGGGACTTGGATGCTCTGTGGAGGCTATATAAGGAGCCCCAGACCTCCTGTATCAGATGAGAAAAAGCAATGAAGCATATGCCCCTTTGAGGGCTTCTCCCGTGGTTTCATCCCGCTCCTCACGGAGTAGGGTTCCACGTAAAATCCCGCTGTGTTCTTATTGTTCTTTATCTTTTTCCATGTTTTCGCTTCCGCTTCCTATTTTCTAACAGACACCCTCAAAGATCATAGTATATCTATAATGATAGTGTTATGCATTGTTTGGTCTGAGTTGTTTCTGCCTTCACTTAAATCTGTTTTGGGTAATTTGAAGTTTGTGTTCATACTAAAATTCCATTGAAAACTATTTCTTTAATTCTATATGCCATATGCTAAAAATGAATTTGCTAGCTTGGTCATTGCTGATATTCAAGGAGCCCAAAACACCAGTCTGATACAAGTTTAACAGGACTATGATGCCTTTTGTATCATCTACTTTCTAGTCTTCTTTAATATCAACATAGAGATTCAACTTGAGGCTTAGTTTTCTTGGTTATCAAATGCCGTCTATAGAAACTTCTGTTAGTTTATCGTGATAGCTTGGAAGTATTTTTTCTTTAAGATTATGTCTCCATTCTCACAATTTTTTTCATCCGAATTTCTGATTTGGGTATCATTCTTTCAGGTGAATGAAGAATACTTGCGAACACTTGAAACATTAAGTAAGAAAATAAAGTTCGTTGAAGTTGATACTATGGTTAAGACGTCCAAGGCTCTCAAGGATGTCCAACCTGAGATGGAAAGACTTCGACAAAAGGCTGTCTCCAAGGTTATTGTGATTATACAATCCTTGTATTGCAATCAGGGGACACCATTTTATAAATTTGGATCTCGAGTTTTGTGGTTCGGGGGAGGGGTTTAGCATATCTAAATAGCTGGATATTTCTTTGGAGTCATGGAGGCAATGTTGGAATATCACTGAATAACATAGTGTGTATATATATTATTACTGTGTTTTGGTCATGTTGAATTTTGTGTAAGCTCATTTCTTACTCATCATTTATCCCGAATCAAAAGGCTTGTATTTGCAGAGAATATAGTAGAATCATATCTGTTGATAAGACCACACAGTCGTGATCATCTAGAAAATGATTCTAGTTCAACATTTATCAAAATACGAGATAATCTTGTTAAAATATTAGCAACAGCTGGACAGTTTTCTGTCCTCTGTGGAACCTGTTGCATTGAATCGTTGGTTTATTACTGGGAGAGTTAACCCCCCCCCCTCCCCCCCCCCCCAAAAAAAAAAGGGAAATTGAATTCCTCTGCTTGTGAGTGTTGGGAGCTGTCTGATTGGTTCTTCCATTTGCAGATTTTAGGCACCCTTCTCGAAATGGAACATCAACCTATTTTTAATGGTTCACTAACAAAACAACTATTCCAAATAACCTCCTGGTGTTTTTCTGGATTGTGTTGCAACAATCGTTCTCTTATAAGAATTTGTGATTTGATACTACAGAAGTTTAGTTTATGTTTCTGTATCGTTTATTTATTGTTCTTTTCGTTTGTCTACCATATGTAATTTGCCCATATACCTCTCCCTATATAAGAGAGTCTAGGGCTCAAGGAATAAATACAATGTTTATTTTTCCCAACATGGTATCAGAGTGACGGTCCTAGACCGGAGTTCTCGTACCTAACCCTAAACCTAGCCCTCCACCTTGCCGCCCCCCTCGACGTGCCGCCTCTACGCGCGTGCCCTCGACGCGCCGCCTCTCCGCGCGCTGCCTCCCTTGCGCGCTACCGCCACGCACGCAACCCCTTCGCGCGCCGCCTCCACGCGTGCGGCTGTGCGCCGCCTTCCCGCGCGCCGACTGTACGTGCGCCACCTGCCCGTGCGCCGCCTGCCCGTGCGCCGGCTGTCCCTAGGGTTCGGTTGTCATCTTCATAAGGGGCTCTCTGCTCGCCTCCAAGTTGATGGGTTTGGTTGCATAGAGGTCTACACGTGCAACTAAACCTAATCATGTCTGTGTAGACCAAGACTTATCTTGTTTGCATCCCTAGTTTTCCCAGTCAGAATGTCAGAAAGCAAGATCGAGATCCCCACTACATGCACCTTCAACGGTCCTGCGCCTATTGTGAAGATGGATGGATCCAACTATGAGTTATGGGCCATGCAGTTCATGAGCCTAATGAAGTCGATGAGTAAGAAACATATTCTTACCGAGGATGAGCCAGAGGAGAAAACAGGGTTGTATGCCTCATGGGAGGTTGATGACGCATATGCTCAGGTCTGGTTATCTGGTACCATGATTCCAGACATTGCTAATGATGTCTTGCATCAACCTACTACCAAAGCCACGTGGGACATTCTTGCCGCCACGTATTCACAAGCCAAGAATTAGACAAAAATCCTACAGCTCCAGCATGACATCTTCACGATAAAGCAAAATGGTCGACCCCTGCATGCTCACTACACTGCATTGAGGAGAATGTTTGAGAGGCTTCACAGTTTCATGCCTCTCACGTCTACTCCAGAACAATTGAAGATATATCGGAATGCGACGATGGTGGGAGTCTTTCTAGCCTCTCTTGACTCAGTATGAGGCGGCTTCTTCTCAGATTCTGGCAGATGCTACCATTCCTCCAATAGAGGAGGCCTTTCGGCGATTGATCCGAATCAATATCTCAAGCCCTACTACTGTGCCAAATTCTTCTGCTATGGCAGCCTCTAGAGGAAGAGACAAACCACGTGGTAGGGTTGGCCGTGGTCGTGGATGTAACATCCGGATCCGAATGAACTGAAGCTCATGTCAAGAAAAGGATGTTGCAAGCAAGTTTGGATCTCTAAAGTGGAGATATTCAAAGGTAGATATCTCTCTTCACTTTACTTTCATTAAATTCAATGCTGAAGTTTCTAATTCAGTTTTTTTTGTTGCTATCCATCAGGTATTTTATCTATTGTTGTATGTTAGATAAAGCCACAAAATCCCTCCAAACTTAGAGGATCAAAGGTACAATCTTTAACCCTCCTCTTGCTGCCTTCCATGCATGATTCAATACCTTAAATTACCTCTGAAATTAGATGAGAATGTGAAATTTTACATGGAATTCATTAAAACTTTTCAACAATTACATATGCTCTTGATTTCTTAAAATTTTGAGGATAAAAATTTGGGTTTAGCATGCAAATTAACCTAAGTTCAAGCCATTAATTAGCTAGAATTTTTAGCACAGAAAAATATAAATTTGGGGAAAATGACATGCATTTTCTTATGAAATCCTGAGAAGGATGAAGCAATTCATAAATAAAGAATCTAATATAAGTAACCGAGCCTCTAAAGTTCCTAAAAAAAACTCAACCTCAAATCTAGATGACTTACCTTTATAATTGAAAGCAAGACTCCTATTAGTCAACTGCATGTTCTTTACATCAAGGACATGCTCAATTACTATTTTTAATGATAAAGAGATTCCTAAAGTCGATCATAAGATACTGATGCATTTATGACTAAAGATGCATTATTTTTGGATGAAATCCTAATAAGGATGATGTCAATGCTTATAGACTGAACATAATTCATATCAAAATAATGTCGTATCCCCCAACAGATGAGCTGTAGGCAACAACTCGAGATTGTGAGTTATTCTAAACATAACAAGCATTAGACCACACCAACGAAGAATTCCAACAACTAACATGGAGGTTCACAGAGTGATTGTTATGAACTTGCTCGAAGAGATAATCATGTGCCATTAACCTCCATATGTTTGGTCCAAGGTAGAAAACAATATTGTATCTATGAATAATGCAGTATAATATCATAATTTGGTTGCATTGATAGAGGCTCCTATAAGAACATATGCCTTAAGGATCTATCTAGATAGCTTTTACTGTTGCTTGAGTCGCAATGTGAGGAGGTTTCATCCAGGTTGCAAACTAAAATTTGTCATGGGTTTCTTGTCTACAGGAAAACCTGTATAATATACATATGCACAAACGGTGAAACCCAGAGATTCCTTGCTGAGGAAATCATATCTATATGTGTAGCATTATAACAACATCCTAGAGTGACCCATGAACTAATCTACTTTGCTATCTACACGAGCAATGTCCAAGCAATTCACAGTGATATGTAATAGCTTCTCGATAACCCTTTATATTATATAACATTGACATCTTATGAGTAATCATCTTTCAAATATTAGAACTCTTCTCTCAAAGTCAACAAATGATTTCTCAAGATCTTTACGAATAAGAAATCATCAATCGATTGATCATTATGTATAGTCTACTATTCATACAATCTATTATATATAGGATGTTATGGCAAATGATCAGAAAACACCCCTCCTTTGATGTCTCAACTGGAACTGGTACAATTGAGATATGATTCTTTTTAGGTACCATATAAAACAAAATGATAAAGACTAGCTAGATCCATATCCAAAGCATAGATGGTGATCTTATGATTTTAGAAATAATAAGATGTGACCACAAAGACCGATCATCTTCATAAATTAATCTTTTAGGTATACTCTACTATTTATACATATCATCAAAGATAGGTAGTGGTAAAATACCTAGAATTGTAAAGTCGACCATTGGAGAGGTTGAGAAATGATGGGGTAGATGAATAAGTGAAATCAATGCTGAATCAGTTATATCAATAAGATCGTTGATAAAAAAAGACATAGATCTGTACAGTCAACCACAACAGAGATTGAGAAAGGTTGAGGAATCAAGTCAGCGTTGGTGATTCATTGATGACTAATAATTAAGAGTGCAGTCATGGTGACCTTTACGCCTGACTGTGCGAGGGTGCGGTGACCCTCAGCTGGGCGGGAGATTAGGAAGCCAGTTAGGGCAGTGGCCGCTTAGTGCGCGGGTCTAGGATCCCAGTCTTTTTCTCGGTTTTCTCGCGAGCGCTCGCAGTTTTACGCCTCTCTGGGATCCACAGGTTTTCTTTTAAAGACCAATTCCGCTGACCCTTGTTCTTTAGGGTACCTAGGCTAAAGGACCCTTGGTTTTTAGTTTTTCGAGCTCGTTAGCCCGTACCGGTCGGGCCGGTTTTTCTTTTAGAGCGACTTTTCTAGAGAGTCTCTCTCACCCGTCTCAGTGGCGTAGTTTTGGAGTAGACCTATCCCTCTATTGGACCGCCCTTCCAATTAAAGGGCGAGACGGAAGAGCCTTTTGTAGGCTACTTCACCGCTTGAGTTTTGTTTATTTTTCACCAGCAGACTTGGCGATGCTACATCCGAATCATCCATGTATACATCTGAATCCTCTATGGCTACATCTGAATCAGTTACAATTGAATTTGGAGTTACATTTGAGATTGGATTGAGTCACAAATGAGTTTGGCTAAAGTTGAGATGAATTACAGTTGAGTTGGTTGTGGTTGAGCTTAGTTTCCATTAAGCTAGTTACTGTTCCGCCAGTATTTCCTGATGAAGAGAAAAGATCAATTTATGAAAATCATCCTTATCAGACTACGAGCAACTACTACAGTTGATTGAATTAGCTAGTGGACGTGTTGGGAACATAGTTAGGATGCATTTTACTCCACCGCATGCCTACGGAGGCACCCCAACCCTAAGGCTTCTTTACTGCCTTAGAGTCACAGTGTGAGGTCTTATCTAGACCAAGACCACAGACTATCCACTAAGCTTGAGAAATTCAATATGAAAAGAATCAAAACATCAGACTCATCATCTATACTCACTATGGTCTATCCTCATGACTCACAAACATCAAAAGAGACCCGAATCATCTCGACCATGTCAATCATTAAATACTTAAGATATCATGATCATTTCTATCGGGTCGTTGTTGATAAATTGACCAAATCAACCCATTTCATGCCATTGAATAAATCATTGGAACATGAAATTGATGGGGAAGAATGGAAATCATATACAATTTTATTCTGGAGTCACATCTTAGAATCATAGTATGAGGTCACACTCAGATCAAGATCCCAGATTGTCCACCAAATCTGATTGATTAGATAAAAAACAAGAACAAAGACTCAACATCCACATCTCAAGATCCATTAAACATGATTTATAATTAAATAAAAGGTGACAGTTTAAATATGGATCTTATAATCTTTGTATAAAAATGATTAATATGGGTAATTAATGTAGGATGAGTAGAATGGGGTTTTACATACCAAACAACTTGAAAGCATGTTTCAATGCAAGTAGATCTAAAAATTTAATTGTCAAAGCCCCTTTTACTTGCTTTCTTTTGGAGCCACTAAATTTCCTGTTATTTTTAATTAATTAAGATTTACTCAACATTTGTTGATGTTCTTTTCTCCCTATTCCATGGATTGCAGGCATAATACCTGCACCGTTGTATTGGGAGAGTTGAATGTCAGTTTCTGAAGCAAAACATACCAGGTATGCATGCTATAGTTTGTTCAAGATATTTATGCTTTTATTTATCTTCTGATAAAATTGGGATACATGTATATAATGCAATTTCTGTTGTTACATGTTAACTGCTATGGAATTTATGCAATATAATTGTGACATAGTATAGTTCTGTGGCTTATTAGTTAAATTGTGAATGCCATTCGTAAAAAATTTTTTTCCCTAATTTTAAGAACTAAAATGTGATCTTTAGTGAACATGATAATACGGCTGATATGTAAACGGGTATCCCAGATCCGAGAAGGGTCGGGCCTCACAGTGGATTACAATGCACTTATTGTCGTCGGATTGGTCATACAGAAGACACATGCTACTCTAAGCATGGTTTCCCAGCATCTGCCCGTGCAACAGAACAAATACAACATCATGGTGCTATGCCAGCGTCGGATCCACGATATGATGACCTAGTGTCTCGTCTACGTGATATCATGCCACCAGCTAGTACTCCTCCACCAATTTCAGAGAGCAGCTTGGACGTTGCTGCTAATGCAAAAGCTAGTTCCTCAGGTAGTGCTCATACTTCTGCTTTCTACTAGGTTTCACGAACCTCAGAATGGATTGTAGATTCAGGCGCCACACATCATTTGTGTGGAGATAGACACCAACTCACATCCTACAGGGAAGTTTCCCCAGGAAGGACCGTCATTATAGCAGATAGGACTCATTCTCCCATCACAGGACAGGGACCAGTCGTCTTAATACCTTCCATGCAGTTGCAGAATATGCTCCATGCTCCTAATTTCTCAATGAATTTACTGTCAATTAGTCAGATTACTAAGGATCTACATTGTCGAGCGATATTTGACCCATCATCTCTTGTGTTTCAGGACATTCTCACGGGCAACGTGATTGGACATGGCTGTGAGCAAGGCGGGCTGTATCGACTAGTCCATACACCTTACGTTGGAGCATCACCCCATTCCACTGGACCTGTCTCACCTTACTTATGGCATCTGCGATTTGATCACCTTCCGTTTCAGAAACTGCGTCAAGTCCTTCCTCAGATCTCACCCCGCTCGCCGTTCGATTGTGAAGCTTGTCAGTTAGGGAAGCATCATCGGTTTGTCTTCCCTAGTCGTCAAAGTCGGAGCAATAGCTCTCCATTTGAGTTTTTTCATATTGATATTTGGGGTCCAAGTCATGTCCCAGATCATCAGGGACACAAGTTCGATTTAGTTGCTGTGGATGATTTCAGTCGTTTGTCTTGGGTTTTTCTGTTTTAAAGAATAAATCTGAAACGGGCATCACTATTATGAATTTTATTAAAGAAGCACAAGATGTATTTTTTCTTTCTATCAAGATTGTGAGAACTGATAATGCCCTTGAATTATGTACTCGAACATTATCTCAATTTCTTTCATTCCATGGCATTCTTCATCAAACGTCTTGTGCCTACACGTCCCAACAGAATGGTGTTGCAGAAAGAAAACACCGCCACTTTCTTGATGTCACTCGTACGCTTCTTGTCCAGAGTTGTGCTCCACACTCGTTCTGGGGGCGATGCGGTTCTTACTGCATGTTATCTCATTAACTGCATGCCCTCGTCTGTGTTGGGGGAGAAGATACCTTTCTCCCTCGTTTTTCACAACAAGGAATTGTTTTCCCTCACTCCATGTGTCTTTGGGTCTGTGGCTTTCGTTCACCAGTTGTCTCCAGGGGTTGACAAGCTCTCTCCTAAGGCTGTCGAATGTGTTTTTGTCGGGTATTCCGGGACTCAAAACGGGTATCGTTGTTATGATCCGTTGCGTCGGAAATATTATGTCAGTGCAGATGTCATGTTTTTTGAGTCAGTCATGTTTTTCTCTCCTATAAGTGACAAATTGGTGCCATCAGATATAAATGATGAAATGTATATTCCTCCTCCACCCTTGTATGCGCCACAACAAGCTCCTACATCTCCACCACCGTCATCCCCATCACCACCACCATCTCCACACCGCCACCACCTCTACCACCGCCCACATCTTTGGTTCCTCCTCTACCACGCCACTATAGTCGACGGCCAACCCCTGCTCATAATCATGGTCAATCATCAACCATGTCCCAGGTTTGTTCTGATAACACTATTTCTAATGATAGGAGTGATGACATTTTTCAGCAAGAACATGTAGGGGATAACATGGATGTTGGTACAACTGATGCAGATCTTGATTTGCCGATTGCACCGAGGAAGCAGAAGAGGTCATGTGCGTCATATCCGATTACTTCTCATGTTACCTTTGAGCGTCTGACAGGAGATTTCAGGAAATTTGTAGGTGCTTTATCTGCTGTGAATATTCCAAGGACTCACCAGGAAGCATTAGCTGATAGTAGATAGCGTCTGGCTATGGAGGAAGAGATGGCCGTCCTTCAGTCGAGAGGTACTTGGAGTCTTATTCCAGCTCCTACTGGGGAATCTATTGTGAGTTGCAAGTGGGTGTTGACGGTGAAGCAGATTGCCGATGGCAGTATTGATAGGTACAAGGCTCGACTGGTTGCTCGGGGCTTTACTCAAACGTATGAGGCAGACTATCTTGACACGTTTTCTCACGTTGCTCGACACAATACCTTATAGATTCTTTTATCTGTTGCTGTGATTCGAGATAGGCTCCTGTTTCAGTTAGATGTCAAAAATGCATTTTTATATAGTGATCTTCAGGAAGAAGTTTACATGCAGCATCCACCTGGGTTTACTGTTGAGGGGGAGTGTGTACAGGTATGCAGGCTTCATAAGGAGATCTATGGCCTAAAGCAAAGCCCAAGAGCTTGGTTCCGGAAACTCTCAGATTTGTTTGAGAAGCAAGGGTTCAAAAGGTCAAATGCAGACCATTCGCTCTTTGTAGAGAGGACATCCAGAGGTACGACTGTCATTATGGTGTATGTTGACGATATACTCATTACAGGAGGTGATATGCAAGGAATAAAAATAGCAAAAGAATTCTTAGCCCGTGAATTCGTTACCAAGGATCTAGGATTGCTTATTTCCTTGGATTGGAGTTTGCTAGAAATGAATAAGGACTCGTGATGACTCATAGGAAATATGTCACTGACTTGCTAAGTGACACAGGTATGCTTGGGTGTCGACCTGCTTCTACACCAATGGATCCAAGCATGAAGATGCATGATGATGATACTGAAGAGGTTGACAAAAGAAGGTACAAAGAACTGGTAGGGAGGCTTCTTTATGTTACTATTACCAGACAAGATATTACATTTGCAGTAAATAAAGTGGGCCAGTTTATGGAGCAACCTCGCCAGGTACACATGGACGCCATACATATGATACTAAGGTACTTAAGTCATCTCCAGGTGCAGGATTGATGTTTAGAAAGAAGGGCACTATTATGCAGACTATGCAGGATGCCCGAAGGATAAAAAGTTTACATCAGGCTTTGCTATATTCGTTGGGGAGTTACTTGTCTCATGGAAGAGCAAGAAGCAAACAGTAGTTGCGAGATCTAGTGCTGAATCAGAGTATAAAGCTATGGCCCAAGCATGTGCAGAAGTGATGTGGGTTCGCGCAGTTCTGACAGATCTACATATAGATGTTCCTCTTCCCATGTCACTAGAATATGACAATCAGGCTGCATTATTCATTGCAAACAACCCTGCATTTCACGAGAGGACGAAGCACATTGAGGTGGATTGCCATTATATCCGTGAAATGATCCAGAAAGGTTTCATTTCTACAACCCATGTCAACTCAGGAGATCAAACGGCATACATTCTTACCAAAGCCTTACTTCGGGGTTCCTTCCAGAAGTGCCTATCCAAGATGAGCATGATAGATATCTATGCTCTATCTTGAGGGGGAGTGTAGAAGTTTAGTTTATGTTTCTGTATCGTTTATTTATTGTTCTTTTCGTTTGTCTACCATATGTAATTTGCCCATATACCTCTCCCTATATAAGAGAGTCTTGGGCTTAAGAAATAAACACAACGCTTATTTTTCCCAACAGATACAACTACAACTCTAGTCAGAGTTTGTGAGTTCTTTATGTATGCCTTCACAAGAAGTGCAGGAGTACTTGTTTCTCTTGCATTGTGATTGTTCTTTCGAGTTTCAAAAATTTTGAACTAAAATCTAGTTTTTGTGCTAAATGAAACAGAAATTAAGTTTTCATAAAGGTTGCTGCCTATGCTATTCCTGACAGAACTGCGATTTCAAGCTGAAAAATTGCAAGTGCAGTCCTGCAGTTAATACTTGATGTAACAGAATTCGGGCAGACAAGTTTATCTGATGCTTCATGAATGAGAAATAATTGATAGAATTTTAAATTTGTAATTATCATAAGTTAGACAGTTTTCTGAATTTTTTCGAGGAAGCGGTTTTCTATACTTGCATCTTGTGTATATACTATATGCTCCTCTTCCTCAATCTACAACCGAACAGTTGGCTCAATCTCTAATTTTGGTCCAGGTATTTGAGTTCTTGGTTCAAAAGCTTTATGCTTTGAGAAAACCTAAAACAAATATCCAGATCCTTCAGCAAAGTGTCCTTCTAAAGTACAGGTATTTTGCTTTATGTGGAGTTCTATAAATACCTGAGTACTTGTTATGTAATTCAATTAAGGTGTGTTGATTTTTGAGCATTTTTTGTTGAGTACTTGTTATGTAATTCATTTAAGGTGGGTTGATTTTTGGCATTTTTTGTTGTATGTTTATTAATTAGTTTATTTCGGACTGTTTAGGTATGCCATCGTTTTCCTAAAAGAACATAGCAAGGAAATATACTCGGAGATTCGAGCCGCCTATATCGATACAATGAATAAGGTATTGTGCAGTCTCTACAAGGCAACTATTTTGTGCATGATGTTGGCCACTAATAGCAAAGGAACAAACTTCTAGTAGAGCTTCATATTCTTCTTGGTTCTGTTTATATCATGCACTTGGCCTAATCTTGTAAATGTTTTATTTTTTAATGAGCTACAGTGGTTTGTCTATTATGGAGTTTGTACATTACAATGAGACCTGCCATATTTTTTTGCTTGTGCTGTGAATTTAAACATCTCCCAAGATACTTAAGAAGTTATACCTCACCAGTGTACCCCCTCCAACATAGAGAACAACCCCCCATCCATTCATGTGTAAAATATCTGACATTCTACATTTCATTGACATCGTTTTTATTTCTCGTGAGTTTTTCTTGCTTATCTTGAGCTCCTAACCGTTTGTTCTTTACCCCACTATATGGCCATTACCTTCTAGTGTTTAGAGGTTAATTTATGCAATGCCAGCAATAAACTAGTTTGGATAGCATGGTGATTGGTAAACTTACACTGTCATCATAGCATGCATAATATTACATGGCAATCAGTAGCTTTCTGGGTGGTGATTTTTACAGCTATCTATGTGCATTATAGTAGATGCTACAAGTTCCTATGCCTTTTCTAACATGTTCTCATTTTGGCTTGTTTAGGTCTTGAGTGCGCATTTTCGTGCTTATATTCAAGCCTTGGAGAAACTACAATTGGATATAGCCACATCAAGTGATCTTATCGGTGTCGAAGCAAGGAATACCAGCCTTTTCTTGAGAGGAAGAGAACCATTGAAGAATAAATCTTCTGTTTTTGCTTTAGGGGAGAGAATAAATGTCCTAAAGGTACCTTGCTTAAGTTAATTATAGTTACATGAAATTGTTTGGTTTTCTGATTTTTTTATCAGATTCCTATCATATGAAATCCATTCATTTTTATTGAGTTACAGTAAAGGAAAACAAATACCTAAGTTTGAATAGTTGGAATGCAGTTTTATGATTAAGGAAGAGATATAAATATCATTAGTGCATGTGCCTCTCCAGTTGGTTTAGAGGAAAATACAGGGGGTCGTCAAATGAATTTGACAAGGTTCCCGAAGGAAACCCAGAGGCAGAAATAATTTGTTTTGGGTGGTATATAGATAATTTTCTAGGAAAGATGCCTTAGTGAATGCAAACATTGTGGAAGTTATGACTTTTTATGGGGTTTTCCCATTTCATTGTTTTCATTATTGAGTGTTTATGTAAATGTATCAAAAGAAAAGGAAAAATGCATTTCATCACATAACATAATTGGTGAAATCTTAATACGGAAGACCGAAAGTTTCGAAGAAAATATAATTTGTCATAATCTGCTTGACATTTTATCGATGATATTGTTGAGATGTTGGAGCGTATAACTAGTTGATGCATAATGGAGAACATGGGAGTTGAATTAAAGAATGTGCGTGAGAATGAGAAACATGGTTGCAGCGTGGGTTTTTCTGTGTGGAGAAGCACATAGATGCCCATAGAGTGGGGGGGGGGAGGGAGAAGGAAGGGACATATGGACATGCTTTAAATATTGTAATACTCAAATTTACCTTTTAGTACCTCCCTTTCTTGTAGAGGGGTGAGATTAAAAAAAAAGAAATTTAAAACAAAACCATAACAGCTACAAATTTAAATCCCAAATAGACTCATAATCTAAATGTCTAACTTATACGAACTATTTTTAGATCTCAAATGATTTCAATTTATTTAGAATAAACTTAGCGTATGAAGGCTCAAATTAGACAAAAGAAAACTCAATACCTAATTTAGCAATAATGTCAATCTTTGCCTACATCAACTCTCTTTTGCTTTGAAAAACTCATCTCACGACGAGTTTCTTGATTAATGGATGCATCATGAGAAGACTTGGAGTTGTTGGCATGAGGATGGGAGAGAGCGGAGACGGGTGAAGGCTTGGGTGCGGTGGAGTGCCCATGAGGGGTTGAAGGTGTGGGAGACGACCACCATGCTTATAGGAGAGGGGGGTCGAGGTTCCTCAAGCAAGAAGCGGAGGAGTGGCTTGCGGTGGGTTGGCGGTTCATTACTCATTGTAATGGTGGCCCACATTGCGTCATATGCAACGCACATGCTCCATCTTGTTCGATACGTCCTTGGTGCTTTGCCTGTGGGGGTGCAGGTCATCGTCGAGCAGGTTGTCCGGAACTGCTTAAGCTTTGGTTTGGGATTCCAATCCTGGTGGTCCTTGCGACTTTCCATTGAGGGGGATGGTTTCAACTAACTACAATTCTGCATAGGTAGTGGGAGGTCTCTCTTCATCTTGGGCTAGTGCTCCCTCAAAATGACTTAATACTGTCGGGGGACGATGAAGGATAGGTTTGGGACCTTCAGTCGGTTTCATTGGATGTGCAATAAATTATCGGGGGATGTGGTATTTCTTGAGAATCGGGTCTTTTGTGCCAGAGAACTTTTGTCACGAGAGGTAGAACTTCTCCTTCAAAGACTTGAAAGGGAGAAGTTCGATGGAGATTGATGCGATTCCTTGATGGTGAGGAATCGGTCTTTGAAGTAGCCGGTTCAAATTCTCGGGGTGCCATTTCTCTCTTGAACGATGGAGGCTTTGAGACCCGTGCTTTTTTTTGAAAGAAAAGAGGATGGAGCCTCGAGTTGAGTCCCCCACAAAATTTAAATTAAGAAGTCATGCAATGCAATCTTATAGAGATCTAGGCTGAAACAAGAGCCCTATAATGACCCAAATAATTCTCAGTAGAAGCGTTGTTCACATAAGATGTACTCATTCCTAACACACCAAATAGCCCAATGGAGCACAAATATAGGAGATACATCCTCATGTGAATTTCCGCCCTCTGTTTTCATAGAATTTCATAAAGATGTATTATCATCATTCCAAAGCCATGGGATATCGCTCTAGTCCCACACTCGTTGAGAGAGTCCGCATATGAAGAAAAGAGGGTCTATATCCTTGTTCTTTTCCCTGCATCTGAAGACCCATGCTTTGGGAGTTAGGTATTGTTTCTGAAATCCTTTCGGATGGATGGAGTTCGGGAACATATGCAGCCGTTACCTTGGCCATTGTCTAGGGAACGAAAGTTTTCCCTGTTGAATAAGTTTGCTTACTGGCTGTGAGTCGGGCCTGCTTCAGACTATTGGTTGAGGTGGTCCCCCCCTGCCTCCACCTGTGAGATTTGAGTCTAGTGAGATGGCTGAAGGTTCGACGTCAGATTGCTCTCTAAAGATGATGATGAAGGCTGACATGGTGGAGTAATCGCTTTGCGGATGGCGATTCTCCCGAAACTATTGTTTGAGGCAAAACGTCGGGCGAATCATTCAGAAGATTGGGAGATCTCTCGTGAATTTGAATTTCAAAATCACGCGGGTCGAGAAAGTGTTGATTTCCGATGAAAGAGTGATTCCCGAGAGCTAGAGGAGATCCCATACTCATCATTTCCGGTGGGTCTTTGGGTTCTCGTTGCCCTCCTGATTAGGAATTTGTTCGTTGGCTTTCAGGTGGCGGCTACCCCAACTTGCTTTGGTGTTTTATCGGATTCTCAGTCGCGACCTAATCCTCATCTTCTTCTCGGATCCGATCCCTTATCTTTTTTTAGATCCAAGCCGCATCTTGGAACTGCTTCCGAATCGGTTCAACTTGGACCCGGTTCCATCTGTGAAGGGACGATCCATCATCTTCCTGACAATACATAGAAGAGGTTCATACCCCTATCGATCCAATGATTTCTCTTGATGAGTTGCGTACAGAAGACTTGCTACTTCTATTGGTGGATATAACTGGTAACACCACTAAGACCTCTGTTCCGTCGTGGCCTCTAATGTAGACCCATCTTGGTTTTTGACGGGGGTTGCAATACTCTAGGAGTGGGGAGTAACCTAGGGGGTCCTTGTAACCTCATAGCATCCAGGTGGGATAATAAGTCGCTCTATTGCCGCTTCGTCTAGCTCATCTGGTTCAGCAAGCATGGGATCACTAAATGGGAAGAAAATTGAATGCTACAAAAAAAGGAAATGGGCCGTTTCTGTAAAGGTTATCACGGGAACAATCCAAATGATACCGTTGGGCTTCGATCTCCTTGTTTCATCGAGAAATCACAATTTTTTGGTGGTTCAATTAGTGAATGTGGTGTGGCATCGAGAATCGGTTGGGTTCCTCAATGAAGATCTTAACTTGGAACGTCAGGGTTCTAGGCGGCCCAAAGAAATGAAGGTCTGTTGGAATACTTCTGCATGAGTGGTGTTGTGATCACGTCCTACTGCAAGAAACGATGCTGAATGTTTGGACTGAGTATGTGGAACTTTCTTGGGGCTACTAATTCATCAAAGTTCAAAGCTATTGAGCTTATTGGCAGTGTGAGAGGAATTGTTATTGCGTGGAAGGACACACTTTTTTCTATGTATAAGGACTGATAGATGCCATCGATTCTTCTTCAAAGCATTCACACCGATACCTCCGTGGTCATCTCCTGTGTTACATCCCCTCGTTACCTTCTCACAGGGTTGATCTATGGGTTGAGCTCTAAGATGTTACAACTAGGTTCCCTGGGGAGGTATGGTTCGTAGAAGGGCTTTTTTATATGGCTCTTCTCTCTTGGATCGCCTACGTCTCTATGAAGGTTAGGACCATGGATCTATAGAGTTTGCAGAGTTGATTGATGAGTTGTAGTTGGAGGTGGTTGATGTGTCATATCCATGGTATACCTGGCGAAATTTCGCTTCTTATTCGAGTTTGGTAAAAGCGTAGCTGTCGGATCCTTCTTCATGTTCGCGATATCTTGGCTATTTGAAGAGAACTTTAGAGAGTTGGTTGCTGAACACTAGTCCTCTGCGTCATGCTCGGGATCTGCTTGTTTGATTCAGAAGTTGACCTCTTTGCGTGGTAGACTTTGTTTGGACGAGAGAGATTTCCGGGAGCAGTGAAGAGCTCGGTGTTTTGTTGCCCAAGATAAGGCATCCAATCTGGATGCATTAGTGGATGTTAGAGATTTATGTGTGGATGAGCTAAGGGAGAGAGCGTCATACCATGAGATCATCACGAAGGAAGATAAGAAGCAAGATGCTAAATAAAAGCAAAGATCCATGGAAATTTTTAAAGAGGGTGAAACTAACACAATTTTTTTCATAGAGTTGAAAGTTGGTAGAATACGACACAATATGATTCGCTTCTTGTATGAGAAATGAACATGTTGAACATTTCCATGTTTTCTTCTGCAGAGTATAAGGGTGACCTTAGAGATGAACGAGTTTCGGGGTGTTACCTTTGTCTGGGCAACGTGTGGACTACTTAGTGCAAAGCTTCACGATGGGGGATGTGAAAGCTACAGTTTGGAATTTGAATGCAGATGGCACCCTGGTACAGATGGCTTCCCCATTTTTTTCTTTTGGGAATTTTGCTAAGTGGTGGAGAAAGATGTGATGGAGGTTGTGGATGAATTTGTCGAGAGAAATGCCGACTTCGATAGGATCAATAGGCAATTTTATCCTTTTGTCAAAGAAGGAGGTGTTCGAGAGGGTATAGGATTTCTGACATGTAGCTCTTTCTAATGCTATGTATTTGGTGATTGTAAACGTGACGTCCTCAGATCCGGGTACCCGTTTACGCCGCATTCACACTATTACATTACAAGCAATCTCACTAAGTTATGAAAATCAGGGGGGAAATTTTCGCGTTGCTTTGCTTTTGCATATGACATTTACATTCAAGTAATATTGTATCAACCACATAACAAAATACCAATAAGTGTCACCAATATTTCTTTTCATTAATTCTCATAAGTATATACAACATGTACATGAGAGCTGACAATTATACATGTATATATCCCGAAATATGACTGAAGAGGAAAATAACATTTACATTATAACTGAACAAAAGCTGAGACAAAAGTGACAGTACCGTCTGGTATATACACGATCTCCAGAAGTCATCAACCTGCTACTGTGCTGCATGCTCCTTGCCTGCCATGTATGCAAAGAAGAAGAGGATGTATCAAATGTGGATATAACCCGCAGTTTAACAAAATATAGCTAGTAATTACTAGGTGCAAAAGAAAGCAAGTAGATAGGCACATATGAATTTAAAATATACCACTACCTGTTTAGAAAAGTTGTTTTCAAAAATATTCTGCATGCCTTACCCCCTTATTACTCATTATCCCAACATTTCCTATTTATAATATTTTCCATAAACAAATTTAGGCCATTAAGTATAAATTATTATCAAGTTATGTATCTTGGTAAGGAATTAGTGAGGTGATAATTTATTTTATTCTTAATTTATTTATGATGGAAATGATAATATAATAACCGGTTTCAATTCTATTTATCTTTTGAAGTCTAGTGGATAGTCTGTGGTCTTGGTTTTTGTATAACATCACACTATGACTCTAAGGCGTGAATAATGCCTTAGGGTTGGGATGCCTCCGTAGGCATGCGGTGTTGTATATTGCATCCTAACTAAGTTCCCAACATGTCCACTAGCTTATAGGGATTTCGGATTTATTTTGATTGCAGATACTTCTAATCAATTTAACTTCTCATTGCAACTCCTCCAATCCTCAACTGTAACTGAGTCAGATGTAACCATAGATAATTTAGATGTAGACGTTAATGATTCTGATGTAGCATCGCCAAGCCTGTTGGCGAAAAGTAACCAAAATTCAAGAGGCGAGGTATCCTCCTAAGAGGCTCTTCCGTCTCGCCCTCTAATTGGAAGTGCGGTCCAATAGAGGGAGAAGTCTACTCCAAAACTATGCCCCAGAGACGGGTGTAAGAGACTCTCCGGAAAAGTCACTCTAAAAACTGGCCCGACTAGTACGGACACACGAGCTCGTACGAAAAACTGAAAACCGAGGATCCCCCGCATGGGTATCCTAAAACACAGGGTCAGCATAGCTGGTCAAAAGTTGGGATCCCAACGAGGCGTAAAAACACTGCGAGCTCGCGTAAAAATCATAGAAGGACTGGGATCCTAGACCTGCGCACTTGGCGGCCACTGCCCTATCTGGGCTTCCTATCTCCCGCCCAGTTGAGGGTCACCGCACCCTTTCACGGTCGAATGTTAGGGGCACTTTGACCGACATTCAATTTACAAGTCATCACTGATTCACGAACATTTTTACTTTCTTGACCACTTAACCCTTTCTCGATCTTTTTCTGTAGTTGAATGTTTAGACCTAGGTGTTTTAGTTAACGATCGTATTGATATGATTGTGTTATCATCAATTCCATTTACTTGTCTATTCCAACCTTCACAACCTCTGTTGCAGTTAGCTATACAGATTTAGATGTGTTCTCCATAGTTCTTATAACTTGTGATCTATAGTTAGTGGTTTATAAATTCAAAGGATTATTCCTTGACTCTCTCTCTTTCTCTCTCTTTTATAACAAGGGTCTGAAATCTCTTGCATATGCCTACCTGGTTCAAACCATACTAACCCCACCCTAATATGTATCGTCACCATCGATTGCTTGATAATTTAAGCTGTGTTAATACATATCTATTAAATGTGAACAAAACTTGCAACTTAATTAAAATTTCACATGTTTATAATAGTTATTCTGGTATGGAGTATGAAACAATACTTTACTTAATAACTAATTATTTAACTTGTTGTTGCATGAATATATATATATATATATATATGTCCTAATTTTAATATGTATCCGATAATTGTTGACGTGGATTTTAACTTAATCAAATATCAACCACCGAATACTTATGACTATTATCTCTTTATGAAATTCAAATAACAGACTGGTGTCAACTTTTGAAGTTTGACAACTACCCTGAAAGCATATTAAGTCCTAAGTTTGCAAGTATGTTTCATAAAAGAAAAAAGAAAAAAGGCATTTCCATAAAGTAGTACAAAAGCAAAGATGATAGCAATAGAACAGTAGCAGGATCTACATCTAAAAAAACAATTAAAATATTTTCAATAATTATATGGGTATTGACCCTTTCTTCTCAGAATTCAGTGTTTACATATTTGTATCAATTCAAGGATGTTCTGGAAAACTGGAGCAATGTTTGTGGAAATACTACTTTCTAAGGTGCATGTTGGAAAATATATATAAAAAAATTTCCGGGATAAGAAAATAGAAACATAGACCAAGAATAGCAATGCACATCCCTGCCATCCCAAACAAACTTTTTAATTGCTACATAATTGTTGAATTCCCTTGACCCGTGTCTAATGATCTTAAGAGATTTTAGCAAACAAACTCCTAATGTGGTGGATGACCAAATCCCAACATTCAGGCAACCATTGCAAGAAAGGAAAATACCTTTCTGATCCTATTCATTCACAGCCCAACAAGCTCAACAATCATTCAATATAGATCAAAATGTGGACTAATTTCATGCACGACAGTAAATGGAGAGGGGAAATTGTACATGATTATAGATCTCCAAATTTGTGATCCCATGCATGTAACAACAGCATTTGGGTGCAGCAAAAAGGGAAGGTTGCAATGGCCTTGGAAGAAGGCTGAGGAGCTTGGGCTGAAAGATTGTTGGACAACAACAGGAGGAAATAAGGGGCAGGAATAGCATGCATAAATCTTGATCAAGACAACACATTATTCATGAAAAGAACACTAATTCTGGAATAAAAAGGGTAGGAATAGCATGCATGGCAGCAAAGTAGGAGGGGAGAGGGGAGCGTACCTTGATCCTTCAAGTTGAGAGGAGAAAATGGCACAATCAGCAAAAGAAGTTACTGCTTGAGGCAACTCCAGGTGTTCAAGGTACTCCTGGAATCAACAACATGGACTTTCAGGTTGTTGGACAGCCACTTTTGCAGAGAAAAGAAGAGCTTCAGTGAAGGCTGAGGAGCTTGGGCTGAAAGATTGTTGGACAACAGCAGGAGGAAATAAGGGGTATGGATAGCATGCGTAAATCTTGATCAAGACAACACATTATTCATGAAAAGAACACTAATTCTAGAATGAAAAGGGGTAGGAATAGCATGCATGGCATCAAAGTATGAGGGGAGAGGGGAGTGTACCTTGATCCTTCAAGTTGAGAGGAGAAAATGGCACAATCAGCAAAAGAAGTTGATCGATTTTTAGTCGATTTCGCCCGAACGACTTTTGATTTACGATTAGTTGATCGATTTAAGTTATTTAGCATTGACCAACAATTTTATTGGGTTAAACGGGCCCAAATCGGATCGGATTCGATTTTGTGCGGATCCGGATGTTAAAGTAAAGGTCATAATAAACATATTAAATGTGGTTATGAATGATATCATCTCACTAGTCCAATCTGCCTTCATCCCTGGGAGGAAGATTGGAGACAGCTTGACGATAGCTACTGTGATCATCACATACTGGAAACGACGATGGGTGAAAGGCCTTCTTTGGAAGGTGCAGTGTCCCAAGGCTTATGACATAGTGGACCCACATTTCTCTGGATGGCATTAGCGAAGCGGGGGTTCCCTGACATCTGAATCACTTGGATGAAGAGATGTATCACATCATATTATTCAATGCTTGTGAATGAACGACCTAAGGGTTTTTTTTCAACCTCAAAAAGGGGTTCAACAAGGCCACCTGCCAGCTCCTATGTTGTTTACATTGCAGTGAACTTTTCGGCTTATATGGTTGGCAGGTGGTCCATCAGGGCATCATTGCAAAGTGCAAGCTAATCCTATGGGACATCTCAATCCCTCTACAACAATATGTTGACAAACAATATTTTTCATTGATGGAGGAAAAGAGGAAGCAACGTGTTTGGTTACGATTCTGATTTTTTTGCGAATTTTCTAGTTTAAACCTCGATAAAAACAAATCGATAGTGATCCTCTTTGGTATGATAAATGAAGATTCTTTGGGTTATGGTGAGAAATTGGCCACGATTTTTGGCTCCCTTCTGATCCGGTATCTCAGTCTCCCTTTGACATGTAGCCGTCTTCGAACCATTGATTGGCTTCCCATCATTGACAAGTTGGAGAAAAAACTCGCAGGCTGGAAGGCTTCTATTCTCTCTTGAGGGTGTAGGGTAGTATTTGTGAAGTCCGTGCTCACGACAATTCCTGTTTTCTTTATGTCATCTCGTCTGCTTCCTATTGGAATCTGTTGTCACCTCGAGATGATTATGCGTAGATTCTTAGGTAAATTTCAAAAAAGACTCCAACTATACATCGATTCCCAATTAGGGCCTTCATTTTTCAGATGTAACAAAGAGGGCCTAAACTTTTTTTTGTCTCAAACAGAGGTCTCCGTAAGCTTTCCTTCCCCTTATTTGTCGACGTTAAACCCTAAAGTTGAAAGTTCAGGCCCCTCTTTGTTACATTTGATAAATGAGGCTCCACATTGAAAATCGATTCATAGGTAGGACCCTTGTTTGTAATTTACCCTAGATTCTTCCAAGGCAAGTCCGACTGGGACAGTTCATCCATTCACTTGGTTGACTGGGATACTGTCACTCTCCCCAAGGCTACGGCCTGCAGGAGGCCCTATGATTTCTTGTATGGAGACCATGAACAAAGCTCTCTTGTTAAAATGGGTTACTAAATTATGGGATGGAGGTGATGATTTGTGTTGCAAGCTCATGTGTGGTATATATGGCATCTGCACTCAGAATATGTTGATGCATTGCTCATCTTGTCATTTCGATTTTCTGTAAGGGCATTTCTTCTTTGTTGCCGTAGTTCTCTAAATTATTCCATCCTGTCCTTGGTGATGGTAGTTCTTTTGCTTTTTGGACAGACAATTGGATTGATGAAAAAACTACCCTAGGCACGTAAACTATTAAGAGACTTGGTGACTTGGTGTTTTTTTGTATACTTGGATATACCTTCCCTCATTCAGTGGTGGTTACTTTCTCTTTTTGTCGATTTCATCGGAAATTACAGATTAATAATTTATCTGCAAAAGTCACGAGTCTGTAGTTTCTTTGCATTAGAAAATATAATATGCTTCTAGATGGGACTTGGAAGTATTGGTGTTATAGTGACCTGAAAGCTGGCGAGTTAACATTTTTGCTGATTACAGGAAATAGACCAACCTGCTTTGATTCCACATATAGCTGAAGCCAACTCTCTCAAATATCCTTATGAACTCCTTTTTAGGAGCTTGCACAAACTTTTGATGGATACTGCGACATCTGAGTAATTGAAATTTTATCTATTCTCAAACTTTATAGATTGCTGTTTCATTTTTCTGAGCTTCTCCTTTTATGCAGGTATCTATTTTGTGATGAATTCTTTGGGGAAGATTCTATTTTTTACGAAATTTTTTCAGGTACTCTTTTTAACAGTCTCAAATCCCACTCTTGCAGGGGTTGCGTTAGGTAGTCGACGGCCAGCGTAAAAAATAGTCGAATCTTTCAACATGGATGCAAGAATCCATGTAGCCGATCCTACTCATAGTGGGAGAAGGCTTAGCACATTTTTTTAGTCTTTTTAACAGTCTGCTTGCACTATTTATTTCATGGATTTCACATCCTTCACACTTTGTTACATGCTAACTGGTTTTTTTAAAAAGTACAGTTTTGTTCATTAAGAAACATATCCTTGTCTGTTTCAGGGCCTTTTGGAGTTATTGATGAACATTTCAATTCAGTGCTTCCAAATAGTTTTGATGCAATAGGGTTGATGCTTATGATTCAGATAATCCACCAACACCAGGTAATTCCTGGTCGGAAAGTGATATAATTTTACAGAAGCTTTTAGGGGCTGATGTACCATATTCATTGTCATATTTACTCCCAGACCTGCAGTTACCAATTTCGATTATTTAGGCGGCTTACTGCTGGCACATACTTTTTAATTATTTCTTAATTCAGAATGATTTAGGTGGTTCTATTTGTTATATTGGGATGCCTCCCTCCATTTTTCTCAAAAAAAAACGCATCAGGCACTCTTGGTTCCTGAATGGAGTGCAACCATGTAGGAAGAGATTACCACTCTTTTGTCCCGAGGCACATGAACCTTGGTTGACCCCCCCAAAGATGCCACATTTGTTGGTAGTAAGTAGCGGGATGTTTACCACCAAGCACCTACTGTGGAAAGACAGAGTTCAACTTGTTACCAAGGGCAATTCTCAAACACATGGAGTGGATCATCTGGAGCCCATCTCTCCAGTTGCCCACTTTCTAACAATGCGTATCCTGATTTTTTTGTCATTGTACACTTATCATGACCATTTGCCAAAGGTTTTTCCCTTTATCCATTTCCTCCTAAATGACCTTATCTTTTTCTCGATTTCTTGGCTCCCCCTTCAGCCTCTTCCTATAGGTCTGCACTTCCACTCGACCTGCAAATCATGTTCTCCTTCATGTGCTAACTCCTTATGGGAATAAATGTCTTCTCCTTCACATGTTGCCTCCTTTCAGGAATTTCTCATGCACTATGCTTCCCTCATAAGGAATGTGTCGCCTCTCAACCACCTCCCTCAAACGTTGCCTTCTTGAGAAACTCCATCAATTATCTTTTTTGAGTTTATCGGGAGGAGCTTTAAGCTTTAATGTGAGTTCGAGATTAAGGGTGGTTTTTGCAGGTCCTTTTAGATGTCACAATGAACTTTCTAACAAAGGATTTTTCCTTTATGTCCTTTTTATAACAAGGGTGGACATGATTAGCCCTGTGCAAAAAGTTCAGTATTTTGGCTATCTTTCATACATCGTAGGAAGTGAAATTAGTTTATCAATCTCATGTTGAAATATTTTTTAGGGGTTTCAACATATTAGTTGGACTTCTATCCCATGAGAACATACGTGATTAGAGTCGATGTTTAGAGTAACCTCAATGGTTGTTCTTACGGACATGTTTTAGAGTAACCTCAATGGTTTTCTTACAGACCTGAGGGTATTCTAATATAGCATATGTACAAAAACACGTGCATATGTAATCCTTTGTATTCAATCCCACAAAAGTAATTACATATGCAACCCATGCATTGCATTTAAAATATAAGTGCACATACAAATCCATAATGAATATGATAGAGAGCTGAGAGAACATATTTCTTTCTCGATGGAACATATGCAAAAAATATCATAAAGAGGGCAGAGACATGCATATTGTGAGATCTTATATCCTTTTAGTCCGAAGTATACCAAATGGAAGTAGGCACACAACTTTGGTAAAAAATATCTTTTACATTCCAATTACACTTAAATATCAACATGTAGACAGTAATAAAATGCGATCCATCTTGTACCTCCTTGAGAAACTCCATCAATTATTCTCGATAGTTTTTGTATCTCTTAATTGATATATACAAACACACATACAATTTTATTTAAAGTCGGCATGAAAGCTATGCTATTTAGTTATATAATTATCGAACATACTAAATCCATCCCACTTAATTTTTGTTTCTTTGCATCTATCTATATTACCAATTTTCAAACCATATTTCAGATCTTGAAGGCAAGTGTGCTACAAACATCAGAGTAGACTATTAATTAGTAATAGCTAAATACAAAAAATTCCAAACCAATCCATAATCCGATGGATGATTGTATAGGATTGGATTTAAATATATAGTGGATTGGATTGGTTTAGGAAACGTTGAAATATGTTAAGGTTGGGTTGGATATGGATCAGGCAAAAATCCGAATCCAATTCGATCTATGTGCACTCCTCAAAGAAACCGAAAGAGGCACATTTGGTATTCATTTTGCAAAATAAAAGTACTAAGTTTATTTGGTTAATTAATTGATGGGAGGACACTTAAGCGTGTTGCTCCCTTTTTTGGTGTGGAATGGAACACTGGAACTGCATATTTCTCGTTTTCTTCGAAAATGCTAGCCAACCAAGGTCAGTGAATGTCCATGTCCACAAACTTTTTCTGCTGGTTTATGCTGTAGATTTCGAAAGGCATAAGAACATGAAGATAAGAGAAGCTCGATGATGAACCTTGGAAGACTGATTTAGTATACTGTTCTTATTTGGAGTTGTGTGCATGCTCATGTCAGAGTAAAATGGATGAAAGTAGTTCATATAGTTAACCCACATGATGTGCAGGGTAGGCATTTTCTTGACGTCTTACCATTTTTCCCTAAAAAACCCCTTCATGATGTGGGAAAAGTTTTTGTTTTTTTGTTTTCCGTGGGACGAGCTTTTGTTTTTTCTGGGATTCTCCATTGTTTGCTTGTCTATTTTAGACATTTTCACATAAATGCAGTTTTTGTGCCAAACTGTTGTCTTATGAGTACTATATGTTTTATATGCTATCTTGGTATTTACAAAGTACAAATTTGCCTTGCAGTTGATTATGTCACGACGACGAATTCCATGCTTGGACTCATTCTTGGACAAGGTATGCTTTTGGGCACCTCCAATTTGCACTTTTCAAGGACTTGTACTATATTATCATTTTTCCGTTGTCAACTAATTTTAATGCTCAAGGAATTAATATTTTATACAGTTTGTAGAGTGAGTGCTTCATCTATAGACATTGCAATCTCTTGAGATATGAACTTGGGCGTAACTTGTTGGATTTATACCCATTTGGTTGCAGTCAAGCGGGATTTGGGAAATTGCTTAGTATATCTTTGTGTCATCTTCCTTTTATGAGTGAACTGTGTACACTATTTTTGAGTGTTCCAATTTCCCACAACTTGGAATTTCTGGGCTAAAGCGGATCTAAGGTATCTACAAGCATAATAGGGTATGACAAAGCTTTTATCCTCACACATGCTTATTATAAATATACGTGGGGTTGGTTAGAGTGATATGAAGTTATTTTCCCATTCATTTCTTAAGTTGAGCCCGAGACCATGCTTTTCTTCTTTAGAGGATAAGCTTAAATTCCATCCATTTGGGTGCATATCAATGACAAAAAGGATGGTGCACTGGGATGTACGCATTGACAGAGGGGAGGGGGCAAAGGCAGATAGATACCAAGCAGTGGGGAGCAATGGACGGGAGGGGGAATGGCGGCAAATGTAGAGGCAGAGGGGCACCAATGAGGATGATGGTGTTGGAGCTATGTTGGTGAAGAAGTTTGTCTCTATAGTGGTAGTGTGATGGTGATGGAGGGGTTGAAGTGATGGCGTAGGTGAACTATTGGCATACTTGGTTGCACTAAGGCTGTTTTGGTGGAAGTGCGTTGATGGTCATAGAGATCGACATCAAGGTCTTGAGGGGGCTTTGGCAACGTAGTAATGGTGATGGTGGCAATGATGGAGGTGCATGAGGTATGAAGAAAAAAGAACTGCAATCATGAAATTGAAGGGATATAGGGTAAATATGTCACTATGTTTAACTGTTTTAATATTTGTAATGAGAAGTTAAGAGGCCAGGACTTGTTATGTAAGAATAATATGGTTAAGGGCCAACTTGGCATGAGTAGATGCTACAAATGCGGAGGCATATACAAGTAGCTTAGGCTCAATGGCCTATCTGTCTAGATGAGAGAGAGTGAAGCCTCTAATTTTTCTATAAGATATGCAGTTAGCTAGGAATGTATTGTCTTTTGTGAATAGAGATCTATACAGAGAATATTATTGCACACACTATATCATATTTAAAGTCATGGTCGTTATGCATTTAGTTTGGAAATAATAAAGATCGAAGTTAAATGCTTTTTAAGGGTGTTCACCCATTATATTTTCTTGGAAAGTTCCTGAAAGAGTCATAGAGAGGGGACAACCGACCTAGAAGGTAGGGTTGAGTACCTCAACATGATCAAAGAGGATGAATTGAAGAGGGGGATTTAGTGGAAGCTAAGGTCTTGATAGCTTTGGCTAGCAGAATGGAACACCAACATAACATTCTTCCACTTGGTAGCATCCGAGAGGCAATGATAAAACTCTATTAAGAGGTTAATGGTGGATGAGAAGGTGGAAGGGCATCAGGTGAATCGGGCAATTCTGACATAATACTTCACAAAGTTCACAATAAGGTGGTTGGATACGAGAGGAGGGTGTAAGGACGTTGCTATGGGGAGGTGAGTCAACTGACTGTTTGTCTAAAGAGCTGTAGGGGGCATGGCCTCAAATTTCAGCGAAATTCGGTCGAATTTCTGTCGAATATCGATATCCAGTCGAAATCGAAATTCGACCGAAATGACCGAAATGACCGAAATATGGGGGTCCTAGTACAAAAAATGGCCGAAATGACCGAAATTTCGGTCGAAATTCCACCGAAATTCCATCGAAATTCTGTTTTGGTCGATACCGAAACTGTGACCGAAATCGACATTTAAGGCCTTGGTAGGGGGAGTTGTGAGTTCAGATGTAGCATCCGGTTTCCAATCAAACCCGAAGTCGTCCGATTTTGGGTCTAATGAACCCAAAAACGTTATCGGTCAATACTAAACAACCTAAAACGATCAATTAGTAGTGAATCAAAAGTTGTTCGGGTGAAATCGATCAAAAATCGGTCATTGCGTAATGCGTGCCGCAAAAAGCCGCAACGCAAATTCGGAAACCGCGAAACAAACCGAGACCATCATTAGATCCGATTCGACGACACGAGACCAACGGAATCGATCGTTCGTCAATCGGAGATCATATGATATTTTAAATTAAAAATATCATATGATCTCCGATTGACGAACGATCGATTCCGTTGGTCTCGTGTCGTCGAATCGGATCTAATGATGGTCTCGGTTTGTTTCGCGGTTTCCGAATTTGCGTTGCGGCTTTTTGCGGCACGCATTACGCAATGACCGATTTTTGATCGATTTCACCCGAACAACTTTTGATTCACTACTAATTGATCGTTTTAGGTTGTTTAGTATTGACCGATAACGTTTTTGGGTTCATTAGACCCAAAATCGGACGACTTCGGGTTTGATTGGAAACCGGATGCTACATCAGATGTGGAGGTAGAGGTTAAAACTCAAAACAAGTAGCCGAATTGTTACTTATGCAACCACCTTCAGGATGTCCATCACCCCACCTGAACAACTTTACGGGTAGCTTGGGACTGCATATTAGCAAGAAGAACATAACCAACATCCAATTTGATTGGACATGCCTGATTAGGATCCTCAATAGATCCCTATTCTGAGAAATGAGTTTCCTAGCGCAGGGCGTTTGTCCTTCGTCACTTATGCGAAAAATCAGCAAATCCTTGTGCAATGGGCGACTACCACCCTAAAAGTTGGCTTCGCCATAACCCCCACATCACCAGCCGAAGGGGGTGAAGGTGTTGTACTGACAGACACACCAAGACCATAATCGAAGATCTCAACTACCACATTATCTCCACCAGAGCAAAATGTCGCATTGGATGAGACCTTCAAAAGGGCTTGCAAGTGTGGCCTTGACAGAGTAGACTGTGAAGGCGAGTGATTACGTCTCGCGCATCAGAGAAGTGTGGAGGTCGAATCGTATCCGATCTAGGTCGACTACTCATACTAGTCGATGATGCAACCGAATTTAAAATTTTTTCGATGAAATCACATGCATGGGAACAATTCCCATGTCGTTTCATCTTGATCACATGAGTATAAAGTTTACCTCTTGAAGCGTGGTCACGATCTCAAAGCCTCTAAAGGAAGAAGTCTCCTGTTTCAAGTTCGATACGACTAGAGAGCACTTGTGGGCGTGTTTATGAGACGTGTGCTTCCCACAATCCAATACGACGATCTGAGCAAAGAATCCCTTGATTTCGTCTCATGAAATCCAACGTTTTCTTCAAGAGCATGAGGCGTCGAAGAAGATGAAAATCCACGAGCAACCAGTCCGACAGCACGATGATGATTGTGATCTCCACAAACCTATGATAAGGGGACAACCACTAGGGTTTGGGGAGAGAGTAGACGTGTGGTGAGAGAGAGAGAGTTGTTATTGCAACAATTGCATCATATTAGAAGGGTTGGTGGAGATGCACTCCTAATAATGATTAATGGTTGAGATTAAATGTAATCTTTTAAGATTATACTTGCGCTCCAAGCACAATAGTATTATAATTGATAAAAAATTATCAACTCATACTCCAAATTTAATCTCAAAATAAATCTTCTCTCATGAATAAAGAAGAAATGAGAGAACCCCTTCCAAAAACGTGGAAAGGAGAAACCTCCTTCCACATTTGTGGGTGACACCCACCATGAAATTTGGAGAGAGACTTTCTCTCTCCAATCTCCTTTAATATAATCTCATTACATTAAATCTTTATTGATAGAGTTATTTTATCAACAATATATCACCAAATAATTTGCATATTAATGTGAATCCAATTCACATTAATATTTGAATTGTGAATCCTTTCACAATAATTATCTCTATGATATAGTGGATCCTATCCACATTATCAATAATCATTGTGGATAATATTATCCTCATTAATCTTATCTATGATAATTTAATCTAATTTAGTCACCTATGATGTCTCTCTATACATGTCTAAATAATGCGAATCTTATCCACATTACTTATGATAATTAAATCTAATTTCATTATAATTTATTCTCTTAATTTTCCAATGCTTAGATATTGTCTCTAATGAAACAATTCTTGAACTCTTTCAAGAATAGCGTGCTTTCTCCGCTGATATTTGGAGATAAAAATACAACTGCATATTCCATGTATAGTGACTTGGAAAGTGAGATATAATCTCACATCCAGATCTAGAAGATGTCTCAGAGATGTCTGATCAAGTCATACAAAATATCCAATCTTCTCATTGTGTCTGATTTACATTCAGATCAATGTCCAATATTTGGATTAAGATTGGATAACTAGTCTAATGAGTGGAGTCTCTAAAATCCAAACATGTTTCATCACTCCCTCGGAATAGAAGTGTCATGGTTGTACAATCGCTTAAGATTACACCACCCTTGACTATTCCCAATACTCGTACATCCTGTATACTAGAAGAACTTGAATAGACCCAAACTTTTGATCTTATTTGAAATGTCTTCTTTAGGGTTTTATCATTAAGTTTCTCATTCAATCATTGGGAGTTGGTATCGATCATATGCTTTCCAAAAGCATGTCACGCTTCCAAAATGCGACAACCATAGATGAAATTTGGTTGGTCCCGATATCTCATGAGTGAGCTTATGTCTTTCGGTTCAGTGGTGAATCTGTATGATCTCTTTGAGAGATCCTATTACTCATATGCCCTTGTATGCACACCAGTTCGTCGGTATATAGGCCTTGATTAGGTCATAAACCTAATGGTTTGCCTAGTGTTCATATTTCTACATATAATAACACATCTGTCTCCTGTAAGAGGATGCATACCATTATCATGACATCATACAACATAGGTTTTTGATATTTCGACCTCGCTAAATCAACTCTTTGACTTAACTCATCCGAACCTACGAATCTCTTTTCCTATGCAGAGGACCTGCATCAAGAGGTCGGTCGGATATCAACCATTGGAGTCAGGATTGTCATCTCCTTATCAGGCTAGAGATCCTTTCTCGACTATCATTTGATAGTGCTAGTTGAGTCTTCAATCTAATTCTTTGATTGTCATCTCAGCACCAGCCTCTAGGCTCCAACCATTGGATCAACAACTGTGTGATTATCAAGATGTCCATTGTACATAGCCCTAATTGTAATAAGTGACCTTATAAGTGCATACATTCATTAATCTCAAATAGGGAGTGAAAATCAATAGTTTTTATTGATATATTGAATAATTACAATAATATTTATTATAGAAATGGTTCGCTTTGGGTCCGCTTGTCTAACAATCTCCCACTAGCCCTCAGAACCATTCTTGTACAATCTTTAAACCCATACTCATTACATGCTGGTCAAAAACCTTTTGAGATAAATATTTGGTAAGGGGATCATCAACATTATCGGCTGAGGTCATCTTAGTGATGATGATGTCACCATGCTTTTATATCTCCTAAATCATGTGGTATTTCCTCTCCACGTATTTGCACTTTTGATGTCATTTGGAGTCCCTCACTTGAGCTATGGTTCCTATCTTATCGCAGAATAAGGGGATGGGAATATCCAAGGAAACTACGATGAGCTTCATGATGAACTTAGGTAATTACACCGCCTCTTTTGGAGCATCCGATGCGGTAATGTACTCAGTTTCTGTCATCGAATCAACCACGGTATCCTGCTTCTTGCTTCTTTAACTCACATCACCATCGTTCAACAAGAATACGATTCGCGAAGTTGACTTCGATCATCAATGTTAGCAGATTAAAAGTATGAATATGTGTATCCTAAGACTTGGAGATCAATATCTACATAGACCAAGATGTAATCTTGTATCCTTTTTAGATACTTGAAGATGTTATTCACTACATTCTAGTATTATTCTCCATAGCATGGTTGGTAACGACTTACCACTCTCACTGCGTGGCAGATGTCCGGCCTAGTACACATCGTGACATACATTAGGCTTCTCACAACTGACGTGTAAAGGCATCCAACCATGACCTTTTCCTCAACGCTTTGAGGAGCCATCCCTTTAGATAGGTATATACCATGCTTTAAGGGAAGTAAGCATTACAAATTTTCACATGAAACCATTCCAAGATCTTCTTAATGTAGCCATGTTAGCACTATCCTAAAATCCTCTTTTCTTTGTTTCTGAACAGTGTCAAACCCAAAATGTAAGAGGTTTCTTTAAGATCTCTCATCTCAAAGGTATGAGACATCCTGACCTTAACATTACTCATCATCCCTGTATCATTACAAATGATAAAGATGTCATCTACGTTAAGCATGATGAACACAATGGTGCTCCCACTAAGCTTCTTGTACATACATGGCTCATCAGCATTCTAAACGATGTCATAACTCTTTATGATTTCATCGAGTCTGATATTTCGGCTATGAGAAGCTTGTTTGAGCCCGTAGATGGATTTCTTTAGCTTGCACACTTTGCCTTCCTCAACTATAAAGACCTAGGGTTGCTTCATATAGATATCCTTCTCAGGGTATCAATTGATGAATGCGTTCTTGACGTCCATCTGGCAGATGCCATAATCAAGATGTGCATCTATAACTAGCAGTGCTGTGATGGATATAAGCATGGCCGCATGGGAGAATGTCTCGTCGTAGTCGATGCCTTCTCTCTGTATGTAACTCTTGGCTACGAACCGTGCCTTGAAGGACTCTATCTTCCCATCAGGTCCCCTCTTTCTCTTGAAGATCCATATGCACATGGAGTCTATTTCAGGTTTCATTGCTAACATCCATCCATCCATATCATGATCTGCGAGTGCTTCATCAAATAAGTCATCGCAAAGCTTTAGAGATGTCACCACTGCTATTAACCTCCCTCTCAGGTTGTTCCGAGGCTTCTTCCACAGTTCCACTTGTTGCGCACTGAGCAAACATGGTGCTTGTGTCTTGGCAAACCACATCGAAAACATATGTCCTCTTTGAGCACACAAGCCCTAACCATGTGCACCCCCTTCCCACAATAAAAGAAGATAAATCCACACCGGGATCTTCGAAGTTCGTATATGTTGCTATTTGGGTCGCTTCCAAAACCTTTGCCTCAATGCCCACATCTACGACTTCGTACGAGTCCTTCACGTTGACATCTTTGTTCTCCGCTTAGGAATCCATCCCCAACTGCTCATCAAAAGAATCAACCGCCCCTTCGTCGATCCCGTGTGAGGGCAAAAACTCTCCATCCCCTCCCCCAAACCCATCACTTATGTAAGGACATACTATCTCAAAGCCCTCCTCGCCACTAGGGATAGCTTCGATGCGTCCATGCACCAGCGACGATGCCCCCAACGCCAACCCCATCTCTTTGTGTCACTAGGAGATGTTCCAGTATGCTTGGTCTTAGACCTTCCGCCCAGAGAGAAATCACTAGGAAGTCGACTGACTGGTCCTTCAATGGAGGCCGGTTTCCTTGGGCATTGACGTCTTACTCTTTTCCCCAAGCTCGAGAAGGCCACCTTCCTTGATGGCTCAACGAGAGGTGATCGCAGAGGACACCCACCGTCCTCCCGCATTGTCACACCTTTTGGATTCAAAATAAAGAGTCCTATCACCACTTTTCCCTTTGTGAGGGGTACCACTAATGCCGCCTCTCCCTTCACCACGGAGGGAGCGCTCATTCTGATCTATTCTGCATATTCACACATACATTGTTGTTCTCTTAAATTGATACAAGGTTTTATGCATCTATACATCCTTGGATACGCATTGTGTTGCATATTTCAGGTACCATTGCATCGGTACATGACCTATGTGCCCTGCTACAAGTATGGTTACATGGACCTATATATCCTTACCTTGATAAATACTTGTGACAAATTGAAATTCAAGAATATTCCATATTGTCACTTAAGACCATTACAATTTTGATCGTTGGTTATTTGAACTCAGTCATTTCAAAGTGCCTTGAAGTTTAATTGAAATTACATCAATATACATCAGTACAAGTCAGCCGTTTAACTAGTTTTGAAGTGTGTTTTGGCATTTTTGCACCGATATATGTCAGGCTGTACATGTACACTAATAAGTTTTGCGGAATTTTCAACCATTTTTTGAGATGGTGAATTGAAATTTGCTATTCTTAGGGCTCTCTTCCAGCTTATAAAATGACCTTACTCCTCGCATTTCCAAGACACATCAAGAGCACAAGTTCACTATTCACATATACTTTTCTCTTAACTATTGTGAGTTATTTTGTAATAGCTCAAAAGATCTTAACCTTACAAAGCCTCCTTATCACTCAGACATGTCACCAAAACGCTCTCAATTCTTCTCGTTCTTTGAGCTCTAAAGCTTTTTGCTCTTCCAATAGCCTTTTGTTGTTGTTAGAGTATATGCGCCATTCTTGTATAGATAGGTAAATGGATCCCTCCAGGATCCATTTACCATATCCAGTATTTAGTCCCACATCTACTAGTGGTGGGTCTTGGAGAGTCTGTGGAGGCTATATAAGAAGCCCCATACCTCTTGTATCAGATGAGAAAGTGTAATAGACACATATGGCCCTTTGAGACATTCTCCCATGGTTTCATCCCGCTCCTTATGGAGTAGGGTCCACGTTAAAATCCGGTTGTTCCTTATTGTTCTTATTGTCTTTTTTTGATACACTTCCGCATTCCTATTTTCTAACATGGCATCAGAGTGGTGTTCGATTCTCGAGGATGATTTTTATATTTTTGTTCGAGATTCGATTTTTGGTTTTGTGTTCTTGAAGTTATTAGTTGAAGATTATTATCATGTATTGTTCAATGTTCGAGAAAAAATACGGTTCATAGAATCCTAATTCTGGATCGTCTTCATGCTCCTCTCCTCGCACGCGTTCTCAGCCAGATTTTCAGGCGGTGAGGCACATATCTGGAGGAGCCTTGATCATCTTCCTGGCGGTGGAGGCGGCAACACCTCTCTGGAGGTTGCGCCCTACTTCCTCCTGCGATCACATTCTAGGAGGCGAAGGTCTTATTTCAGGAGTCGGTACACACAACACGTGAGAGAGGGAAGCGCAACCCTTGCGTCGGTCCAGGTGCGCGAGCTCAGCAACATCTCTTCGAGCTCCAGGTCGCACCGCCTTGAGCATCGCGACCCCAATCAAGTTCTATCATCAAGGGCACCACACCTCCTCTCCCAGGAGAGCAGCCTCTCCTCCCGCCCATATCAAGGCGATGCAGGCAGTGCCTGCTCCTCTCCTCCAAGATCTCACGCAAGTGGCACGAGATGTCGTCGAACCTCTCAAGGTGGCGTAATGCTCCTCCGCTCCTCTTCAAGTGGAGCTCCACCGATCTCCAAGCCGACGACGATCGTCCTAGACACGTCCTAACGTTGAAGGCTCATGGCGGAGCCCTCCATTCAACCCCTCAGTGTGCGGCGCCCCTCTCCAACACCTTCTCGAGCTCCAAGGGAGGCGCCTCGTTCGCGCGACACCATCGACGATGCTTTAGCGACCTCCTTCCTAGGTGCAAGGCGACACCCCTGCAGCAGGAGACCCATCAGGGGCATCGATCTTTTGTGAAAGGGGTTCCCAAGTGGGAAGCCTAAATAAGGTTGGGCCCCTTTGGGTTATGTTAAAAAAAGAGAGCGTCCAACGGAAAATAGAGGAGGTGGCTTGTTGAAAAATGGCAAGGTAGAAAAAAAGGGAAGGGGGGGGAGCTGCATTGTATTTTGGGCTCAATTTGGCTCAATTAACAAAATGTATTTGTTTTTGAAGAAATAAATGAGGTGCGTGCAAAAGAAAAGCCATACGTTAAAAAATTGCAAAAAGGAAAGCCAAAAATGTGTGAACGGCTTATTTGAAAAAAAAAGAAAAAGGAAGCGACATCTAAAAAATTGGAATAGTCGAGAAGTTGATGATTAAAAAAATTGAAAAAGCTGAAAAAAATGATTATCGACTTATGTGATTCATGTTTTCCCCATTCTCTTATTTTCTCCCAACTTTGTCGATGCTATTGTTTTCTGACAAGTCTAGGAGAAAGGGGAGTATTGTATAGAGTTATAGATCTGTTTCAGATTCAGATTCTCCAGGTCACATTTTCCAAACTCTACAGAGATGTTCAGTTCCAGACTTGATGATTAGATCCGAGTCCTTTATTAGATATGCACATGTTTGCCATCATTTGTTGTGGTCCCCATCTTTGTTTTTTGGTGTCAGAGTTTTCATGTGTTCCATAGTGGCTCCAGAGTAGAGATCCCATTCCCTTTACCATGTTGGCTAAGGTTTTCATGTGGTTTAATAGGTACTCCAGAGTAGAGATCCCATTCTCTGAGCCGGTATGGGAGAAATCCAGTTCTCCGACATGGAGATTTTTCAAACTGCATTCTCCAGCGACCGTGAACTCCGACTAGGATGTCTCCACGGTTTATTTTCGACCCTTTAGAGATGAGCAGTTGTCCACATGATGTGGCGGAACCTCCAGGTGGAGGTTCATTTTCAGTTGCAGTGACGCAGTACATAGTACATGCTTTTCGACGAGGAGATTTAGTTTGACTCACATGCTCTCCGACGAGGAGATTTAGTTTGACTCACACTCCAGCCCGTTTGTTCCTTCTCACCTGCACGTCATGAGAAACAATGTTCTCGATAGCAGCCGACAGTTGTGTTTGCGTTGAGTTGATATTGTTCGTAGTGTCTTGTAGTGTGAGTTTGAGATTTCTTTCTATTTGTCCAAGCTGAGCATTGCATGCTCCAGCATGAGGGGGAGTTTTTGAGTATATGTGTCATTCTTGTATAGATAGGTAAATGGATCCCTCCATGATCCATTTGCCACATCCAATGTTTAGTCCCACATCTATCAGTGATATGACTTGGAGGTTCTGTAGAGGCTATATAAGAAGCCCTAGACCTCCTGTATCAGATGAGAAAGTGCAATAGACACATATGGCCCTTTGAGGCATTCTCCCGTGGTTTCATCCTACTCCTTTGGGAGTAGGGTTCCACGTTAAAATCACGTTGTTCCTTATTGTTTTTCTCTGATAGGCTTCCGCATTCCTATTTTCTAATAGTTATGAAATGATTGTATTTTCATTTACATATTCATTGCGTGTTTTAAAAGTTTTCTTAGAATAATCGTATTTTGCTTTTATTTGTGGCTTAGAGGCATTTTGCGTGAAGGCCTTTCTTCTCCATTGAAGATAAACCCTTGTTTAAGATTTCGTACTGTTAGAGTTATTATTTCTATGTTTTATGTTATGTAAAACTTAGGGGTATTTATCTACTTTCCCTCTTGAGTTCTCTAGAGTTTTCTCTCTATATAAGAGACCCTAGACCTATGAAATAAACAACTTATTCTCTCTTTCTCCACATGGTATCGGAGCAACGGTCCTATAGCTGTGATTTGTCCTAATTCCCACCGCCACCACCAACCACGCTCACGTGGGCCCTTTCTCGTGGCCTAGGGCTCCACGTCGTGCATCTTCGTGTCCAGCCAGCCCTTCTGGGGGGCAACCATCCCTTCCCCGGGCCTTATCGGCCATCATTGACCGCCGATAGCACCTCCAATAGTATTACCAGGTGGAGCCAGCACCTCCATAGGAGTCGTCAGCCTTCGAGGGCATCCTCGTGCGCCAACAACACCTCTAAAGGTGCCGCCATGAGCAGCCAACTCCTCTAAACGTGCCACCAACCCTTTCTAGGGCATTATCGGGCACCAACGACACCTCCAAAGGTGCCGCCTGGAGCAGCCAACACCTCCAAGGGCGCCACCAGCCATTCTAGGGCTTCATCAAGTTCTCCCGGACCTTCTAATCTGCTGTAGAACTGTTTTTCACATCTCTTGTACGCCCAAAATGTGAGTTTTAGGTTATCTTTCGGCTCCTGTATGCATCCTTAGTCAATCACATGATCTCCCTTCTTTTCGAAGACCACTATGGTACCTCCTTCTACCGAAACAAAGCCCTTCGCCACCAATATTATGGCGCAAGGTACTACTATCAAACTTATGGGCACAGAAAGTTACATGCTCCGGTTTTGATCTTTTATGGTGTTCATTGGTGGTTAGAGAAAACTCTACATCCTTACTCAGGATCCTTTAGATGAAAAGGACAAAGAGTACAACAACTGACAGACTGACGACTATTTAGTTATCAACTGGATGACCAACAGTGTTGAGACTCACATTGCTTCAAATCTTCTTTACAAAAACACGACCAAGAAAACGGGAGAGGATCTCGAACAGACTTACTCCCAAAAGAAGATGAAGTCACGCATTGCGGACATTTACAGAAGAATTTGCTCGGCATCTCAGGGTGATTCCACCCTCATTCAGTACTATAGGCATCTCTCCTGCTAGTATGACGAGCTTGTTATATTTCGGCCCTCATGTCGTGCCAAACAGGTTCAAGAGCATTCTGACTGGTAGGTATATTGCTTTCTTGATGACCTACATTATAGGTACCATGCAATGAAGGAGCAATTTCTTATATTCGACACACTGCCAATGATGAAGGTCATCTTTGGCCGATTTGAGGAATTAGAGACATCAGCCGCCCTCATACTCTGGTCAAGAGGCATAGGAATCTTGACCAAGGAAGGAAATATCGGTATCGATATCGTTTCGATACAATGTCGATACCGATATATCGCCGATATATCGGCGATATATCGACGCATATCGCCGAAACCCGGTATCCACCAAGGCATTTTCTCTTGTCGATATCCGATATCGTCCATATCGGCGATATATCGGTGACCTGTCGATACCGATATATCGCCGATATATCGACGATATATCGCGATATGATGATCCCTGATCTTGACCAGATTCCTCAACAAATTCTTGATTTACATAAGTTGGGTGTTTATACTGCTTCCGGAAATATCCTCAATATGGTATGGATTGCCATTTAAATGGTCTGGTGGTAGTGCAGTATGCCTATCACCAAAAAGACCATGGTTCAAATCTCCCCTTGTGGGGGTTGCATTAGGTAGTCGATAACCAGCGTAAAAAATAGTCGAATCTTTCAACATGGATTTGAGCAAGAATCCATGTAGCCGTCCCTACTTATAGTGGGAGAAGGCTTTGCCATTTTGTTATGGTCTGGATTGTCACAATATGCCATGTCTAGTAACCCCTTGACCACTAGTAAAAGAATTGTCCTCTGTGACCATGTTTACGACATGTCTACACTATAGGGGACAATGGGAAGGTGCTCGCACATTGTGACAGTGGAGACTTGCTGATTGTGATTTTGGTGGAGGGGGGCAAGGGCATGTTTGGGTGAGGTATGCGACCGCCAATCTAGGTCTGTTTGTTATGATTCATGTTAGAAAAGAACTTATTTTATTATGAAACAACTACTTATTTGGGAGCGGTTGGCACAATTGTACGGAGTCTCATAACCCTTGATATGAAGAGATAACAGATGGGCACATAAAAACAAAGAAATAAATGCACATGCTCCAAGTTATCTCAGCAAATGTAATTCACAGTTTCGGAGCCTTCTACTTTGCATGGGATTTGTTGTTCGGTAAATTGATTATTAATGTATTTTGATTTGTATCGCCTATATTGGTCAGTGAAATGAAATGATGATGGCTTCATCTCGGTAATTGCCTTTTGGCTTTTCAAAAAAGAAAGTGTATATGGAAGCTTAACCCTAGATAGGACATGGGGCATTCAAAACCTTGTTTGAACCTGGTTTGGTTGTTGCACTCAAGGTTTTAAAAAGCGTGAGGCGTATTGAGGCGTTTTCCCAGTATTGCCTCGAGGCGTAAGCCTCGAGGCATATCGAAGCGTAAGCCTCACTCGTGAAAGAAAATTTTTCATGAACAAATAATTAACAGTAATTACAATTTCAAGTTCTAGAAATTAAATAGTTATGATTAAATACATAATTCCATGACATTTCAAAGCTAACATCATGGTTTAAACATCCAAGTTGTTATATAACTCTCTTTTTTTGAACTCTAAATCTGTAAGGAGTCAAGTAAATGTGGATATGCAAGCACACCAATGGGTAACTCTACGCAAATTTAAAGTTTTGAATAAAATTTACTAAAGGGACTAGATGTAACACACCATTTTCAAAATTAAGTCAGATACGCGTGTCATTTAATTGAGAAGGATAAGAGAGTAAGAAGTGAATCCGTGATCACTTTTTACTTTACCATAAGGATTGGGGGATAAAATACTTGAATATTGCATGTTATGACCATCTTTGTTCATGCATGCTTTGATGTGTATTAATTTAGTCTCCATTGAATAGAAGAAAAGATGAGACATGTTTTAAGAACACAAGACTCAATTTATTGTTCATGTTGATTTATAAAGAACATGCATAACAAAGTAAAAATAAGCTTAATACATAATAAATTAAAAAACACATTTCAGTGAATTGTGAGCTTAAGGACTTGAAAATACTTGTCTACGAAAGATGAAAATCCCCACAATTAAAAAGAAAAGAAAAAAATGTAAAAAAATAAAAAAATCAGCACACAAATGAGGCAGCGTCTCGAGGCGCGCCTCATAAGCCTCGAGGCGTACGCCTCAGCGCCTCGAGGCACGTTTTAAAAAACATGGTTGCACTCTGTTGTCTGCTTGCTTCCTGTTAGAAAATAGGAATGCGGATGCGGAATGATAAACAGAGCATGAAGAATAGAATAATAAACATGAGCACCAAGATTTTTACGTGGAACCCTACTCCCTAAGGAGCGGGATGAAACCACGGGAGAAAACCACAAAGGGTTGATGCTTCTATTGATTTTCTCACTAGATACAATGGGTGTGGAGGTCTATATATAGCCCTCACCGAGTTTCCACATCTCACAATTGGTAGATGTGGGACTAAAGACATGGATGTGGTAAATGGATCCTGGAGGGATCCATTTACACATCTCCCTCATAAGTGACATGTAACCAAATACTCCAACACTCCCCCTCAAGTTGGAGCATGCAATGCTCAGCTTGGAGAAACAGAAAGAAAACTCAACTCACACTACAAATAATATCAACTCAACGCGCACAACTGTCGGGTGTTGTCGAGGACGTTGCTTCTCATGCCGTGCAGGTGAGGAGGACGAACGAGCTGGAGTGTGAGTCAAACTGAATCTCCTCATTGGAGAGCATGTGCTCTGTACTGCGTCTGTCAAAGTCACTGCAACTGAAAATGAGTATCCTCGTCGGAGTACTTTGGCCCACCACAACATGTGGACAACTTCTCCATCTCTGAAAAAGGCAAACTGAAAAGCTGTGGATTGCAATCCTCGTCGGAGTCGACGATCGCTGGAGAATGGAGTCAGAAACATCTCCTCGTCGGAGAACTGGGTCTCTCCCATCTGGCTCACAGAATGGTACTCTACTATGGAGTCCATATGAAACCACATGAAAATCCTAGCCCACATGGCATAGGGAATGTGATCTCTACTCTGGAGTCCCTATGGATCACATGAAAACATTGGACGAAAAAACAAAAGATGGGAACCACGAACAATGATGGCCAACTTGTGCACATCTGAAAAGAAGATCGCATACATGTACGCGTATGAAACTGACGGACTCGGAACCAATCGTTGAATCTAAATCTGCGCATCACATTGTGGACTCGGAATATGAACATCGAATCTGAAACTACGCATGGAGAATTTTCATCTGAAATCTGTAGAGTCTTTACACCTGGCTGGTATGGAGAATCTGACATCTGAATGGACCTGTGACTCTAAACAATACTCCCCCTTTCTCCCACACTTGTCGAAAAATTAACATCGACCAAGTTGGGAGAAGACAAGAAAATGGAGAAAAACATCACATAAGCTGTCACACTTTTTTTCTCTCTCGGCTTTTCTTCCTCACAACAAAAATTCTTCAATAAAAAATTTCTTCTTCGTACGGATTTTTTTGTATGGATTCCTTTTTTTCCGTCTATTTCGTCCATTTCTTATATCCATCACATTTTTTCTCAATAAGTCATTCACATTTCTTTATGAATTTCCTTTTTTCTTTTTTTTGCACAACCTAAATGAGCTTGAAAAAACTGGACCCACCTTTTTTTTACTCACGCTGGCCTCCCCCTCCCATTTCCTTCATTCATTTTTTTTCCTTTTTTTAAATAACATCGGCCCACTTGGGCTCCTCTTTTTTTATTTAGGGTTCCCAGTGGGAACCCTCTTCTTTCTCGCATGATCGCCGCCCTTGATGGGGTCTTGGGCGCCGCCTCTTGCAGAAGATACCGTCGAGAGGGAGGAGCGCGTGTGATGGACGCAGGCGAAGGGGCATCGCCTACCGCATGGAGCTTGGAGGGTTCCGCCTAGGGAGAGGAGGACGAAGGTGAAGGCAGTGCCGAGGTCGAGCTGGAGATCGGAGGTGCAGCCCTAAGCGGCGGTGCCGCCTAGATCGGAGAGGAGGCCAACGCGCGATAGGATGCTCCAACTGCCGCTGGTCTGGATGCGGCAGCGATGCCTGGTGCATCGCCTGGCATTGAGGGCTGCTCTGCGTCACCTCCGATGTTGGCTGCGTAGGTAGATATGCGAGGAAGGCTGCTGCTCTGGAGAATGCTTGGCGGTACCGCCTAAGATTGACGATGCGACCTCCACAAGGAATTAGGGTTCGTGGAAACCCTCTTGGAACCGCCTCCCCTGATGGGAGTTGCCGCTCGAGGGATGCTTCGCCTGGAGCTTCGTCGCTCGTCGGGGCCTAGAACTCTATTGGGGTCTCACGTCGCCTGCGAGGTTCTTCTCATTCAGAGTTTTTCTGCAGGTGGCGCAGAAAGCTTCTTCTGTAGAAGGGAGATTTGGATGCCTTTGGGGATTCTCGATGTTGCTTTCTGATCTGGGACGATCGTGCCGTCCACGCCAAGGAGGAGATTCGATCTGGAAATCTTGAAAACTGGAACTCGGATGGAGTTTGCGCAGTTGTGATGAACGTCGAATAATTTCTAGGGTTTCATCTAAACCCTAGAACAAGAACTTGATAATCGAATCTCGAAAAAACATAATAAAAACCTTGAGAAACGAACCCACTCTGATACCATGTTAGAAAATAGGAATGCGGAAGCGGAATGATAAACAGAGCATGAAGAACATGAACACCAAGATTTTTACGTAGAACCCTACTCCCTAAGGAGCGGGATGAAACCACAGGAGAATGCCACAAAGGGCTGATGCTTCTATTGACTTTCTTTCACTGGATACAATGGGTGTGGGGGTCTATACATAGCCCTTACTGAGTCTCCACATCTCACAATTTGTAGATGTGGGACTAAAGACTTGGATGTGTTTACCCATCTCGCACATAAGTGATGCATAACCAAATACTCCAATACTTCTCATCTTTTCTATATGCAGCACTGTGGTTGGAGGCTTCATCTAAGATTCTCTGATCAGTAGCTGCTAGAGTTGCAGCTGTGTAGAAAATTGTGGCATTTACCTGAAACCATATGTATGAGCAAGATTAACCTGACCATATGTTTGAAAAAGATTCATGGAATGCATGCATGAGATTACCCATCTTAATATGTACGCTTCTCCAATCTGTACTGCTAAGAACGGATATTGTTTATTTTCATTATAATGTCAATATTTTCTTGTTCCTTGAAAACAAAATGCATATATCTAAGTAGATGAATTGCATAGGTTGATGAATTGAATAGTTTTTTTGGTAAGGTATACAGTGCTGTGTATTATTCTAAAGTGCTGCATATTCTTCAGAACCACCCTAAAAGCCTTTGCTATTCCTTGCTCAGTTAGTTGCTAAAGCTGTTTTTTATTCTTATAGTTACCTCAGTGAGCTATTTGTTTGTCACCTTCTGTCATATCTGGATTTGCTATAGGGGATGCTTATTTTTCTCTATTCCATGAAAGCGTCCATGTTCTCTCTAATATAAACTGTTATTTTGTTAAAATTTGTTTGTCTGACCTTCCAATATAAATAGGTTAATATTGCTCTCTGGCCCCGCTTCAAGATGGTTTTTGATTTACACCTCAATAGTTTGCGTAACGCCAATATAAAGACATTGTGGGAAGATGATGTTCATCCTCATTACGTCATGAGACGCTATGCTGAGTTTACTGCATCACTTGTCCACCTAAATGCTGAGCATGGTGATGGCCAGGTTGGCTTAAGATGTATTCCCTGGTTGGGTATTATCTACTGTCAATGTTGTCAATGATCTTATCTTATTTCATTTGCAGCTTGATCTGAATTTAGAACGTTTAAGGATGGCAGTTGATGATTTACTCATTAAACTGGCCCAGATGTTCCTGAAGCCAAAGCTGCAAACTGTGTTTCTCATTAACAATTATGACATGATAATTGCAGTTTTAAAGGTCACTTTTTACAACATAATCTAATTTTTCTCAATATTTTTGTGTAGATGGTGACATTATTTGTGTTGTGATTGTCACAGGAAGCAAATGCAGGTGGGAAGATGCAGATGCATTTTGAAGAAATGTTGAAAATTAATACAGCTGTATATGTTGTAAGTTCTACATATTCTAAATACAAGTTGCTTTTGGTATAAAAATATTTCTTAAAAAGTTGCACCTCTGACTTGATCTAATTTTTTTTGCCAAGGCTACTCTTGGAAACTGCTTAAAGCTGTATACAAAACCGGTATAGTTTTAAGGGTATCAAATTGATGAATAGTACAAAGTAGCATTGGCAGAAGGGAATGGCAAAGGGGATGGGAGGCAAATCGCTGGTGGAATAGATAATCAGTTTTTTTTGTTTTAATAGTAAATTAGCAAGACTAACCCGCACTTTACAGTAGGAGAGTAATTCATGAAGGAAAAATTGAGTTATTAAATCTTTAATTAAACATTTATTTAGATCTAGAGGATGAGAAAAGTTGCATAAAAATCCAGATCTGTAAAAATACATTGAGGTGGTTATGCTATCATTGACATAACATGACATACGTTATTATCAAGAAGTGAGAAATTTTTAAACACAATTCACTTGACAAGACATTGATGCATGTATTGTTGAGTATGAATGATTAAAAGCCACCATATATATATGTGTGTGTGTAAACACTAATATTATATGGGACTTTTAAACTAAAAAAATCAGGTATAAAATTAATATATATATGTGTGTGTGTTATATGTTAACTGTTGATCGTAATTTTTATAATAATATTTTGTAAATCGGAATTATTCCATAATCTTGACGTTGATATACAAATTACTTTGATCAACTTTAAATTCAACTATATTATTTTTTTCTATATACATCATCTATAGAAAAATCCCCCTTTGCGGGATTGCGTTAGATAGCCGACAACCATCGTAAAAAATAATCCGATCTTTCAACATTGGTTCGAGCAAGAATCCATATAGCCAACTCAACTTAAAGTGGGAATAGACTGCCATTTTTCATTACCTACTTTTTTTAATCACTACCTAGAAATATAGGCATTCCTATATTTTCATACATTTTTTAAAAATTTTAACATTACTTATCGATTATTATACATTAATTGATATTTGCTATTAAGTTATCTGATCAAACATGCAGTGCATTTTATTTCTATTTTTTCACTCCAATATCTAAATCTATGAACTTTCTATTAATAGAGAATAAATATGTACAATGGAGATACCACATATAATTGATTGTGTATGGGAATCCATAAGTCTTCTTCGATATTTTCATTACCTTTGTAAGTCTAATCTAATGCATCTAATATTTCTATGATGATTGGTATTTTAGTAAATAATCATTTTAATGAATTATCTAATACATGTTTTCCTTTTTTATTTTATTAGTAAATGATAATCTATGAGCTATAATTATGGTCTTTTGGATTGAAGGAAAAATGATCAACCCGTAAACAATTGAAGTGGGCATGCTAATTTTTTGGCGGGAAGAAATGGGATGGACCTCTTTTAGAGGCCTATCGAAAAAATGTTATTAAAAATAATAGGTAGTTACATCAACCATGTTTCGTAAAGGGCTCAGGCATGCTCGAGCACATTTTCAAACTAGAACCTCTCACCTACAAAGACAACAACATTCCTGGTTGACCACAACGCCCAAACCAATACGCACACCTTCGCCCGCCCTTCTTCTGATCCCAACCAATCCCTGCCAAGTGATGCCCAAAAGGATTCTTTGTTGCTCCATTGGATGCCCAGAACATTTGCATTATGCCATGAGCCCACTGAACCAGTACACTGGAAAAAAGGTGCTCCATGTCTTCCGTCGCACCGACTATGTCCATCCTCTACTCTTGAAAAAGCTTGGCCCGCCGCGCCACCATCAAAATTCGCTCTCTTCTCAACAACCACAAGAAAACCTTAACCCTTGAGGGTATCCTCCATCTCCAGATCCTAGCACAGTCTCGAGAATTCTCTGTATCCATCGACAGGGGCAATGCAAATACCACCTTGTACGCCTTTTTGACCACGAACACACCATCTCTCCAGCACCAAGAGTCTCTTCGGTGGCACATTCGGTCTTTTCAGCTTGTCAGCGAAACGAAACTCCTCTACTCTCTGCTTTGATAATTCAGCCACAAAATCATGTCTCTAAGCTCCGTTTGACCAACATTCCGCAACACATGCTTCCTTGTTCTCTGTTAGAGTAAAAAGCCTTGGGTACAAATCACAGAAGGCACCCTCCTCAGGCCAATCATCTATCTAAAACCTGAAACCATGTCCATCTCCCAACAGAGGTCGTAGTGAGTTCGTTAGCATAAACATGACCGAATAGATGCCCCTCTAGAAAGTGGTTGGTGAAGCCACAACATAGATACTGGCTCAGAGTCTGGGCTATACCTGATAAATAGATCTCACCATTCTAAAGAGCATATCACTGCCACCTCTCCAAATCCTCATTACCCATTTTGCCAACAACGCCTTGCTCATTTCTCCAATCCGCAACACCCCCAATCCTCCCTCCTTGATCAGTGTAGTCACGACTGGCCACCCCACAGCGGGAGACTCTTGCCCTCATGATTAAACGACCAAAAGAAACGTCGCACAAGTGGGCCTGATAGTTGCTTTGAGAAATTGATAATTAGCAGGGTTTGATGTAGGTGAATTATTTTTTGTGAGAGCGTCAAAAAAAATTATTTTTTGTGAAGTTGTTAACCACTATTTGCATAAAAATGTTATATATACGATTGTATTCAAAATATTTTTTAAATATTGTATAGCATGTAAAAAGTGTGAATATAAAATAGAGTTATGAAAGATCAACCAATTATCATATACAAGTAAATTCACTATAGGTTTTTATCAAGATTCGACCATAAAGATTAAAATCTTTCATATTGATTGATAGTTACTTCGCATTATATCGTTTTTTTGCATTTAATATGAATTTGTTAAAACTGTCATTTGAGTAATAATAATTACACAAAAAATTACAGCAACAACAAAGCCTTTTCCTACATTAAGTAGGGACAGAAAATTTAAATTAAAGAAATTAAATTAAAAAATATTTTGAGAGTGGGAGGTTTTGTTGCCCCGGACTAAATCTTTGAAAAATATTTAATTATGGAAGATTCTTATTTCAAAACTTTAGCGCACATGGCAAGATATAATATTGTGACACCATCAAGATATTAATATTGTGGTACCATTTGCTTACATGTCTGTCATTTTCACCATTTATCTTGTTATGTCATTTTCTTCATTTATAATGTTGTACAATTGCCTGGATTAAACTTTGTCGGGAAAAATAAGAGATTTGTTTATTCCATACGCCCTAGGCTCTCTTATATAGGAGAGTAACATATGGGTAAATTACATCAAGAGTACGAAAGAAAAGAAAAGTTATGAAACAGTACAATATAACATAACATATATCTCTACACTCCCCCTCAAGATGGAGCATAGATGTCGATCATGCTCAGCTTGGACGAGCACTTCTGGAATGCCCCTCTAAGTAACGCCTTGGTAAAGATATCTGCAGTTTGGTCCTCTGAGCTAACATGAGATGTAGATATAAAACTCTTCTGAATCATATCTCGTATAAAGTAACAATGAACCTCAATGTGCTTGGTTTGTTCATGAAATGCTGGATTATTGGCAATGAATATAGCACTTGATTGTCACATTCCAAGGCCATAGGAAGTGGGACTTCTATATATAGATCTGTAAGAACAACTTTCACCCACATACCTGGGCCATAGCCCTATATTCAGACTCAGCACTGGATTTGGCTACAACAGTTTGCTTCTTGCTCCTCCATGAGACGAGAGAGGTTCCCACATATACAGCAAACCCAGTGGTGGATTTCCTATCCTTGGGACATCATGCGTAATCTGCATCTGCACACGCTGAAATAGCAATCTCCTTATCTTTCTTGAACAACAGACCTGCACCTGGAGGTGATTTAAGGTATTTGAGTATCATATGTATAGCATCCATATGTACCTGACGTGGTTGCTCCATGAACTGGCTCACCCGACTAACATCAAAAGAAATATCGGGTCTAGTAATGGTAACATAAAGAAACTTTCCCAGCAGTTCTCTGTATCTTCTCCTATCCACCTCATCAGTGTCATCATCATATAGTTTCATGCTCGGATCCATAGGTGTAGTGGCCGGTCGGCATCCAAGCATTCATGTTTCACTCAGAAGGTCAGTGACATATTTCCTCTAGGTCATTACAAGTCCATGTGGATTTCTGGTGAACTCCAGTCCCAGAAAATATCTAAGGACTCCAAGATCCTTGGTGACAAATTCACGACTCAATATTTCTTTCGCCCTTTGGATTCCTTGTCCATCATCACATGTAATCAGAATATCATCTACATACACCATAATTGCAATAATACCTCTAGATGTTTTCTGTATAATCAGGGAATGATCTGCATTGGAACGTCTATACCCCTGTTTCTCAAATAAATCTGAGAGCTTCTGGAACCAAGCTCTAGGGCTCTGCTTAAGGCCATAGATGGCCTTATAAAGTCTACACACCTTGGAACACTCCCCCTCAACAGCAAATCCAGGTGGTTGTTGCATGTAGACTTCTTCCTGCAAGTCAACATATAAAAAGGCATTCTTAACATCTAATTGGAATAATGGCCAATCACGAGTAACCGCAACAGAAAGGAGGATCCGTAAGGTGGAGTGGCGAGCAACCGGCGAGAACGTATCAAGATAATCCACTCCATATGTCCAAGGCCTTAAATGCCGGATTTCGGTTTCGTTTCGGAAACCGATCGAAACGACTTTTCGGTCGAATTTCGATCAAAAATTTCGGTCTATTTTTGAACTAGGCCCCCATATTTCGGTCGACATCGGCCATTTCGGTCGGATTTCGGTCACCCACCGAAACCGAAATTCAATCGAATTTCGTCGAAATTTGAGGCCATGCATACGTCTGTGTAAACCCACGAGCAACTAAGCGTGCCTTGTATCTGTCAATGCTGCCATCTGCATTCTGCATAACTTTAGAACACCCACTTACAACTCACTGTAGACACACCGGTAGGTGCAGGGACAAGACTCCAGATAACTCTTGATTGAAGAGTAGGCATTTCTTCTTCCATAGCTAAACATCATCTGTTGTCCTTCAATGCATCTTGATAATTCCGTGGAATATCCACAGCAGATATTGTAATGGCAAAGCTCATGAATTCACCAGATAAACGATTAAAGGAAACCGTGGATGCTAAGGGATATGATACACAGCTACGCTTCTGTTTTCGAAGTGCAATAGGTAGATCCAAATCACTTGTATCCTCATTTGTCCTCTGTAACACAACCTGCTCAGGTAAATCATTAGATCCATCATTATTGGTTATATTCTCAGAACATACCTCAGGCGAGCTAGATGAAGAGCGGTGGCCATGAGCAGAAGCAGGCCGACGGGTATAGTGGAGTGGCAATTGGGGAACTGGAACAGTAACAAGAGGTGTAGGTGATGTAGGTAGTGGTGGAGGTGGTGATGGTGGCGGCGTGTATATGGCTTCATCAGTGTCTGAGGATACCAGCTAATCACCTGTAGGAGAGAAGTACATAACATACTCGAAAAAGGTAACATCAACACTAACAAAATATTTCCTGCGCAATGGATCATAACACATGTACCCCTTTTGTGTTCTGGAGTACCCTACGAAAACACACTTGACAACCCTAGGAGAGAGCTTGTCAATACCTGGAGACAACTGGTGGATAAAGGCCACCGAACCAAACACACGTGGAGTGAGGGAGAACAATTCTTTTTCAGGAAAAACAAGGGAAAAATGATCTTCTCACCTAAGACAGACGACGACATGCGATTAATGAGATAACATGCCGTTAGTACAGCATCACCCCAAAAAGAATGGGGAGCATGACTCTGTATGAGAAGCGACTTGGTGACATCAAGTAAATGATGATGTTTCCTTTCTACAACTCCATTTTGTTGGGAAGTATAGGCATAGGTTGTTTGGTGGATAATCCCTTATGTTGAAAAATAATTGGAGAGAGTATGGGTACAAAATTCCAAGGCATTATCACTTCTCACAATCTTTACAGATGCAGAAAAAACATTACGAACTTCATTGATGAAATTTATGATAATATTCTCCGCTTCAGATTTATTCTTTAACAAAAAGATCCAAGACACACGAGAAAAATCATCCCCAATAACCATATAAAACCTATGTCTCTGATGATCAGGAACACGATTAGGACCCTAGATATCGACATGAAACATCTCAAACTTGGAGCTACTACTCCGACTCTGACGACTGGGAAAGGTAGACTGATGATGCTTTCCCAACTGACAAGCCTCACATTGGATGGACATGCGAGGTAAAACCTGGGGTAAAACACGACGCAGCTTCTGAAGCGGTAGATGGCCAAAGTGCCGGTGCCACAGGAATGGAGAGACAGATCCAACAGGAAGAGAGGAGATTCCGACATATGGGGTCCGACTGAGACGATATAGGCCACCCTGCTCATAGCCACACCCAATCACGTTGTCCGTAAGAATGTCCTGTAAAATGAGAGAAGATGGATAAAAAATTGCTCGACAATGTAAATCCTTTGTAAGTTGGCTAATGGATAACAAATTCATAGAAAAATCAGGTGCATGCAACACATTCTTGAGGTGCATAGAGGGTGTCAGGCCAATCTCCTCTGACCAGTAATCGGGGAGTGCGTCCCATTAGCAATAACTACAGTACAGCCTGGAGGAACCTGTCGGTAGGCAGTAAGTAGACCTCGATCACCACACAGATGATGCGTGGCACCAGAGTCCATAATCCACTCTAAAGTATCAGATCCACTACTGCTAGTGAATGCATAAGTGCTACATGAGGTACTGGTGGATGCAGAAGCAACAACGTCAGAATGACTCTCAGAGGCAGGCGCTGAGGCAACAGGACCGGATGCAGGAATAATGCTCCTCAGATGAGCTACAAGATCGTCAAAGCGCTGATCCAAAGATGAAGCAGATGGAGGTTCAATCTGTTCAGCTACTCGTGCAGAAGCAGGAAATCATGTTTGGAATAGCATGTGTCTTCGGTATGTCCAGAACAGTGGCAAAAATGTATGAAGCCGAACACGACCTCCTCTGCCCCGAGGTCCATAGCCACGAAACTGATGATGACCCCCACGACCTCGATTCGCTGCCATAGCTGAGGCGGTCTGATTTACAGTAGATGAAGGAACAGTAATACGGCTCAGTCTGTGAAAGGCTTCCTCCATCGAAGGAATAGTAGAATCTGCCAAAATCTTGGAACGTGCTGCCTCGTACTCTGGATCAAGTGCTGCCGGAAATACACCAATCATAGTGGCATTACGGTAGGTCTTCTGTTGCTCAGGAGTGGTTGTGAGAGGCATGAAGCTGTAAAGCTTCTCAAACATTCCACATAAAGACGTGTATAATGAGTGTAGAGGCCGTCCATTCTGCTTGATTGTGAAGATGTCATGCTGGAGACTGGAGTTGCAGAATCTTCATCTCATTCTTTGCCTGTGAATAGATAGCAACCAGAATATCCCACATTGCTTTTGCAGTGGGCTGATGGAGAATATCATTGGCAATCTCAATTGCTAATGTTCATGATAGCCAAACTTTGGCATATGCATCATCTGCCTCCCATGAGGCGTTGACTCCAGTCTTCTCAGCAGGCTCTTCCTCAGTAAGAATGTGCTTCTTACCGGTTGACTTCATCATACTCATTAACTGCATTGCCTACAATTCGTAGTTTGACCCGTCCATCTTCACAATAGGCGCAGGACCTCTGAAGGCGCCTATAGATGGGATATCTGTCTTGCTTTCTGACATGATGATAATGGAAGACTGGGGTTGTAGACTAAAGATATGATTATCTACACTGATATTCACGGGTTCGGTTGCATGTGTAGACTCAAGCAACCAAACCCATCAACGTGGGGACGCGAACTAAGGTCTTTGTGCTGACGAAGATCCCCTTGGTGCGTTTGGTTGGGGGGTTACCCCCACTTTGGGTGGGTTACCCCCCAAAACCCATATTCCCAACCCACTAGTGGGGCCCACTCTCTTTCCAACCAAAAAAATATATATTATACCATCATATCATTTAAAAATCATAAAATACTCAACTTCTACTCACTATTCCAAACTTCAATACAATCACATCACAACAACCACCCACTTTTTCAAATTTCAATACAATCATACCATAATAACTACCAACTTTTTCAAATTCCAATACAATCACATCACACAAATCCTCCCAACTCTTAACCCACCAACCAAACACACAAACACAAAACCGGGTTATCCACCCCTGGATAACCCACGAACCAAACGCACCCGGGTTGGCCGAACCCTAGAGAGAGGCGGCGTGTACCAGGGCGATCTGTGGTCAAGTCACAGCACATAGGGAGCAGATGTACGCGCGGAGAGATGGAGGATCGCCGAGGATCACACGGGAGACGTGGCGCGCGGAGCCAGAAGCACGCGAGAGTCGCGCGCAGGAGCCTGGCGATCGAGGGCACGCGACGCGAGAGCCAGGAGCTCAGGAGATCGAGGGCCTGGCAATGCGCGGAGGAGCGCGTGAGATCCTGGCGGCGCGCGGAGGAGCGTGCAAGGCCTGGCGGCACGCAGAGGAGCGCGCGAGGCCTGGCAGCGCGCGGAGGAGCGCAAGGCCCGGCAACGTGCGGGAGAGCGCGTGGGGCTAGGAGGCGGTGCACGTAGAGCTCGGAGGTGGGGATAGGGTTAGGGTTTGGTTCGAGAACTCCGGTCTAGGACCGTCGCTCCGATACCATGTTAGGAAAAATAAGAGACTTGTTTATTCCATACACCCTAGGCTCTCTTATATAGGAGAGTACCCTGTGGGTAAATTACATAAAGAGTCCAGAAAAAAAGAAAAATTATGAAACAGTACAAAATAACACAACATATATCTCTACAAACTTCATATCAAGCGTGTGTGACCATGGCATAATCAAGATCGCCGAGGAAATTGAGGATTTACTCGCATGTGATTAATCTTCCCCAATTTCCATTTAGATAGGTTAGTTTTTCATCACATTTTTAAATTCTAACCTTGTGTAACCAACAATTCTTATACAATAATAAATAATTTGGTATAAAAATTATTTTGATCAATTATGTAATGTACCTTTTTATCGAAATTAGATATGGATTTCGTATAAACTTATTTATGCAGTCCATCCGTTGGATTTTGAAAAAGAATACCAATGAACTGAGATCTTGCATTTGATTATGGAAAAAACATACTCATCAGATCGATTGCTATATATAAATCTATATTATTGGGTTTCTTTACTTTTTTCAAACATGTTTTGAGATACAAACCTTACGAATTGAATTCTTCCATATTAATTTTCCAATATAAACTATTTTATTTTTTTCATTATATATATATATATTTGATTTTACAAAATTGGAAAAACATTTTTAATGATTTTTTATTTTGTTCTCTTTAACCTTTGTTTATATAACATGATGCTTTTATTTTGTTCTCTTTAACCTATATTTATATAACATACATTTTTTATGTTTTTTTATTGATCAAAGTCTCTTATAAAGATTGGTAATTATATGGAAATCATTTTGATTAAATATATGTTGTACCTTTATTTTTTTTCATTATTTGAAGATGTATTTTTAGTTATCTAATAACCATAGAAATAATGTGCTAGTATTATGGTTTATGTATTACGGTTTATGCATTTTTGATGAAATTATTTTTTTGCATTACAAGATTAGTGGATATCGTTAAATTTTAGAGCATGAAAACTCTTACATTGATGATATTGAAATGGATTAAATTAGTTTGCAATGAATAGGTGTAGAAGGATGACTTATCTACTTATCTACTCTTACTCTAGATATAGAAATCTAAAGAGAGAGAGAGAGAGACAGATCATGTCACCTATTCTATCTATTGAAATATCGAGAAAATGGGCAGGGGTTCGTGTGACGTATGAAGCTGCACACACGCACATGTACACGTGCACACAAAGAGAGAGAGGCGTATGAGGAAATGTTGTAGTGGGAGAGAGTGAAGTAGTACGAGGAGAACAATCTGTCGTACAAGGAAAAAATGGATGTAAAGATTGGAGGGAAAGACGAGAGAGTGCATGCAGAGAGATATCAAACGCAAAGAGAGGAGGAAGAGATCCTCGCTATAGTTAATAGAATAGATGTAAATTCAAAATCGAAATAAACATCTTTAAAACTTCCATTTATTTCATAAATCATGAAGCATACATAAATTTATATATGGATGATAGACCATGATACCAATATCAGACAACACAATAGTCAATCTAAAGCCCTTGCTTCTTTGCTTAGGTATAGTAAATAACCAAAGCAAATCCATTGCGACTTTTATAGGGAGTAGTAAATATGTCATGTATTTCCTTTTTATGTAAGTTCGCCTTTAGTTATTTTCCCTCCAGGGCTTCTCCTCTACATATAGGAGTCATATGTCATCTGAATAAGCACGTCTTTTATTTCTTTCCGCATGGTATCAGAACGACGGTCCATGATTAGAACTCCAATAAGTAGCTTCCTGATACATAAACCCCTACCAATTGACTTCCTTCTCTGCCTTGATCTTTGCACGCACCCATCACCAAGGTTCAGGAAAGTGCTACGCGTACACGTTCGGACATGTTACGGAATATAAGCGGTATGCGGGGCATATGGGGGCATACGCGATTCTACACAGTTTTCTAATTTCCAATTTAAAAATAAATAAATATCTACAAAAGTTACAGTTGAACTAAATTTATGAATAAATGTGGCCTCTCAAATCTTTAATTGAAAACAATTAGATTACAACATAGTGAGAGTAACAGACTATGAGATCTAGAAAAAATATCTACTCCTAAACTTAACAAGAAATAGACCACTTTAGGGTAACAAAACATGAATTTTAGAATATGAAGTATGAAAGTAATAAAGTTAGATGCTTCATTTTGTTTAGATGTTAATCAAGCAAATAATAAAGTTGATTTAACGGAGTATGAAGACATTTAAAAATAATAGTACAACCAACTAAATGTGCTATCCAACTTTAGGGTTACCAAAGCGGAGGAGTATTATGCGGTAGAGGAGCTTCACGTGGAGGACGAACTTCGTGCATAGGAGGAGCTTCACATGGGGGGCTTTGCGCAGACTTGTGCGGCGGAGGAGCTTCACGCAAAGATAGAGCTTCGTGGCGAAGGAAGTTCACGTGGAGGGTTTCACACTGACGAGATTCATGACGGCAGAAGAGCTTGGAGGCGGAGGAGAGGTATCGCTTGGGAGAAAGAAGTGTATCAGAAGATTGTGTTTCCAGAGAGGGTTTCGAGAGAGAGCAAGATAGGGGTATTAAGAGAGAGGGGGTTTGGATATAGGTATTTGGATCTTGCAGATCTGAGAGGCTATCTGGATCCAAGCCCTAAGCGGCTGCTCATCCTGATTATGCGACTCGAATATGCATAAATGACGCATACAACATCGTTTCAAGTATACGGTTGGTTAAAGGTGCTGCATAGTACAGTTGTACAGACCGATTTCATGGACACTGCCCACCACAGCCAGCATGTCACCACCAGCAAGTTCCTGCATCATCATGGACCTACCCGTGTATCCTAATAATGTTGAGTCACCACCATGGTGCCCTAGCACCACTGCAACGTCAAAGTGGTACCACCAACAACACTCTATTGCCACCATAACACCCCACCGCTCCATTGTTGGACATGTGGGCACATGGTTAGCCATTATGCAATAAATGTTATTGTAAATAATAGCATTCTATTATCTGAGGAAAAAATATCATCGAGTTTTGCATTAATAAGGTCCCTATGTACAATTAGGGTTATGTGCCATGGCCATTTTAATATCATACAATTGATTATTTAAAAGTTAAATCATAGAGGTTGATGCAGGGTTGTAGATCTATTGAGTTAGATCAAGGATACAACTGACATTGTCAAGTACCATTCAAGAAGGATCTCTACTCTGAGAAGAGATGGCAATCTACTCTAAAAACTGATATCCGACTGACACTCTTGATGCTGATCCGCTGCATAGTAATAGAGATTCGAAGGTGTCAATGAGTCAAGTTAAAGAGTTAACTTGACGAGATTGAGATACTAAAGACCTATATCGTATACTCTTACGAACATGTACACATCCTTTGACTGGAAACAGATGTACATCTGTGGAGAATGGTGAGAGAACGCAATGGGATAATTTTATTCAAGAGGTTTTGGGGTTCTTATATACTATATAGATTGGAACCCTAGAGTACTCAAAAAGGAGATATTAAATAAAAGGACACATAAGGGTTTACAACTAAGTAAAAGAAGTAACATCGTTTCCAACACTCCTCAAGTTGGATCATATCTATCGATCATGCCCAACTTGGAGATTATCCGCGAGAGGCGTTTCTTTGGTAGCGCCTTTGTGAATACATCTGCAAGCTGAAAATCGATGGAAATGTGTGGAGTAGTAGTCTTCCCTCGTATAGATCACGAACAAATTAACAGTCAATCTCAATGTGCTTGGTTTGCTCATGGAAGACAGGATTAGTAGCAATGTATGTAGCGGAATTGTTGTCACAATACAAAGGAGCAGTGGTAGTGCCAACAATACCAAGTTCATGTAGAAAAAAGAGCAACCAAGTAATCTCACAAGTGGCATGAGCCATTGCCCTGTATTCTGCCTCTGCACTCGATCTGGAGACTACAGTATGCTTCTTGCCTCACCAACATCGTGGGGACGCGAGCAATGGGGCGGCACGCGTGCTGATTGGGCTAGGGAGGCACATGCAGTGCCTCACATGCGAGGAGGCAGTCCGAAGGGCCTTGTGCAGGGCCCTAGCTGCAAGAAGAGGATCCCACCCAAGGATTGTGACGAGGAGGAGAGACGAGGGCTGGTGGTGGCGGTGAGATCTGGGTCACAGAACATCGGTATGGGATCGTTGTTCTGATACTATGTAGAGAATGATGAGAGAACGCAATGAGATAATTTTATTCAAGAATTCTAGTGGTTCTTATATAGACAAAACCTAGAGCACTCAAAAAGGAGATATTGCATAAAAGGGCCCGCAAGGATTTACGACTAAACAAAAGAAGTAACGTTGTTTCCAACAACATTTGTCTATTCAAGTATGTAAATTTGGCAAACTAATAGGTTGATAGCTTGAGAAGGTTTATATACCAGTGAGTTGGTGTGTATCTAAGGAAATATGAGATATGTGATCTCTCAAAGGATGCATATAGGTTCATATTTTCTTAACAAGGAGACAGATCTCACTCATGAGACATTGGGTCACAACGAATCCATTGATGGTCATCTTGTTTATGAAATATGATAAGAATTCAAGAATATTTATATATGCTTTTGGAAAGCATATGATTGATATTGTTGCGCAATGGTCGATTAAGAAATCTATTGAAGAATCCTCAAAGGAGATAGTCACACATGGGCGGGTTATTTAAAGTCTTCAATATGTACGATGTGTGAGTATTGCGAATACTTAAGAATGATGCAATCATAATAGATTATATACTATGATACTTCCATTCCGAGGGAATGATCAGACCATGGGGATTTTATTGATCCTGCTTCGATAATAAATGAATGAGAATTAATGGATCAATTCTCAATTCATAGAATTAATTTCTAGATCTAAGAGTTGAAAATTGATTCGAAAGAGTTCAGAGTCAATGGGAGAAATGATTCAAAAGTATCCAAATAGAATTTCCCAAAGTGATCTAAACCTTGATATTAGATGTAAATCCAATTATCAAGTCAGTGTACTTGGTCTATATTATCTCCTTGACATTATCTCCAAGTATCTGTGAATGTTGCACAAAAATCCTAATTGGAGCAAGCCTCGTATATTGAGATATTAAACATCAAGATAATAATTGTTGTTATCATTGATAAATTAATAAAAGAATATGTCTTATTATTGGTATAATTAATATGATGCAACTACCGGGTTACTCCGTCGAGGGGGAATGTGTGTGCCGACTCTGTAAGGCCATTTACGGCCTAAAGGAGAGTCCACGAGCTTGGTTTTTCAAGCTTACCTCGGATATCAGCTCTCTTGACTTCCACAGAATGGCATCTGATTGTTCTATATTCAAAAAACAAAGAATTGCTGGCAATGTGATACTAGATGCCTATGTTGATGATATGATGATTGTTGGTGACGATGAAATAGCCATTCTAGAGACTAAGGCCTTCCTCTAGAAGGTGTTTGTCACCAATGATCTTGGTCAACTCTTATACTTCCTTGCCATTGAGGCGATACAAACTGTAGATGGATTACATACACCTGTCACAACAGAAGTATTGCTTAGATATTTTTACAGATATGAATATGATTAATGTTTATTTATAACATATGTGAATGTGATTCATATAATTTTAAATGTGAATTGGATTTATATTTCATTATAGATAAATGAATTGGATGTATTATTTTGTTGAATGATTTTTATAATTATCCTATGATGGTTGGTGGAAATTGAATGTTGGATTTAATAATTAATTTCATAAAAATCATAAACCAATTTCAATTTGAATTTGTTGAAATAGAAAGTGGTAGAGATAATATCTCTCTAATTTCTCATAATGGGCATCCACTATGGAGAGAGAAATTTAAGGAGAAATCGTTCTCTTTTATTCTCTTCCGTTAATTTAAAAAATCAAAATTCAAGTTCTAAGATGGCAGTTGTAACTAATTTGAGAGAAAGTAGAGAGTGTTGACTCTCTATCCCTTCTCTCATGGTCGTCTAACTAGATGGAGATAGACTCCATCTTGGTCGTCCATTCTAGTATAAAAAGGATATATCACATTTTCAATTCATTCAATACAACTCCAAGAAAGTGCTCTCTAGTCCTAAAAAATTAGAGGAGCAAAATAGATTAGAATAGTTTATTTATTCTCTCCCTTGGTCATCCCCGTATATCCCCACCATAAACCCTATAGCATCCATCATATAGCCTCTTCTCCTTGGCTCAACCATTGCGAGAAGATCTGAATTCTTCTGTGTGCTTCGTGCTCGAGTAGGAATCGATTTTGTGAAATGAAATTAGGAGATAGATATCATTCTTGATCTTCGTTGGCGCAAGGGCTTAAATGTCGATTTCGCTAGCATATAGGTGACTTGGGAAAATCGAACATTTCGGTCAAAATCATGAAAATGCGAAGAAGTCCTATCAATTTTCTGTGTTGCGGTTCGGATTTCGCTGACCTGGAGAGATGGAAATTTTATCGAAATTTCTTTGGAATTCTGAGCCACGCTTTGCCATGGAAAATTGGTGGAGAACAACTATAAAGTTTACGAAAGTACTATGAGTCATCGTCGTGCTCTCAAGTACAAGCATATGTTGAATCAGACTTAAATCGGGGGGTCTCTTATTTTAGGGATTTGCTTATCAAAAGTATATTACTATACTCTTTTGATCTTGTGAAACAATGCTGAAATAGTTTTCAATACCACGTGGTTTTGCATTTGTAGTCAAATTTTTGTTATAGATTGCATTATCGCTCATATGATAAGCACTTCATATTACAAATTTGATTCGTACTTTCCACATTTCCATGATGTATGAGGTTAAACCTCCATTTGCCCAGTGACACCATGTGCATATCAAGTGTGGCATGCACTTGGGTTCCCTAGCACGTTTATGCACTGATTTTGGGCGTGCCTTAGTGCCTCCATGCGCTGATTTTGGGGAGACTTGAATCATTTTCTACCATCTAAATCGAATCGACACGCCTTAGAGTGCTGACTTAGATAATGGGAGAGGTTGTGCTCTAAGTCTACATACACAACACGTTCCCTACATGATCATGTAGACAAAAATGCGATCACTATACCACCTGACCGTGTCCATCTTGGTATCCTGCGTTCATCGTGACCAAATACAAGTTCGATGTGATTCTCTCCGGCTTCTGGGGCATTCGAAGGGCACGCTCCCATCATCAAGAGGATATGTATGACTAACTATGAAATGTGAGGAATGCCATGCTGAGTATTATGTAATATGGAGAGCAACAACAAAGAGTGCATCCTATATAGCCCGAACCGACAGATAAGTCTTGAGCAGACCCTCCATGGAGGTAGGGTATCACATGAGCACGTATTTGACTCCGGCACTCTCACAACGAAGATAGCCAACGATAATCTACATTAGCTTGTTGCCAAGGTGATGTAGGACATTCTCACCACCACATATTCACAAGCGAAGAATAAGTCGAAGATCCTCCAGCTCATGTATGACATCTTCACGTCGAGGCGAGATGGTCGCCCTGGCCATGCATTCACGGTCAAAAAATAAGTTTAAGGTTGAATCTATCGTGAAAACATTTATAATTAAAATAAAGAAACTCTTTTCTTTTATTATCAAATATGTACGCTCTAATAATGCTTTGGAATTTGTATCAGTTAGTTATTTCAAATTTTCAGGTCTCTTGGGATCCTCCATCAGATATCGTATACCTACACTTCCTAGTAGAATGGTATTGACTAGCGCAAACAGTGTCATCTCTTAGATGTTACTAGAACTTTCCTGATACAGAGTCATGCTCCTCTCTCCTTCTGGGCAGATACAATCCTCACCACTTGCTATCTCATCAACAATATGCCAACTTCTATATTAGAAGAAAGGGTTCCTTACTTGATTGTATTCCCAAAAAGGACATGTTCTCTCTAACACCATGCATCTTTGATTGTATGGCCTTTATCCATCACTTGACTCCTGGTCATGACAAGCTCTCTCAAAAATCTGTCAAATGCTTCTTTGTTAACTATTTTCCATTGTTCAGAAAGTCGGCCCAAGCGGCCACATGTGCGGAGTCGATCCCCCTACCGCACTGAGTATGCTATACTCGCTTAATATGCAGGTGATGGGGTATACTCACCCGAGTAATCCGCATATGCGACCGTATATGTAATAGGGGTAACTCTCTGCTCCTCTACCACCTTCTTGGCTTCCACATGGGTTGCTTGAACAGCGTCGTACTACCCTTGTTAATTTACTCAAATTAATGGTCAAATTAATCGTCGTGTCGTTCGTTGCAGTCGGATAATAAGAGCTAATCAAAAACCACTTTCAGTTAAAGTCAAATTAATTTCAAGCGGCAAATTTTTTTTACTTGGGCAAGCCCAATGTCGAACACAGGGAGGCAACTGTTCCTTAGGTAGATTTTAAGCAAATTTCCAAGGTCGGATTTTCAGAAGGTCATTTTTTGGTATTTTTCAATTTTTATGCGAAGACACATGCAAAATCGGGTCAGTTTACAAGTTATTTTATAAAAGTGATCAAATCAAGTCCAAAAATTATGAAACATGGCCAGATTATGAAATGTGATGAAATTAAGCTACACTAATATTTTTAGAATTTTCTGACACTTTATGAATTTACTGTGAATTAAAGATGTATGCAGGGTGATTTTTGCAATTTTAATTTTAATAAATACCAAATGTCAATATTTTTCAAAACTAAACTATCCTAGGTAGGTCTATCTGAGAGACATCCAGAACAACTTTTGATTCCTATAAATACTGAGTGAGGAATTAATTAAAAATGAATTACTCAAATCACCAATTAATTTATTGCTACCTAGATATGCGTGCGAATGAAGCGATTTTTGGGCACTATGTAGAACTACTTAAACGCTACCTATTTTGATTTTCTCTCAATTTTTAGAGTATCGATTAATTTAATAATCCATTAATGAAAGATAGTGGGCAAAATATGCTATTTTCTCCAAAAATGAATTATATTAAATAAAGCATTGCTCATAAAAAATTCGACAAGCATCAACAAAGATAAAGCATAAGATATTCTACAAGATGCAATTTTTGGAATTTAAAAATGAGGCTAAATGAATGTCTAAATGATTGTGCAAACACAGGGATATGAATGCAATACAGAAATAAAATTGATTAAAGAAATATGCTTACAAGACGTTTATGCGATTATCAGAACTTGCAAGGGCATGAATGTAAAAGTCCCAGATAGGGAGTGTGCTTTTCACGCGAGACTCTGGAGGCGGGGATAAACGAGCAAATTGCGAAGAGCGGGGGGCCTCGGTTGTGATTTCTCCACCAGGGCACGTGCGAAGCACGTGCCTGCTTGAAGGGGGCTTAGGCGTAGGCATGATTTCCTTGGAAGGCTGGCGGTTCTGCTCGAGCAAAGGAGGCCGGTATCGTGAGTAGAAGTAGCAGCCAAGGGGCGTAGCAGCTCGGGCAACGTATCGTATGAACGGCTGGGGTCTGGCGATGGTGATGCTGGAGGAGGTCTCCGGTGGCTGGCTGGCGGCGGGAATCCCCGCGCTGGTGGCAGCGAAGCTCTGGACTGGATGGGCACTCGTGTGCGGGGCTGGCGGCGCACCTGGGAGTTGGTGGAGCGTGACCACCACGGCCGCAGGGGGCTGGGCACGACAGTGAATGGAACTCCTCCGCGAGTTGCTGGAGAGAGTTGAGCCCCACGTGCAGGCACCTGCTGAGGGAGGTGCACAGCAGCGCGGACCTTGCAGGAGGCAGAGGAGGGCGTTGCAGGTTGTTTGGGTACGTCCACGTGCTGGAGGTGAGGGCGTCCAGGTGGCTTTTCGTGATGGAGCGAGCTGGTGGCCGCGGGCAGCGTTGTAGGTTGCTGGTGTGACGTGCAGGTTGCGGACGGCTGGAGGTGGCGATGGCCGTGCGATGGTGCTTCACACAAGGTGGTGGCGCGTCCGCAGAAATGTAGGGGCGGAGGAGAAACGTCGATGTGGTTGGATGGTAGCAGGCGGAGGTCCAGAATATGATGGGAGGAGAGAGAGAATATGGGGAGGGGGAAAAACAGGGGATTTCACAATATCCCCTGTTTTGCATGCATTTGTTTAGCGGGCCTAAATGTTTTATTAATAGGTTGACGAAATTGCACCAAAAAATTTAAGAAAAATCACCATTGCATTCGCAACGTGTGATTTATCCGTGGAAACACAATTGGTTCGATCATTTGATGAGTGGATGTGGGTGAATCGAGGAGAGAGAAGTGTGGGAAGAAGGATGAAGAAGACGATAGCTAAGAAGCAAGAAACATGGGAGAGGAGGAAGAATAGTTTAGTAGGAAAAGAAGGAAGAAGAAGTGCTTTACCTGGAGGTGGATTCGAATGCCTGGGAAGGGAAGCTTGAGGCTTCCTGATTCTCGCTCAAAGCCACGGCGAGGCTGAGCTTAGTAGCTCCGGTTAGGTGGCTACAACGGTGATGAGATCACCGGATCTCGCCTGTCAAGTACCTGTTGTTGCTCGACGATGAGGGCTCTCACTCGCTGTCACCGAGTAGAGGCTGGAGCTCGGGTTTTTACGCTTAAGATGGCGGATCGGGAAGACGCTGGAGGTAGTCGGCCTTTTAAAGCCCACGTGAGAAGTGGCTAATGGAGAAGGTGGAGCTCGTGGGGAGTGGAGGTGGTGGTCGCATGTGGCGGAGATGCCTGGAGTGGGTGAAGTGCACGGGAGCAGCGAAACGAGGGGTTGGGGAAGTGGTTATGTAGCGCACGTAGTCGGCGAAGGAGGGAGATCGAGAGGGAAGGTGCAGAAGGTGGGGGCAGCTTCTCCCGCAAGTAACGGGAGGTTGAAGAAAGAGTTTGGAGAGAGAGAGAAAAAGAAAGAGAGAAGAGAAGAGATTGGGTCGTTGATGAAATATCCTTTCATCTAACGGCCCAGGATGAAGGAGGGAGGTGGCATAAGTGGGTGAATGAGGAGCCGACACGTGGCGGCTCCAGGAGCGGCCACGTGTCGCTTCCAGAAAAATCCGCAACTAAATGCAAAGAAAATTCGAAAAGAAATAACAAAAGGGGTTGAATCAAAAAGTGGTCAACATGAAAGTCGCTCGTCTCGACGAGATCAACGACTTTCGTAAAGGGTCGAAAATCAAAAGAAGTCATCTGTAAAAAATGTATTTTTGGGTGGTACTTTATAGATATAAAATACCGCATTTTATCTTTTCTATTTTTTTGTCATTTTTAATTAAGAGAAAAATCAAAATAAAGTTAGAAAAAATATAAGAAGAATATTTACAACTTAATCTATTTTTTTTGGATTTTTAATAAATAAAAAGATAAAATGAAGGGCAAAACGATCAATATGTACAATATACATGTAGAGAGAGTTTCTATTATTATTATTTGTTTACGTATTGTGTTTCTATTTCATTCTTCTATTTAGACATCCATGTAATTTACCCTTAAGGCTTCTCCCTATATAAGAGAGCCTAGGGTTTTCTTATTCAATATAACAAAGACTCCCTTTCGTCTAACATGGTATCAGAGCCACCCTAGGGCTCTTTCCCTAACCCCCCACCCGCCGCCCACACCTTCTCTCCTCCCGAGCGGCGCCGCCAGCCGCCCCTGCGGCACCGCCAACCCCTCCCAGCCGCTGCTGCGGCGCCGCCAGCCCTCCCAGCCGCTCCTGCGGCGCCGCTAGCCGCTCCTGCGGCCTCCCCAGCCCTCCTGCGGCACCGCCGGGACCCCCCCAGCGCCAGCCAGGCCATCTAGCGGCACCCCCTGCCGCACCTAGAGCCCCAGCGGCAACTCCATCAGCCGCCGTAGGGGTTCCGTGGACTTCATCAACACTTAGGCGTCGTTCTCGAGGCCGTTCAAGGGCTATTTTGCTTCCTTGGAAGCGTGCCCTAGACCTTTCTTCCTCGGCTTTATGGATTTGAGTGCGTAAAGGTCTACACACGCACTCAAATCCGATGCAGTGGGTGTAGACATTCATCACATTGTCTACTCTCCCTTTGTCTTCTTCCGGCAGCAGTATGTCAGAATCGAAAGTCGATTTGCCCTCCACCGGCGCATTCAAAGGTCCGGCGCCGATAGTGAAGATGGACGGGTCTAACTATGAGTTATGGGCCATGCAATTCATGAGCCTCATGAAATCAAATGGTAAGAAACACATTCTTACCGAGGATGAGCCTGCGGAGAAGACAGGGATCTACGCCTCATGGGAGGCCGATGATGCTTATGCAAAGGTTTGGTTATCGGGTACGCTGACGATGGAGATAGCTAATGATGTCCTCCATCAGCCCACTGCTAAGGCGATGTGGGACATTCTTGCTGCTACATATTCGCAGGTGCAAAATGAGACAAAGATGTTGCAGCTTCAGCATGACATCTTTACGATGAAGCAGGCCGGCAGACCGCTCCACTCTCTATACACATCCCTGAGAGGGATGTTTGAGAAGCTCTACAGTACCATCCCTCTGACTGCTACTCCAGAGCAGCAGAAGACATTCCGGAACGCCACCATGGTGGGTGTTTTACTTGCTGCCCTAGACCCTGAGTATGACGCAGCACGGTCACAGATCTTAGCAGATGCAGTCATTCCTCCCGTGGAGGATGTATACAGGAGGCTCAGCCGTATCCCAGTTTCCTCCAGCTCTTCTACTCCACCCCCATCTGCGATGGCAGCTTCGCGTGGGAGAGGTGGACCATCCTCTTGGCGTGGCCGTGGACGTGGCCGTGGCTCTCAGGGAAGAGGCGGTCGACCTAGTCAGACGTGCTCATATTGTCACAGACCTGGACACTCAGAGGAGACATGCTACTCAAAGCATGGGTTCCCAGCATCGGCACGGGTTGCAGAGCATTCACAGTCTCCATTACCGTCTACTGCAGATCATAGATTTGACGAACTCGTGGCCCGTCTCCGTGATATTATGCCACAGTCTTCTGGTGATTCATCTGGTGGCTCATCTGATATTGCTGCCACAGCCTCAGCCAGTTCTTCCGCCGCTGCCAGTTCCTCAGGTAGATCTTCAGCGATCATTCCTTCACATGATATATCTGACTGGGTTATAGATTCAGGGGCTACACATCATCTGTGTCGAGATAAAGGTAGATTACAGGCCTACAGGGCTATTCCTCCAGGTCGCTCAGTGCAGATAGCAGATGGTTCCTATTCGCCCCTTGTTGGTCAGGGGGAGGTTTTCTTAACCTCCGCTATGCAGCTACAGAATGTCTTACATGCTCCTGAATTCTCACTGAATTTGTTGTCTATTAGTCAGATTACAAAGGATTTGAATTGTCGAGCTATATTTGACCCGTCTTCTCTCATTTTTCAGGACATACTCACGGGCAAGGTGATTGGCTGTGGCTCTGAGCAGAACGGTCTATATCGGTTGGTCCGGGAATCTTATGCTGGCATCTCCGCTCACTCTGCTGGTCCAGTCTCACCTTACATTTGGCACCTTCGTTTTGGTCACCTTCCACTCCAGAAAATGCGCCATCTTCTGCCTCAGATCTCGCCAAGTTCGTCGTTTCGTTGTGAAACCTGTCAGTTAGGAAAGCATCACAGGTCGAGCTTTCCAGGTCGTCAGAGTCGGAGCAGTAGCTCCCCTTTCGAGTTGTTACATATAGATATATGGGGTCCGAGTCGTGTTCCCGATCACCAGGGACACAGGTTCTATCTTGTGGTCGTAGATGATTTTTCTCGTGTCTCTTGGGTTTTTCTACTGAAGAATAAGTCTGAAGCAGGAGATGTTATTAAAAATTTGATTAATGAAGTGCAGAATGTTTTTTCTTCTTTAGTCAAATATGTTCGGACGGATAATGCGCTGGAATTTTGTACACGGTCTCTTTCTCAATTTCTATCATCAAAGGGAATTATTCATCAAACCACCTGTGCATATACATCCCAACAAAATGGTGTGGCGGAAAGAAAGCATCGCCATCTCTTGGACATCACTCGTACCTTATTGATTCAAAGTTGTGCTCCTATTTCCTTCTGGGGGGATGCTGTTCTTACTGCATGCTATCTGGTCAATCGAATGCCCTCCTCTGTCCTTGGAGAGAAGATACCCATCTCTCTTATCTTTCCTGATAAAGAGCTCTTCTCACTGCCACCTCGTGTCTTTGGTGCTGTGGCGTTTGTTCATCGCCTGTCTCCTGGACTTGACAAGCTCTCTCCAAGAGCAGTCAAGTGCGTCTTTGTTGGGTATTGCAGGACCCAGAAGGGATACCGGTGTTATGATCCTACTACCAACAGGTACTTCGTTAGTGCGGATGTCACCTTCTTCGAGTCGGTCATGTTCTTCTCGCCAGCCGGGGACAGAATGATACCATCCACCACCGCTGATGATATTTTGGTTCCACCACCACCTACCTGTCTTACTCCTGACTCGTCTCCTGTGTCAGTCCCTTTGCCAGCACCAACACCTCCACCTCCACCACCACCTCCACCTCCACCACCACCCATTCCTCGGAAAATTATATCACCATTTCCTATCCACTATACGCGTCGGTCAGGTCCCGCTCAGACAGCAGATCAGCCAATCACTGAGCCTCAGGTATGTTCAGATGATGTTTCTACTGACGGGTCAGGATCAGAACACATGCAGGATGACTCTTTACAGGTGGGCCAAGGTGATGATCTGGATGTTCCGATTGCTATTCGGAAACAGAGACGACAGTGTGCATCCTATCCCTTTGCTTCACAGGTTTCCTTCCACCGACTCACAGGTGATTTCCAGAGGTTTGCTACTGCCTTATCTTCTGTGGACATACCACGGACATACCAGGAAGCCTTGAAGAGTGAATGCTGGAGACTGGCTATGGAAGAAGAAATGGGGGCCTTGCAGTCCCGTGGCACATGGTCTTTGGTCCCTGCACCTCCTGATGCCTCAGTTGTCAGTTGCAAATGGGTCTTCACAGTCAAATACCATGCAGATGGCACATTGGATAGATACAAAGCACGTCTAGTAGCGCGGGGATTTACACAGACATATGGCGTTGATTACATGGATACATTCTCTCCAGTGGCGAGACACTCTACTCTGCGTATCCTCCTGTCTGTTGCAGTGGTCCGTGACTGGAGCATTTATCAGTTGGATGTCAAGAATGCATTTTTGTACGGAGACTTACAGGAGGAAGTCTACATGCAGCAGCCACCCGGGTTTACTGCTGAGGGGGAGACGCATATGGTATGTAGACTTCACAAGGCTATATATGGACTTAAACAGAGTCCACGAGCATGGTTCCAGAAATTGTCCAACATAATTGAGCAGCAGGGATTCAAGAGGTCCAATGCTGACCATTCGTTGTTTGTCCAGAAGACCTCGGCAGGTACGGTTGTCATAATGGTCTATGTGGATGATATTCTTGTTACAGGGGATAATGTTCAGGGCATAGCAAGGGCGGAGACATTCCTAGGTCGTCAGTTTGTTACAAAGAATCTTGGAACCCTAAGATATTTTCTAGGGTTGGAATTTGCTAGGAATGCGCATGGTTTGGTGATGACACAACGGAAGTACATTACTGACTTCCTGGTTGAGACTGGTATGGATGGGTGCAAACCATCAAGCATCCCCATGGACCCCAGCATGAAGTTATATGATGATGATACTGACGAAGTGGATAAGAGGAGATATAGAGAGATGGTGGGAAAACTCCTCTACATTACTATAACCCGTCCAGACATTGCATTTGCAGTTAGCCGGGTGAGTCAGTTTATGGAGCAGCCCAGACAGGTTCACATGGATGCTATACACATGATACTGAGGTATCTGAAGTCTACTCCTGGATTAGGGCTACTATTCAGAAAGGGTGCAGACTTATCCATCTCAGCGTGTGCAGACGCAGATTATGCAGGATGCCCTAAGGATAGAAAATCAACCTCAGGGTTTGCAGTCTTTGTTGGAGGCTCTCTGGTTTCTTGGAAAAGCAAGAAACAAACGGTGGTGGCAAGATCCAGTGCCGAGTCCGAATACAGGGCAATGGCCCAAGCCAGCACGGAAATGATGTGGGTTCGCTCTGTATTAGAAGATTTACATGTAGCTGTATCTCTACCTATGACGCTTCAGTGTGACAATCAGGCAGCTTTGTTCATTGCCAACAATCCAGCTTTTCATGAGAGGACCAAACACATTGAAGTTGACTGTCATTACACTAGGGATCTGATCCAGAGAGGATTGATATCCACGGCCCATGTTAGCTCAGGAGATCAGACGGCCGATGTATTCACCAAGCCATTGCTCAGAGGACCTTTCCAGAGATGTTCATCCAAGCTGAGCATGATCGATATCTATGCTCCACCTTGAGGGGGAGTGTAGAGAGAGTTTCTATTATTATTATTTGTTTACGTATTGTGTTTCTATTTCATTCTTCTATTTGGACATCCATGTAATTTACCCTTAAGGCTTCTCCCTATATAAGAGAGCCTAGGGTTTTCTTATTCAATATAACAAAGACTCCCTTTCGTCTAACAATACAAAAGGGACCCAAAACCCAAGTTTTGCACACGAGCTCTGATTTTAATGAAATTGGTCTCATTTTGAAGGTCTCTGAATGTATATTACTTTAAAAGTAAGTAGACCTAATTCCGAGGTTGTACGAGAGAGAGATGCACATTTTAAGGTTCATGGTTTCAAACTTGGATTGGGGCTTTATTGGTCAATTTTACAAGTTAGTATTTTTTTTGATATTTTTCCTTTATTAGTGTTAGTAATATATACACTATAGAGTTGGTTTTATTGGATTCAGAGTTAGTATAAAATATATACGTAAAGGGTATTTTAGCTAATATACAGGTGAATATTTACAAGTGAAATTGACTTCTTATTTAATGCAAATATGAATGCTAAAATGCAGATATTGTGCTTGCATGCATGAATGCTAATTATGCAAGATAAGGGGAAATATGCTGCTATTTACTCGGGAACAAAGCTCTATTTTCAACTTTTAGAGTGATGAATTACAGATTCATCAACCTCCTATACTTAAACCTTGCTCGTCCCCGAGCAAATGAAATGCAAGAGTGAAATGATTTTGGGTTCCATACCAAGGTCATGAACAAAAGTTGAAAATGGAGCTTGATTCGACCTTTGGATTAATTGTGTCGCGGAATCTTATTGAGATCTAAACTTAAGACCTAACAGACTTCAAGTTCCACAAGTCTTCTATTCAAGACGCCTCAACAGTCAGGTCAGAACAAATCCTCAGACGCAAATTTCTGATGACTATGATTCTTACTTGTACTGTATAAGTGTAAAATAGCTCTCCACATCAGAAATGGCTAAGAAGCAGCCTCCTCTAAGAAGGTAACTGTATTTCCCCAGTCCAGTAACTCTTTCCTCGAGGAGCGGGGTATTCCCTTCTAAGTTCAAGTGCGACCAGCTCAAGAGGAGGGGGTGGAGAAAAGAATGGACGGTAGCCAGTGTAGCTACCTATCCCGGGATGCCTGACCAGTGTAGCCAAGTCATCCAGCTGCAGACTTCTTGCTAATATACATACTCCGACAGGTATTTTTTTCTATCTGGCCCGTCTATTTTTTTTGAAGTTCTTGCATTTTTTCTCTTTTTTTTTCTTTTTTTTGAACTATATACAAGGTGCAGCATGTACATCAGGAGTTTTTCCTCTTGAGCCAGTATAGTATCCCTCTTTTGAAGCATTATTGCAACCCACAGTGTTCTGTCTTTAGACGTCAACACCACCAGACTAGGTAGAGATGCACTACCCTCCCTAGAGGACGGATGTTTCCACCCGTGTGCTACTCCAAGCTAGATGATTCTACTTCCTTACCACCTCGTCAATGAAGAGCTACGTGTATGGTGCTTGTCCAAGTTAGGTCATTATCTAAAAGAATCATGCGTGTGCACGAGATATTCTACTTAGAGTGATCAAGATGACATGTGAACATAGACTTGCGGATTCAAAGAATTAAGTCACTTGACCTGAGAAATCTTAACTCCAGTTCCTATAAGGTTCCTCTGAAATTAGGTGGATTAAGGCCAAATCAAGTCCATCCTCAATATCTACTCATAACTTGGTTCAGAACCCACTAGCTTTTCACCTTGCATATGCAAGATATGCAGATGAGATGCAGATGACATGCTATGTAGATGAATGAAATGCAAGACATTTTTTTTGAATGCAAGGATGATATGCAAGAGTAAATAAGAAGCCTATTTTTTGTTTTATTTTGTTTGTTGTGTTTTTTTTATTTTCAAAACTTTGGTATACCTCCTATGTTACAACAATATACAAGAGTTCTACAATTATTATACAAATTATACAAGTGTTATACAATATACAAGTATTATTTTTTTCAATTTTTTACAAAAGTTTTACAAGTATTATACAAAAAAATTCAATTTTTACCCACCCGTAATTATTGCAAAATATTTATAGAAATACACGAAAATACGCGAAAGTACGAGCTATGGGTAAAGTATATATGTAATATATACACACCCCCCTATACTTAGCGCGTGCTATGTCCTCAGAGCACGAAAAGCGAGGAAAAAGGCGTAGCTCGTGCTAAGCGTAGGAAAGCTAAAATAACAAAAATGTAGAAGTCGCTCCGCCCCCTTATACTTAGGCTCTGGCAGCCTAAGTGTAGAAGAAGATCAAAAATGGGGCGGGCGAGGTTAAGAGGGGAAATGGAGGAGTATATACACGGCGGGTATCGATTCCCCCTATACTTAGGCTCTAGTCAGCCTAAGTATAGGACAGAGTGAGTGTGAGAACCGATGAGATCTAGAGAATATACAGCGAATGGTGAAGAGACTCGGGTCACTCTCCCCCCTATACTTAGGATCTATTCATCCTAAGTATAGCCATAAATGAAATGATATGGAGCCGGGGCAAGTGATTCGAATCACTGGGGAGGGAGGGAAAGAAAATATATACAAGGAAATTGAGAATATACATGGATCAAGAAGGTTTGTGACGAACCTTCTTGCGGGAGCGAGGAGGTAAGGAATATACAAGTGTGTCGCTGTCGGAATCGTCCTCAGATGAATAGTAGTGAGGTGAAGGGATCGTCCAACGAGGGTCGACACATGGCTGCTTGCTTAGATACGGCTTAAGAACAACCAAACTGAGCTCACTCATATAAATCACCTTATCCGGACCCGATGAGGATTCCTCTGATAATTCCTTCTCCGGAATGTTGAAGGAAATTTTCTTGGTCGGTTTTCTAGAACCTGAATCATTGAGAGCGTGATGAGAGCAACGCGCCTTGAGAGGTTCGGGGGAACACCTCGAGGAATCAATTCTCGACTTCCTCTCACTAGATAGCCGACTAGAAGAGGGAGCAACCATGTTTTTTATGTGGAGTCAATTTAGTCTTGGTGGTTTCCTTCGAAGGTCCAGGATGTGGTGCGGTGTTGACAAATAGTTCCTCATCAGACGAGTCACCATATAGATTAGAATATTCTTGAAGGGTCAGCACGCGTCTCGAGAAGGTGCCAGTGATCTCAGTTGGCTTGTCATTATTGAGCTCATGTGTCGGATCATCAAAATGGCCAAGACAATCAACAAAGATCGTTTCCGACTCAATGGTAGCTTCTGGTCGTGAGTCCTCCTTAGAAGCTGTCACGGTGGTGGTGCAAGCAGTTGATGAAGTGGAGGTGTGGGGAGTCTTTGATCCAACGGTCGTCCGGATAGTCGATCTCTCAGGTGTAGTAGAGAGGTGAGACTCATCTTCCTCTCGATGGTAACGACTGTCAGCGGATGTGCGGGACACCTTGGAGTAAAGTGTATCAAAAAATAGGTAAGGTCGAAGCGCTACCAATGCTGAAAAATCGATCTCCCGAGTCTCGCAATCTATAGTCGCCTTAGTCAAGGCTAAGAACGGCTTCCCGAGAATAATCGGAGATTGGGTAAACTCTCCTCGGTACTCAATATCAATGATCGTGAAGTCCACCTGGAGTAGAGCACCTTGGAAAGTAACGATGACTGAAATGTTTCCTCTCGCCCGTTTGATAGATCGATCAGCCAACTGAACGATCTCTCTTGACTTTCTGATTGGCCTGAGTTTGAGCTTGTCAAACACAGAGGTTGGGAGGTTATTTATCGGTGAGTCATCATCGATTCTCGCATGGGTAAAGATAGTGTCTTTGATTTCACATTCAACTCGGGGCAACCGCTTCACTCTGCGGCTCTTGATCTTTCTCCCCGTCGCTAAGGAGGTGGCCATAGACACTATGTATTTTTCAGTCCTTGTCCTCTTATTGCCCGACCTCTTGGGCATCAATTTACTTCTAACAAATCGTTTAAGGTCGGGAAAGCGATCTATGGCCTTTATTAAGGGAAGATTAAAAATCAATTCTTCATCGAGTGCTTCCCTTAGGGCAGGATCTAAAATTTTTAAGTCATTTTCATTTTCTATTTTTATGGATTTTTCTGATTTTTCAATTTTTGGTCTTTTTGGGATTTTCAATTTTTTTGGTGTTTTTGGTGGATGAATGATCAGACTCTGGATCAGAAGGCAAGGGGTTAGTAGAAGAGGGAGATAGAATGAACTCCAGCTGTACATGATGTGCGGGTTTTCAAATGTTCGCTCTGTTTTCAACCTCAAAACTACTTATTTCATTCTCCACTTTCATACTCAGACTGGCAGAAATTGAGTGCAATATTTCCATGACATCTCTCAATTTGTTACCTAATATTTCATTTTTCGTTATAAGTCGAGAAATGTCTTCCTCCATAAAATTCTCATTACAAATCATGGGAGAGTTTTGCTCAATTGGAGGAGACTGCTGAGATGTTGGGGTTTCATACTCAACGTACCTAGACTCTGGCATGTAATGCTGGGTTGAGTATGGACCATCAAAATGGTAAATATTGGTCGGAGCCTCATATGATGAAACGGGGACTGATAAGTCTAACTCATGAGTCCAATCTTGTGAATGTATAGGCTCTCCGAATGAAGGGTGATTAATGGAAGCTTGATCACTAAAGTCAATCAAGTCTGGGAAATCATGATGTGCAAGCATCTCCATTCGACTTGTTCGATCGACCATGTTATGCCCTAAGGTCAAGTCGGGATGCGTATATGTAAATTGTTGTCTGGTCCCTACTTGAGGTGAGAATGAAGTATGTGGGGGCATATAATTTTGCCAATCATCTATCTCAGCAGTGGCTTACTCTTCATTCAATTCTTTGATTCCTGCAAGCTCTCGAGAATAAGGACAGTCAGCCCAAGATGGAAGTGGATTCGGAGTATTGGAATATGGAGTAGGTGAGAAATGCGAAGAAGTGGAGAAGTCGATCGGAGTTCTGACGTCATAATCGGGTTGAGGTGGAGCCGACCACGGGTAAGGGTCTCCCGTGGGTGGCAGAGGATACATGGAAGAAGGTGAAGGTGAAGATGAATGGTATATGATCGAGGAGGAATGACCAGAGGTCTCAGGGTATGGGGACCAATATCCCGACATCTTGAAGAGGAAATGATGAAGATTGAGGCAGAATATGCAATTACACAGGATAACAAACACGGACAAACACAAAGACAAACGCAAGAGCAAACCTCGAGTTCACACTCAACACGGTGAAGGACTCGAAACGGAGTCCGATTGATCTGGTTGATATTAAGTGTGAATTTTCAGACAAGTAGCAAAGGTTACGTGGCTTATAGGGAAGTCGGCTCAAAGCCGGATGCGTCTCCCTTGTTTAACCTGTCGCCTTAGATACCAACGGTCCTTCCTTTCTTCGTTCTTATCCCAAGTTGATGGATTCAAAGACCTACCCTTGTCTACCTGCAAGCAGGCGGAGGATGACAAGGCCGGAACTTCACCCCGGGGGGTTACTGGCAACTTGTCGCGAAGTACCGCAATTTCGCCCCTATCTACCTGAGACAGGCGGAGGCTACTTGGTACTAGTCAGTGAACCTGAATAATTCAACTTGTGATATTTGCTAGGATCAGTCGGAACGTGATATGGAAGGCGGGGATTTGGGCTCTGCCTTAAGGTGTTCACACACACTTAAGTACCCTCACTCAGCCTAAAAACAAGGTCGGGGTTAATCTCCCGCAAACAAGGATTAATTTTAGTCAATTTTTTTTGGTCCAATTCAATTGGCAGTCCCAATTTTAGAGATTAGTTGTCACTGATATTAATCCACACAAACAATCACGTCTACCGTCCAGTCTCAATTCCTTTATCCTAGGTTAGAAAACCGAGAGAGAGAGAGAGAGAATCAGAAAAAGCCGATGCATTCGAGAAAACGATGATTAATGCTTGAGTAAGAATATTTACAATGCCTCCAGCTCTCTACAATGCGGGATGCAATACTGAATTGAAATTTTTATACTAAATGGAATGCAATCGAGAAAAGCCGCTCCTAGACAGGCAGTTTTATTAGCGAGTGAAGAACGAATTGAATTTGACTAAGTCCTGCGGTCTAAGTGCGTCTTTTAAGTGCGAAGTGTGGTCTAAAATTTTACGAACACAAACAGTTCCTCAAATAACTCTAAGAGCCGCAAGTGCAGGTCCTATTCTACGTAAAGCAACCACACAGCACACGGGGACACGTTTTATTATGACTTATACGCGCGAGATCCCAAACGGGAACCGCTGTAAATGCAGACACTTTTTTACAAGTTAACAAAAAAGAAAATCTTTCTGGTGTCTCAACAACCGACTTGATCCTCGAATCGTCGGCCTCTGATGCACTTCGAGATGCGTAGACTTCAAGAAAGCCGCTCCAAGTCCACCGGGTCCTCGCACAAAAAGATAAAAATGTCAGAGAGAGAAAATAAATCGAAAAATAATTTAAAAATAGAATAATTACAAGATGGTTCGGGAATCAGATTACCCGAAAGAGTGGAAAACGTAAATCTAATTTTCTAAAATGATCCTAAGCCGTTTGCCTCCCTGGCAACGACGTCATTTTGAACAACGTCTTACTACCCTTGTTAATTTAATCAAATTAATGGTCAAATTAATCGTCGTGTCGTTCGTTGCAGTCGGATAATAAGAGCTAATAAAAAACCACTTTCAGTTAAAGTCAAATTAATTTCAAGCGGCAATTTTTTTTTACTTTGGCAAGCCCAAGGTCGAACTCAGGGAGGCAGCTGTTACTTAGGTAGATTTTAAGCAAATTTCCAAGGTCGTATTTTCAGAAGGTCATTTTTTGGTATTTTTCAATTTTTATGCGAAGACATGCAAAAATCGGGCCAGCTTACAAGTTATTTTAGAAAAGTGATCAAATCAAGTCCAAAAATTATGAAACTTGGCCAGATTGTGAAATGTGATGAAATTAAGCTACACTAATTTTTTTGGAATTTTCTGACACTTTATGAATTTACTGTGAATTAAATATGTATGCAGGGTGACTTTTGCAATTTTAATTTTAATAAATACCAAACGTCAATATTTTGCAGAAACTAAATTATCCTAGGTAGGTCTATCTAAGAGACATCCAGAACAACTTTTGATTCTTATAATACTGAGTGAGGAATTAGTTAAAAATGAATTACTCAAATCATCATTTAATTTATTGCTACCTAGATATGCGTGCGAATGATGCAATTTTTGGGCACTGTGTAGAACTACTTAGACGCTACCTATTATGATTTTCTCTCAATTTTTAGAGCATCGATTAATTTAATAATCCATTATTGAAAGATAGTGGGCAAAATATGTTATTTTCTCCAAAAATGAATTATATTAAATAAAGCATTGCTCATAAACAATTCGACAAGCATCAACGAAGATAAAGCATAAGATATTCTACAAGATGCAATTTTTGGAATTTAAAAATGAGGCTAAATGATTGTGCAAACACAGGGATATGAATGCAATACAGAAATAAAATTGATTAAAGAAATATGCTTACAAGACGTTTATGCGATTATCAGAACTTGCAAGGGCATGAATGTAAAAGTCCCAGATAGGGAGTGTGCTTTTCACGTGAGACTCTGGAGGCGGGGATAAACGAGCAAATTGCGAAGAGCGGAGGGCCTCGGTTGTGATTTCTCCACCAGGGCACGTGCGAAGCACGTGCCTGCTTGAAGGGGGCTTAGGCGTAGGCGTGATTTCCTTGGAAGGCTGGCGGTTCTGCTCGAGCAAAGGAGGCCGGTATCGTGAGTAGAAGTAGCAGCCAAGGGGGTAGCAGCTCGGGCAACGTATCGTATGAACAGCTGGGGTTTGGCGATGGTGATGCTGGAGGAGGTCTCCGGCGGCTGGCTGGCGGCGGGAATCCCCGCGCTGGTGGCAGCGGAGCTCTGGACTAGATGGGCACTCGTGTGCGGGGCTGGCGGCACCCACCTGGGAGTTGGTGGAGCGTGACCACCACGGCCGTAGGGGGCTGGGCACGACAGTTAATGGAACTCCTCCGCGAGTTGCTGGAGAGGGTTGAGCCCCACGCGCATGCACCTGCTGAGGGAGGTGCACGGCGGCGCGGACCTTGCAGGAGGCAGAGGAGGGTGTTGCAGGTTGCTGGGGTGCGTCCACGGGCTGGAGGCGAGGGCGTCCAGGTGGCTCTTCGTGATGGAGCGAGCTGGTGGCTGCAGGCAGCGTTGTAGGTTGCCGGTGTGAAGTGCAGGTTGCGGACGTCTGGAGGTGGCGATGGTCGTGCGATGGTGCTTCACACAAGGTGGTGGCACGTCCGCAGAAGTGAAGGGGCGGAGGAGAAACGTCGATGTGGTTGGATGGTAGCAGGCGGAGGTCGAGAATATGATGGGAGGAGAGAGAGAACGTGGGGAGGGGGAAAAAATAGGGGATTTCACAATATCCCCTGTTTTGCATGCATTTGTTTAGCGGGCCTAAATGTTTGATTAATCGGTTGACGAAATTGCACCAAAAAATTCAAGAAAAATCACCATTGCATTCGCAACATGTGATTTATTCGTGGAAACACAATTGGTTAGATCATTTGATGAGTGGATGCGGGTGAATCGAGGAGAGAGAAGTGTAGGAAGAAGAAAGAAGAAGACGATAGATAAGAAGCAAGAAACATGGGAGAGGAGGAAGAATAGTTTAGTAGAATAAGAAGGAAGAAGAAGTGCTTTACCTGGAGGTGGATTCGAATGCCTGGGAAGGGAAGCTTGAGGCTTCCTGATTCTCGCTCAAAGCCGCGGCGAGGCTGAGCTTAGTAGCTCCGGTTAGGTGGCTACAACGGTGATGAGATCACCGGATCTCGCCTGGCAAGTACCTGTTGTTGCTCTATGATGAGGGCTCTCACTCGCTGTCACCGAGTAGAGGACGGAACTCGGGTTTTTGCGCTTAAGATGGCGGATCGGGAAGCCGCTGGAGGTAGTCAGCCTTTTAAAGCCCACGTGAGGAGTGGCTAATGGAGAAGGTGGAGCTCGTGGGGAGGAGTGGAGGTGGTGGTCGCATGTGGCGGAGATGCCTGGAGTGGGTGAAGTGCGCAGGAGCAGCAGAACGAGGGGTTGGCGAAGTGGTTATTTGGCGCACGTAGTCGGCGGAGGAGGGAGATCGAGAGGGAAGGTGCGGAAGGTGGGGGCAGCTTCTCCCGCAAGTAACGGGAGGTTGAAGAAAGACTTTGGAGAGAGAGAAAGAAAGAGAGAAGAGAAGAGATTGGGCCGTTGATGAAATATCCTTTCATCTAACGGCCCAGGATGAAGGAGGGAGGTGCCATAAGTGGGTGAATGAGGAACCGACACGTGGCGACTCCAGGAGATGCCACGTGTCGCTTCCAGAAAAATCCACAACTAAATGCAAAGAAAATTCGAAAAGAAATAACAAAAGGGGTTGAATCAAAAAGTGGTCAGCACGAAAGTCGCTCGTCTCGACGAGATCTATAACTTTCGTGAAGGGCCGAAAATCAAAAGAAGTCATCTGTACAAAATGTATTTTTGGGTCGTACTTTATAGATATAAAATATCGCATTTTATCTTTTCTAATTTTTTTGTCATTTTTAATTAAGAGAAAAATCAAAATAAAGTTAAAAAAAATATAAAAAGAATATTTACAACTTAATCTAATTTTTTTGGATTTTTAATAAATAAAAAGACAAAATGAAGGGCAAACCGGTCAATATGTACAATATACAAAAGGGGCCCAAAACCCAAGTTTTGCATACGAGCTCCGATTTTAATGAAATTGGTCTCGTTTTGAAGGTCTCTGAATGTATATTACTTTAAAAGTGAGTAGACCTAATTCAGAGGTTGTATGAGAGAGATATGCACATTTTATGGTTCATGGTTTCAAACCTGGATTGGGTTTTATTGGTCAATTTTACAAGTTAGTATTTTTTTTGTTATTTTTCTTTTATTAGTGTTAGTAATATATACACTATAGAGTTGGTTTTATTGGATTCGGAGTTAGTATAAAATATATACATAAAGGGTATTTTAGCTAATATACAGGTGAATATTTACAAGTGAAATTGACTTCTTATTTAATGTAAATATGAATACTAAAATGCAGATATTATGCTTGCATGCATGAATGCTAATTATGCAAGATAAGGGGAAATATGCTGCTATTTACTCAGGAACAAAGCTCTATTTTCAACTTTTAGAGTGATGAATCACAGATTCATCATTGCTCCTCCGTCATCTTTTTCTCATATGCCAAGGTTTGCCAATTGCTCTATTTAGCTCTGAATCTCTCTTTTTTTCAACAGCAACGATTGTTTTTTTTAGATTCTCCAGCAAAAGCTCTATTTTTTACATTAATTCATAACTACATGTATATAGAATAAATTACATGTGTTTATCTTAGATCATTTTAAGAATAAAATGAATATAGATGTCGGATTTGCATGGAATTTTATAACTGTTGGGAAAAATGAACGACTTGTTTATTCCATAAGCCCTAGGCTCTCTTATATAGGAGAGTAGCCTATGGGTAAATTACATAAAGCATACAACTGAAAATAAAAGGGATTTTATCACTTGTGCCCCTCCGAGATATCGCAATATCAGTTTTACCCCTATCTTTTTGGTAATATCAGTTATGCCCCTAACTTCTTGCTCCGTCACCAGTTGTGCCCTTCCGTCAGATTGACCGTCAAAAAATTAAAATAACCATGGTTTATTCAAACCATGGTGTGGTTAAGAAGGGTATTATGGTCCATACCCTTCTTCATCTTCTGCCTCCTCCATTTGCTCTTCTTCCTTCTCTTCATAATTTCTCTCTCTTACTAACACCTTCATGCATCCATCAAATCTCTAAAATTTTTACATTTCCACGGACATATCACTCGTTACGGATCAAACGATGAATTTTATTGAATTTTTGGATGACTTTTTATTAATCAATTAGTCAAAAATTTATCAAAATTTAACAAAAAAAACTCAGCTCCAGTTTCAGCCACAGGCGGAGGAGGAGGGCGGAAGGGCTCGGAGGAGGCGCGGGGGCCGGAGGAGGGGTAGGCGAGGGGGCGGCGCGTTCAGGGGGAGGGAGAGGTGAGGGCAGGGGACGGGGGGAGGTCGGGGCGGCGGGGCAGCAGGGGTGGGGGAGGTCGGGGCCGCAGGGGGTGGGGGAGGTCGGGCGGAGGGGCGACAGGGGGTGGGCGAGGTCGGGCTGGGAGGGTGTGCGGGAGGTCGGGCGGAGGGGCGACAGGGGGTGGGGGAGGTCAGGGCGGAGGGGCGGGGGAGGTCGGGCGGCAGGGGGTGGGGGAGGTCGGGCTGGGAGGGGGGTGCGGGAGGTCGGGGCTGGGAGGGGGGTGCGGGAGGTCGGGGCTGGGAGGGGGGTGCGGGAGGTCGGGGCTGGGAGGGGGTGCGGGAGGTCGGGGCTGGGAGGGGGTGCGGGAGGTCGGGGCTGGGAGGGGGTTGCGGGAGGTCGGGGCTGGGAGGGGGTGCGGGAGGTCGGGGCTGGGAGGGGGGTGCGGGAGGTCGGCGTTGGGAGGGAGATCGGGGCAGGGGCGGGGCCTGCGGGCTGGAAGGAGGTGCGGCGAGCTCGAGGCGGAGCTGGCGGCGCGGGGCAGGGGCGGGGGCAGAAAGGGAGGAGGAGGAGGTGGAGGAGGAGGAAGAAGAGGATGGGGAAGAGGAGGAAGAAGAAGATGAGGAGGAGGATGTAAAATGACCTCTTAACTTTTTTTAAAAATTATTTCCGCCTATGTCCTCAAAGTTAACGTCCGTTTGCACTGTGGATGGACGGTAACTAACCCGAGGGGCACAAGTGAAAAAATAACAAGAATTGAGGGGCACAACTGATATTACCAAAAAGATAGGGGCATAACTGATATTGCGATATCTCGGAGGGGTACAAGTGATAAAATCCCAAAATAAAAATAACGAAGGGATACAGGCACTACTCTATATGCGTCAACACTCCCCCTCAAGATGGAGCATAGATATCAATCATGCTCAGCTTGGACGCACACTTCTGGAATGGGCCTCGAAGTAATGCCTTGGTAAATATATCAGCAGTTTGATTCTCTGAGGTGACATGAGATGTAGCAATGAACCCCTTCTGAATCATGTCACGTATGTAGTGACAATCAACCTCAATATGCTTGGTCCTCTCATGGAAGGCTGGGTTGTTTGCAATGAACAAGGCTGCCTGATTATCACATTCCAACTTCATAGGAAGCGGTATATCAAGACATAGATCTGTAAGTAGAGCTTTCACCTACATCATTTCTGTGCTAGCCTGGGCCATAGCCCTGTATTCAGATTCAGCACTGGATCTAGCTACCACTGTCTGTTTCTTGCTCCTCCACGAGACTAGAGCATCTCCAACATAGACTGCAAATCCTGAGGTGGACTTCCTGTCCTTGGGGCATCCTGCATAGTCTGCATCAGCACACGCTGTGATAGAGATCTCCTTTCCCTTCTTAAATAGCAAGCCTGCACCTGGAGATGATTTTAGATATCTCAGAATCATGTGTATTGCATCCATATGGACCTGACGTGGTAGCTCCATGAACTGGCTCACGCGACTCACTGCAAATGATATATCAGGTCTAGTGATCGTGACATACAGTAGTTTGCCTACCAGTTCTCTGTACCTTCTCCTGTCCACCTCCTCTATGTCATCATCATAGAGCTTCATGCTGGGATCCATTGGTGTCATAGCAGGCCGACACCCAAGCATACCTGTTTCACTCAATAGATCTGTAACATATTTCCTCTGCGACATTACTAATCCATATGGATTTCTAGCAAACTCCAGCCCCAGAAAATATCTAAGGACTCCCAAGTCCTTGGTGACAAATTCGGTTCCCAGTTTTTCTTTCGCCTGCTTTATGCACTGCTCATCATCTCCTGTAATCAAGATGTCATCAACATAAACCATGATTACAATGATACCTCTAGCAGTCTTCTGTACAAACAAGGAATGATCAGCATTGGAGCGTTTGTATCCATGTTTCTCGAAGAGATCTGAGAGCTTCTGAAACCATGCTCTGGGGCTCTGCTTAAGGCCATAGATAGCCTTATGTAACCTGCATACCTTGGAACACTCCCCCTCAACAGCAAAACCAGGTGGTTGTTGCATATAAACTTCTTCCTGCAAATCTCCATATAGGAATGCATTCTTCACGTCCAGCTGATGGAGCGGCCAGTCTCTAGCAACTGCAACTGACAACAAGATCCGTAGAGTGGAATGACATGCCACAGGCGATAATGTGTCAAGGTAATCCACCCCGTATGTCTGTGTAAAGCCACGTGCAACAAGACGCGCCTTGTACCTGTCAATAGAGCCATCTGCATGCTTCACTATAAACACCCATTTGCAGCTCACCGGGTTGACATCTGGAGGTATAGGAACCAAACTCCAAGTTCCTCTGGACTGAAGTGCCGCCATTTCTTCCTCCATTGCTAGCCGCCATCTACTATCCTGCAGAGCATCTTGATGATTTCGTGGAATATCTACAGCTGACAGTGCCACAACAAATGACCTGAAATCTCCAGATAGCCTCTCAAAAGACACGGATGCTGATAATGGATATGTAACACAGCTCCTCTTCGACTTGCGTAGAGCAATGGGAACATCTAAATCAGTTGTAGTCTCACCTGGCCCCTGCAACATATCCTGCTCAGAAATATCGTCAGATCCATCAACAGTAATATTTTCATTACATACCATAGGCGAGCTAGTAGACGAGTCATGACAATGAGCGGGAGGAGGCCTGCGGGTATAATGGAACGGTAGCGGTGAGATAGGTGGTGGTGGTGGTGGTGGTGACGACATATGAGGTGGTGGTGCTGGTGACGGCATCTGAGGTGGTGGTGTCATGTATATGGCATCAGTAGATATAGGTGGTAGCTGCTTGTCTCCTGAGGCTGAAAAATACATAACAGATTCAAAAAATGTAACATCTGCACTGATCATATACCGCCGACGCAGAGGATCAAAGCACTTGTATCCCTTTTGAGTTCTGGAGTACCCAACGGAAACACACTTGACAACCCTAGGAGAGAGCTTGTCAGTACCAGGCGACAACTGATGGACAAATGCAACCGACCCAAACACACGAGGAGTAAGAGTGAACAGATCCTTGCCAGGATGAATGAGGGGAAACGGAATCTGTTCATTCAAGACAAAAGAAGGCATACGATTGATTAGGTAACATGCAGTGAGAACTGCATCACCCCAGTAGGAGTAGGGAACATGACTCTCTATAAGGAGTGATCTTATGACATCAAGAAGGTGACGGTGTTTCCTTTCAGCAATTCCGTTCTGTTGAGATGTATGAGCACCAGATGTTTGGTGAACAATCCCTTTTGAGGAGTAATAATTGGCAAGAACATTGGTGCACAATTCTAAAGCATTATCACTTCTCACAAACTTCAAAGATGTGGAGAAAATATTTTGTATTTCATTCAAAAAATGGATAATGATATTTCCTGCTTCAGATTTATTTTTCATCAGAAACACCCATGACACTCTAGAAAAATCATCCACAAATACTATATAAAATCTGTGTCCCTGATGATCAGGTACACGACTCGGACTCCAGACATCAATATGAAATAACTCGAACTTGGAGGTACTACTCCGACCTGGACGACTGGGAAAGGACGACCTGTGATGCTTTCCCAACTGACACGCCTCACAATGAATAGGTGTGTGAGGAAGACCGTAAGGTAACACTTGACGCAACTTCTGAAGCGGTAAATGACCAAAGCGCAGATGCCACAATAAAGTAGATACTTGTCCAGAAGGAGAGGATGAGGTTCCAGCAAATGGGGTCTGATTCAGGCGGTAGAGGCCTCCTTGCTCATAGCCACGACCAATCACGTTGCCCGTATGGATGTTCTGAAAAATTAAAGAAGATGGATCAAAAATTGCCCGACAATGTAGATCCTTCGTAATCTGACTAATTGACAACAAATTCATTGAAAAATCAGGTGCATGTAGCACATTCTTGAGCTGCATAGAAGATGTCAATCTAATCTCCCCCTGACCAATAATGGGGGAATGTGTACCATTGGCAATTACTACTGTCCGTCCTGGAGGGATCTGAGTGTATCCTGTAAGTAGACTCTGGTCGCCACATAGGTGATGTGTAGTGCCCGAGTCCATAATCCATGGTAATGTATCTGATCTACTACTGTTGAGTGCAAGTATACTACCTGAAGCACTGGTAGACGCAGAGGCAGAAGCAGCGGCATCAGAATGACTCTCTGTAGTCGGTGCTGGACCAGATGGTGGAATACCCCCTCAGACGGGCAACTAGATCGTCGAACCGTTGATCCAAAGTAGCAGCAGATGGAGGCTCTATCTGCTCAGCATCTCGTGCGGATGCAGGAAATCCATGCTTCGAGTAGCATGTGTCTTCATTGTGTCCAACTCGGTGACAGTAGGTACATGTTGGCCTAGTGCGGCCACCTCTTCCACGAGGTCCACGTCCACGGCCCTGGTGATGAAATCCGCGACCTCTGTTGGCTGCTATGGTTGAAGAATTCTGACTCGCAGCCGTGGAAGAAACTGTGATCCGACTCAATCTATGAAAAGCTTCCTCCATGGGAGGAATAGTAGAGTCAGCCAAAATCTGTGATCATGTCGCCTCATACTCTGGATCGAGTGCAGCCAGGAACACACCCACCATGGTCGCGTTCCTGTATGTCTTCTGTTGTTCTGGCGTGGTTGTAAGAGGCATGAAGCTATAGAGCTTCTCGAACATCCCTCTCAGTGATGTATAGAGAGAATGTAAAGGGCGACCATTCTGCTTTATTGTGAATATATCATGCTGAAGTTGCAAAATCTTTGTCTCGTTCTTCGCCTGAGAGTATGTTGCCGCCAGAATATCCCACATATCCTTGGCTGTGGGTTGATGTAGGATGTCATTGCAATTTCAATAGCCAACGTACCAGATAGCCAAACCTTGGCATATACATCATCAGCCTCCCAAGAGGCATTGACTCCAGTCTTCTCAACAGGCTCAGGTTCAGTAAGGATGTGCTTCTTGCCTGTTGACTTCATCATGCTCATGAACTGCATTGCCCATAGTTCATAATTTGTACCATCCATCTTTACTATAGGCGCTGGACCACGAAAGGCGCCAATAGATGGGATATCTGACTTGTTTTCTGACATCTTGGATACTGAAGACTGGAGTGATTGACCAATGATGATCTTCGTCTACAATGACATTGACGGGTTTAGTTGCACGTGTAGACCTCAAGGAACTAAACCCATGAGGATGATTTTCTGCGCTTTAGGGCTGGACACGTGCACGCGTACAGGAGGTACACGCGCTGGCGCACTGGTCGCGCGCTGGAAGTGCAGTTCACGCGCACTGGTCGCACGCTGGGCTGGTGCAGTTCACGCGCACCAGGGGATGCTACGGGAGATGCGCGCACTGGAGATGCACGCTACAGCGCTGCTCAGAGATGCATGGCACGTTCGCGCACAGGCGCAGGGAACGCGCAAGGAGGAGGCGCTACAGGCGCTACAGCGCGCAAGGGGCTACGCGCACAGCGCACAGCGCACAGGCCCAGGGAGCGCACAGTGCACGCGCACAACGCAGAGGCCAGCGCACAGCGCAAAGCGCGCACGGAGGAGGCGCAGTGGCGCAGTGGCGTTGGAGTACCGGCGCTGGAGCGGCAACGGCGAGCGCTGGCGGCGCCGATGAGATGGAGAGAGAAGGAGAGGCCGGCGAGTGGGGTGGGGTAGGGTCAGGGTTTCGAGAACTCCGGTCTAGGACCGTCGCTCTGATACCATGTTGGGAAAAATGAACGACTTGTTTATTCCATAAGCCCTAGGCTCTCTTATATAGGAGAGTAGCCTATGGGTAAATTACATAAAGCATACAACTGAAAATAAAAATAACGAAGGGATACAGGCACTACTCTATATGCGTCAACAATAACTGCACGGTACAAATTACATATATTTAATTTTAAATAGTTGAATTTTTTAATACTTGACTTTGAGTAGACAAATACAACATTTACTAAAGTAAGAAGGTTCGTGGCTGTGTTTACTAACCGGGTTACACTTCCAAAAAAAGGTTACCTTTTAATTTGGATAAGGATATCTACCATTTTTTCTATCTTCAATCAATTTACAACATTTGTTACTCTCTCCACAGTTAACTTAACATCTTTATCTTTTGGAAATGGATGACTTTTGGAAATGCTTTGGTCGATATCACATTATACAAAAAAGTCTTCACTTCATATTTCTTCTATGTTATATTTTTTAAAACATAAATATCTAATGTTTGAAATTATTATTATATTTTAATTATTTTTTTAATTAAAACAATGGAAACTGCATATACTTCCGCATATACTTCCGCCTACCCGCTTACTCACTCCAAATCGCCTGACCAAACGAATATCCCATGCCGACTTTCTGAACCTTGCTTTTTTCGGATCTAAAAAGTGTATGGATGCTTTGATCCTGTCATGCAAAAGTATTATGTCAGTATTAATGTCACACTCTTTGAGTATGTCATGTACTTTTCTTCCACTGGTGACATGATATTACCTTCCGAGTTTAACGAGGAGGTTTGCATTCCATCTTCGCAACCTACCTCTATTACGCCCCATGAGGTACAAACTTTGCCTCATGTATATATTTGCAGACCCATTATTACTCGACCCCCATGCTCATGTGCATTCCCCAACATCATGCACGCCCCGGTTAAATTCTGAACACATGGTTTCCATTGATGGCACTATTGATTTTCCTGTAACATGAGACTATAGAGGACGCAAGTGCAATCATGAAATTGCTATACATGAGGTAGATCCTTCAAAGGGTTTTGACCAACCCATTATACTTCAAAAGAGGAGGCGTATATGTATTACATATCCTTTCTCAGGACATATTTTACCAGACATATATCATAGGACTTTAGGAAGTTTATGGTGGCATTATCAGTTGTTACAATCCTACGCACATATCAGGAATCTGTGAAGGATGGCACTGATATCTAGCTATGGAGGAAGAAATGGTTGTACTACAGTCAAGATGCACGTGGAGCTTGGTTATGCCCCAACAAAGGCTTATGTGGTTGGTTACGAGTGGGTTTATATAGTGAAGCATAGAGCGGATAACAGTGTTGACTGCTGCAAGGCCAAGATTATGGCATTTTGGTTCACTTAGATATAAGTTGTGAATCATTTCTCTCATTTGACACGCCACTCTACCTTACAGGTCCTCCTTTCTGTTGTAGTATTGAGAGAGTAGATGCTCTCCCAACTTGATGTCAAGAATGGCTTTCTGTATGGAGACTTGCAGGAGGAAGTTTATATGCAGCAACCCCCTAGGTCGCTGCTGAGGTGTGTTAGAAGATATGCAGACTCCATAAGAATATTTATGACCTTAAGCAAACCCCGAGAGCATGGTTCGAGGAAGCTCTGGGGCCTGATACAACAACATGGCTTTAAGAGATCAACTACAGATCAGTCGCTCATTATACATTGGACATCATGAGATATTGTCGTTATTTTGATTTATGTTAACGACATTATCATTACACGAGGTGATCTACAGGGGATCAGTGAAGGTCCTATGTATGACTATCATGAGACCAGACATCTCGTTTGATGTGAGCAAAGTTAGCCATTTTATGGAGCGTCCAAGTGAAGCACATATGGATGCAGTCTCCATGATCCTAAGACATCTGAAATCTTCGCCAGGTACACGGTTATTCTTATGCAAAGGGACATCCCTTGAGATCACAACATGTGCAGATGTTGATTATGTATGATGCCCTTAAAGATAAGAAGTCAACGTCTGGATTTACAGTGTTCATTGGAAGTTCCTTGATCTCATGGAAAATCAAGAAATAAACCGTGGCTGCTAGGTCAGGTGTTGAATCTGAATGCCTAGTCATGGTGCAAGCTAGCAATGAAATGATGTGGGTCATGTCTGTTCTTAGTGACCTAATCATGTCACACCTCTTCCCATTCAACTACTATGTGACAACCGAGTTGCATTATTTATTGTCAACAACCCAACTTTCCATGAGAGAACAAAACATGTCGAGGTGAATTGCCACTATACTAGAGACATGATACATAAGGGTTTCATCTATACATCTCATGTCAGCTCAATGGAGCAAAATGCATACATATTCACCAAGAGTCTAGCTAGGAGACCTTTGCATAAGTATTCATTCAAGCTGAGCGTGATAGACATCTATGCTCCAGCTTGAGGGGAAGTGCCATAGGAAATAGTAATTATGTATTATGTGCTTCCTTTTTATGTAATTTCTCCTTTAGTTATTTGTACTCTAGGGTTTGTCCTCTATATAAAGAAGTCATGGCATTTGAATAAACAAGTCATTCATTTCTTCCAGCAGCGACCAATGCGGTGCATTGGTAATTTCCTTTGGCAGACATGAAGGTGGGTTAGAAGAGGGATGTGGATGGTATGGCGTAAGTGTATGTGTTCTGCTTAGCTAGGTCAAGACCAACTTTATGGAATACAGGTTCCAATATGGAAGAGAACCAAGTGTGTGGTATGAAAGTCAGCAAACATTGCACTTCAAAGATACATTTCAGCAAATTTCTTAACATGGAAATGTTATAGATCTACGGTGAATCAGTTGAAATGGACAAAATCATCATATTTTATGTTCAGCAAATGAGTCTTGCAAGAAGTTCAAAATATGTTTTTGATGAAAAGTTGGATAATGAATCTCAACAAAGGTATTTCCATAATGACGGGTCATAAACAAACATTAAGAATATATTTATTATTCGAAATTAAGTTTAAGTGTCAAGATAAACTAAAAAGGAGATCGATAATCCATTTGGTACGCCTAGCCTAACTTATTTCTGGATAACAGGTGGCTTTAATTTTGCTTGGGTAATGTAGATGCTTTGTTGGGTAAGGAGGTGAAACTGATTCATATGCTTCCAGAATTGAAGCATATTTATATAGTTGGTATTTAAATTGGTCATATCATTTCTCTCTGGATAGGATTGTTTACGAATAACTGACTTGAGCACCGGTTGACATTGTAACCTGTACATGATAGTCAAGGTGTCTAAAAAACTAGTTGACTATTTTTTTGTATTGTTCCTTTTTTTTCTCTGGTTAATCCATGAATACTTGAGAATGTTTAAATAGCATCATATGCAAGCTGGAGAATGCTCATACAGCTTCCCATGCATACTTGAGAATGCTCAATTGCCTACTTTAAAAAAATCACCCAGTGAATTCCAAGATCTGTTGGCTTCGTTCTGATAAGGGAACAATCTCTTCTTGCAGGAAGAACTGCTGCTTGAGCATTTCGGCAATCTGATAAAATTTGTCAAAACTAGATCCTGTAAGTGTTGTGGAGTTGAGTGACCTAGTTTTTTTGTATATTTTTTAACAAGACACATTAAACGTACTTTCGTAATTTCCGACAGCTGAAGATGCGAGCTCCAGTTCAGCAAAGCCTGCAACGGTTGCTGATGTGGAACCATTAGTTAAGGACTTTGCCAGCCGCTGGAAGGCCGCGATAGAACTGATGCACAAGGACGTCATTACATCCTTCAGCAACTTCCTGTGTGGAATGGAGATTCTGAAAGCCGCCCTCACGCAGCTATTGCTTTATTACACTAGATTAACGGAGAGCACGAAGAGCATCCCAGGTGGCACTGCTCTAAATAAGGATCTTGTTTCAATATCATCAATATTATATGAGATCAAAAAATATTCAAGGACCTTTTAACTTTTGCTGTTCAGTCTGAGGCTGTAGACAATGACTGGAGTCTTTCTTTAGTTGCTCAAATCCATAGGAAACCTATGAGCTCGGAGTTTCTCTTCTATTTTGCGAATATCTAGTAAAGTTAAACCGAGACCATGTAATATAGTGTAGAAAAGGCTGCTTGTGGTTGCTTTTGATGTGTACTTGATTCCTACATTAATGTTAGAAGAGTTCTTTTCCTGTCGGTTAACGATGAGGACTCTTCCGTCTCTCTATTGTGGGGTTTGAATCTCTTTTCTTTGGTTGACAGGCATTAATTCGACATCCATATGTGATGGATGTGTTTTATAAACAAATTTATGATTATGATTATATACTGTTGTCGTTTAAGAAATAGTAGTGGATATATGATACTAATTTTCTAAGGGACATACTGTGATTGTCGAAACATCACTAGTGGTCTTGACGCATATTTCGTACTCATATGGGTATTTTTTAATGATACACAAAGATGAATAAGTTAAAATTTTTTATCATTCTTATCTTTCGCTTGGTGGTAGTGCAGTGTACTTGCCGCCCAAAAGATCAGAGTTCAAATCTTTCCTTGTGAGAATTGCATTAGGTAATCGACAACCGGTGTAAAAAAGTAATCGAATCTTTCAACATGGATTTGAGTAAGAATCCATGTAGCTGGCTCTACTTATAGTGTGAGAAGGCTTTGCTATTTTTTAAATTATTCGCTTGTATGTTCTCGACCTTGTTGGTCTACCAAATTCCTTTTCTTTATACTAGAAAAAAATGGATGACTTACGGTTGTTGTTTGTTATAAACATGAAGATCGCTTTTGATGCTGATGTAGAAGGGGATGCTACCTTCTTCTCACATGTCTTTGGTAGGGTTTCCCCGATCTCAGGTCAAGACTTGGCCTCTTAAGTTGTTGATCTCACTCCCCAAACCTCGAAGAAGTGCATAACAAAATTGAGGTGAGTGTCTCGAGGTACTTAACTCGGTAAGGTCGAGAGTAGGCATCTAGATGTAGCGTCATTGGTGAATCTTAAAGAGATGGGTTAGTTGGGAGTGGATTTTGAGGTAAAGCTTTTGCTTAGTTAGAAATCTAATTAGTGTTTGCGAGTGATCTCCGTCCAGGGCTTGATGTGATCCCTTCAACATCACTCCTCTCATAGCATGGATCAAACATGTAATTGGGGGCACGGATCTCAAAGATCTCGACTCTTATTTAGAGCTTATTAGCCCCTTCTAGGGCAACCCTCATGGAATCAAGCCTACAGATGGCCTAGATTCGAACACCCAAGATCGAGTAAGCAAGGATAGATTTAGTGCGTGGGGAGAAGAGGCACATATTGCATTTTACAAACCATCGTAGAAAATAAGTATCATAAACTTCCGCCATTAATTGGAATTAAATGTATTTTTACTTTTAAAAAATGACGTTATACATATACGAGAATATGGGAATATTTGAGTTATAAGTTTCTTGAGATCACATCTATTCTGTCTAATTAGACAATATTTTTGTTGAATTGCTTGCCAATATACCTATAAAGTTTGATATATTGTGTCCTTTTAATTTGAAGAATAAAATTCTTATTTCCTAGACTTTTGCCACTCAATTGAAAAATTATAGATAAAATAATCAGCATAAAATACGTAATGTCTTAAATACACGCATGTCACTAATCATTAAACCTAAAAACATGCACATCTATAACATCATAATATATTTGACAATTTTTAAATAATATTAGCAAAGTTGAATGTTCATGTGATAGATCTAAAGTAATATGGTAATTAATATAGTGGAAATATAACTATGTCCCTTCTAAACACATACATTGACTTCATCGGATGTTTTTATGATTGAGGCATGTTTATTGCATGGAGTAACTTTCATCCTTATCATTTTCCCTATTCACCCAAGCACGCCCCCTCTGACCAAAGTCCGCCACCACGTAGATAGGGGAAGGAAAATAAGAGAAGCTCGAAGATCGACGAGCAATCGGGATGGTTGTGGTTAATTGCAAGGAGGTGGGGTGCTGGGGGTAGCTAGGAGGAGGGTGGAGGGGTTTCGGTTCGGTGTGGCGAGGAAGAGATGGGGTTGGGGACAGGGAGGAGGATTGGGGGTGGGTAGGGACGGACAACATCGAGGAATGAAGAAGAATGAAGAAATGATGAAGAAGAAAGAAGAGTAAAACATTACACTTGTGCTCCTCCTCTCTCATTCTAATTACACGTGTCCTTAAGTTAATGTATGTTTGGAAAGGGAATGGATGACAACAAATCCAAGCGCATAACTATTAGTGGCCTGAAAAAGCAGTCGCCCAAGTAATACTGCAAAAAGGGTAGGGGTAAAAGGATAATTATATAACCTCAGAGGGGATAAGTGTAAAAAAACATAAAAATAAATCTCAAAATGAGTGAAGAGGGGCTTATCAACATTCGAAGGAGGGAGAAGGGCGGGGGTGCACATTTCCCATGTGCATGCGCTTCACGCGTGAGGCTGCAGTTACTTGGGCGTCTCGGCAATTTGCAGAACCTTCGGATTGTTCGGAAAAAATATCTACTCATATGAGGTGGCACACGTTGGGGCTTCGTGGAGCACGAGCAGCTGGAAGGAAGGGCGCTGATTGACCATGTTACGCATAAAACGTACTTACAAATGTGTTTATTCGCACTATTTATATTCGATACGGTGAAAGAAAGTCTATAAATCTACAGCCTTATTATATATCAAGGAAACTGATACTGGTATTTGTTGATATCAAAGAGATGCCAATATTTGTATCCGTTGTTTTTATATACAAATATGAATGTCACATAATTCATTCAGGAGAGAGAAGACAGAATCATGTGATCCAGAATGCATGCTCTCATATTTTTTTGTTCTCATAGGATCACTCATATATATATATATATGGTAAAATGAGGCTACTCCTTGATCCCACCCCTATTTTCCCTCTATTTTTTATTTTTTTGGAAATAAAAAAATATGTATATTCATCACTATATCCCATTAACATGTCATTCCAATTTCGTCAGAAACAGAGACTCCTATGCCCTCCATCTGAATGGGGTCAATTTCAGCAATTCTGAGACTGTTAAAATTTGATGGTCTTGATGGAGGAGATAGAATTCTCGAATTAAGTTGAATTTTGAATGACACCGTGGTGACATATTGTGATCTAAATATCAATAGGTTTCATTTCAGAAAAATAAAAAAAAATAGAAAGAAAAAGGGGTGGGAGCATGTAAGTTGACTACAACCACGGAGCATACTCCCTTTTCCAATATATATATATATGGGCTGGGGAAGCTGCACCCGGGGGTGTAGCTAATTAGTTGCACCCGGCCATTTTTTTCATTGATTTTTTTGTGTTTTTGAAATGAAACCTAGGGGGATTTCAATCACTATATGTCACCATGATATCATACCAATTTCAACTAAATTCGATATTTCTATCATCTCCATCAAGGCTATGACATTTTAACGGTTTCAGAATTATTGAAATTGACCATATTTAGATGGGCATGCTAGGAGTGTTTGTTTTGCATGAAATTTGAAACACATATTCCACACAATAAACTAACTAAATCCCCCATAAGTTTCCTTCAAAAAAATCAAAAATCAATGAGAAAAATACCTGGGTGTAGCTAGTTAGCTGCACCCCCCAGTGGAGCTTCCCTTTTCCCATATATATATAGGGCTTATCCAATGAGCCATGTGCCAATTAACGTTTCAATGAGCACCCATTCTGGGCCATACACGTGTATTACCAATAACTATATTTCTATTTATAGGCTACCACGTATTTTAAATAAATCATATATTTCCTATTATACAACATCCTTAAAAATTGGAAGACGGTTTTGGAAAGAAACGATTCAAATAAATGATTCCACGCAGATGATTAAGGATCCAAACGCTATGATAGTAATAAATATATTCGATCAAGTAAATGCTTATTGTGAGATCAGTAATATGAAGAGAATGATCAATAATTTACATCCAAATAGTTACATTGTACAGAATTTAGTAATATGTATAAAATGGTCAAGTAAATGTGTGTTGTGAGTTCAGTAATAACATAACAAATGGTTAGTAATGCCATTGTCTATGTAATATGCATTGCATTAACAATAGTTACTTTCTTACTTGAGCAATGTCCATGACTTACTGACCATTACTTTGTTATTACGGATCTCATAGTAGCTATTACTTGAGAATCTTACACATATTACTGACTATTTGTTATGGTTTTACTGACTTCACAACAAGCACTTACTTGTCCATTGTGTATATATTACTGAAATCTGCACCATGTAATAAAATGAATGCAAATTACCGACCGTTGTTTGGATATTACTGACTTCACAACAAGCACTTACTTGTCCATTGTGTATATATTACTGAATTCTGCACCATGTAATAAAATAAATGTAAATTACTGACCATTGTTTGGATATTACTGATCTTGCAACAACCATTTACGTAATTATTGTCTTTAAATTACTGAATTCTATTCAAAGTAATAATACATATAGAAATTACTGACCATTTGTTATGGTTTTACTGATTTCACAACAAACACTTACTTGACCATTGTGTATATATTACTGAATTCTACACCATATAATAAAATGAATGTAAATTACTGACCATTGTTTAGGATATTACTGATCTCGTAACAATCATTTACCTGATTATTGTATATATATTACTGACCTGAGCATTTGGATCTCGATTTTCTGCAAGAAATCATCGATTCGAATGTTTTCTTTCCAAAACGATCTTCCTATTTTTTAGGACGCGATATAATTGGAATACCACTTATTGTTAAATCGCTTTGCATATTAATCTCCTTCCAAAAACAACATCCTTCGAAATAGGTAACCACTCAATTGGTAATACACGTGTGTGGCCTACAAATGGTGCTCACCGTAACGCTAATGAGCCCTGTACGCATTGGATAAAAATCCTATATATATATATAGGGGGCACTTCAAATGAGGTGGGGTCTCACCAATATTGTGGTGAGCCATCGAGCAGATTCGTCATATCTCAATCTGGCGGTTGCATCAAAAAACCTCATCCAAAATGGCATTTTCGTCAAATTGATTTCATTAATTTCGAGTTCTATTTATTGGTTTCAAATTTCTGTTTTAAGATTTTCTCGATGCGGTATTTTCACATATGCCTTTATTGATTAATTTCTGATTTTATTCCAAACGATCTGAAATAAACATAGCTTTGTAAAGTACAACGAGTTTTTGTAAAATATATTTTACTCATTATAAATTTTTTAGTGATTTCATTTTATTACTGTAATTTTATTTTGTAAATGGTTGTATCAGTTTTGTAAATGTGTATATTCATTTTGTAATTCCAGCGAGTTTTGTAAGAGTATTTTTCCTCTTTGTAAGCTTCAACTTTTTTTATAATTGTGTATGTTTATTTTGTAAAAAATTTGTGAATCTTTGTAACTGAATCTCCCTCCTTTGTAAAATTCACACATGTTTTTCATTGCCTTAAAGTTCAATTGCCATACATGTTTTCGAGTCCTGCAAAATAGAGAAAAAACATTGAGATTTGTAAAAAAAGTAAATAAATATGTAAATATGAATATCAGTTAAGTAAAATTATTATACGATAATGTAACGGGATCTCCCTCCTTTGTAAGAGTGTCTGATCACTTTGTAGATTTTAAGCGCTCTTTTGTAAAATGATCTGATCACTTTGTAATATTTCTGTAGAGTTCTGCGACAAATAAGTACACTGTTAGATATTGGAAACATGTAAAAATTGACATGATATTGTAAAAAAAATCAATATTTGCACAAAACATTCCCATTTTTGTAAAAAAAACTACGATTTGTAAAAAAAGCTAAGGAGTCCCTCCTCCGCGCACATCTCGATGCTTTGGCGTCGACGGCGAGGTGCCGCATTGGAGGACACGCATGCGGAGCGCGGCCTGACGGAGAGCAGGGCCAAGGGCAGGCGGTAGGGGCACGAGCGGAAGGCTACCACCTCGTCGAAGAGGATGGCGTGCGGGCTGCGGCTACGCCTGAAGGTCGGTGCACGGAGGAAGGCCGATGCCGCACGCCGACGCCCGACTCCCGGCGTCGCCCTCCGCCTGGCGCCACCGCCCGCTGCCATCTTCATTCTCCTCGTGCCGCCGTCCTTCCGCCCCGCCGTGCGCGGGGGCGCTCCACCCCTCCTGCAGCACTCCCGTCGGCCATCCTCCACCTGAGGTTGGCGTCGTCCGTGCGGATCGCCACCTCTCCAGCATGCGCGTAAGGCAGTGCGACCTCGCCGGCTCCGCGCTTCTGCAGCAAGGCCTCCAGATCCACGCCTGCACAGATCGCCGCTGTCGGATGCCCTTCCCCTTATGGCGGCGTCCTTGGTCCCCTGCAATTGATTAATCAAGAGAGATTTTAGGCAATATAGTTGTCACATTCTATATTTAGAATGTGACAAAAAGACCAAAATGGGTTTTCGACCAATTAAATATTATAATTAAAGCATCATTAATTACGACCGTGCGATTAAAAATAGATGGATGATGATGGATGGCTCACCATAAAAGCGGTGAGACCCCGCCTCATTTGAAGTTTCTCTTACATATAAAAGGATTTAATGGGGATGCCCCCCAACATGGCTGTCCCGCCCCCTATTTCAACGTTTTTTTTATTTTTTTGAAAAATATCATATGTATATTCATCCCTATATCCCTCCTATATGCCATTTGAATTCCGTCAGAAACAGAGATTCCTACGGCCTCCATCGAGATAGTGTCGATTTAACAAATCATGTTACAATAAAAATGACTTTCTGGATGGAGGCCGTATGAGTCTCTGTTTTTGACGAATTCAAATGGCATATAGGAGGGATATAGGGATTAATATATATGGCAATATTTTTCAAAAAAAAAAACGCCGAAAACGGCATGGGGACAGCCCCATTAACCCCTCTCTATATATATATGTGAGGAAAAGGCTCCTACTCTATGTAGTAGCTAACTTACTTACTATATTTTCTTTTTTTTTCAATTTTTTTTATTTTTTTTTGAAAAATGCTTCAATGAATTTTCATAACGGTATCCCTCCTAATATGTCATTCAAATTTCATCAGAAACAGAAACTCTTACAGCCTCCATCCAGAACATGAAAAATACAGCAAATTTGTGACCGTTAAAAATGACGGATGGAGACCGTAGGAATCTCTGTTTCTGATGAAATTTAAATGACATACTAGAGGGATATAGTTATGAAAATCCACGGAAGCATTTTTCAAAAAAATTGAAAAAAAGAAAATGGAGTAGGCAAGTTACCCACTCCATGGAGTAGGATCCCTTTTCTCTCTCTCTCTCTATATATATATGAGAGAGAGAGAGAGAGAAAAGGGATCCTACTCCATGGAGTGGGTAACTTGCCTACTCTATTTTCTTTTTTTCAATTTTTTTTGAAAAATGCTTCCGTGGATTTTCATAACTATATCCCTCTGATATGTCATTCAAATTTCGTTAGAAACAGGTATTCCTACAGCATCCATCCAGACAGTCATTTTTTAACGGCCACAGATTTGATGTATTTTACATGTTCTGGATGGAGGCCGTAGCAGTCTCTGTTTCTGACGAAAATTGATGAACTATTAGATTGATATAGATATGAAAATCCATGGAAGCATTTTTCAAAAAAAATAAAAAATTGAAAAAATGAAAGTGGATTTTGTAAGTCATGGAGTAGCACTACAAGAAAAATGAGTTGTGGCCACGGAATGTGGTTACGGAAACGTGTGTCCACGATAATTCCGTGGCCAGTAGTTTCTCGTAACTACAATCCGTGACCAAAGTCTTCATACAAGAGTTGTGGCAACAACAAGTTCTGCGGTCACTTGTAGTGGCCACGACATATTCGTGGTCAGAGAACTCTCGCGATGAGACGTGTAGTTACGGCTATTGGTCACGACGTGTTGTGGCTAAGAGCCTAATTCTGTGACCACAAACCCCATATCCGTGGGCTTAGTTATGTAGCCACAACTTGTTTTCCTTGTAATGTAGGATCCCCCCCTCTCTCTATATATAACAACTACGGTATAAATTGGACGTACTGCTGTTTAGAGATGGGATGAGCTTCCAATTCCAACCATCAGATTTCAATCCCCAAAAAATAAGAATCTTATCCGTATGGAAAGAAAATAAATTTGGAAATTATAAGCATTTCTAAAAATAGTATACATTTATGGAAAGTGAAAGGCTTGGGAATACAATTTCTAATGTTATTGAAATGGTATCAAGTATTACTAAGGAGTTGTTGAGAAATACTAAACATATTTTAAGAATTACTGATGAAATGCATAGAAAATAGAATCAAAGAATTATTGAAGCTATACGTTACCGGTAACTTCATATAAGTTATTAAAGATATGGTGTCGCTTACTAAAGCATTGACATATATATATATATATGGTAAAATGGGGTTGCCCTAGGGGGAGATAACTTGGTTCTCTCACCCTCATTTTCCTCATATTTTTTATTTTTTTTGAAAAATACTTCTGTGGATTTTTATTATTATATTACTATATTATGTCATTCAAATTTTGTGCGAAACAGAGACTTCTACCATCCAGACGGGGTCGATTTTGACAATTCTACGACCGTTTAAAAAATGAATGTCTAGATGGAGGTCGTAGAAGTCTCTATTTCTCACGAAACTTGAATGACATAATATAGGAATATAGTGATGAATTTCTATGGATTCATTTAAAAAAATTTAGGAAAAATGGGACGGTGGGAGCCATGTTAACTCCCCCCTGGGGGCAGCCTCATTTTTCCCATATATATATATATATAGAGAGAGAGAGAGAGAGAGAGAGAGGGAGAGGGGGTTGATCCTGTGAGAGCTAAAACTGTGAGAGCGTGAGAGTTGTGAGTCTGGACCATTACATTATGTTTATCACACATTTGTTGATTGGAGGAGGAGAGAGGTGAGCAGAATCTAATGGTCTGGACTCACTGCTTTCATGCTCTCACAGTTTTTGGCTCTCACAAGATTAGCCCTCTATGTGTGTATATGTATGTATATATACGGGTAAAAGTATATGCTATCACGGAATAGCTAACTTGGCTACTCCCACTCTTTTTCTTAATTTTTTCGTAGTATTTTTTAAAAACTCATGGTGGATTTAAATCACATATTGTCATGATGTTGTCATTCAAATTTTATAAAAAAGACATGCATTCCTATCATGTTCATATGGAAGGGGGCGATTTCAGCAATTTTGAGATCATCAAATTTTGACAGGTTTGACGGATCGGATAGGAAAGTCAAATTGACTCGAATTTTGAATGACAATATTATGATAATATATGATTTAAATCCCTTCCCTCACGTGTTTTTAAAAAAAATCCATAAAAAATATAAGAAAAAATGGGAGTAGCCAAGTTATCTACTCCCTTATAGCATATACATTTTACTATATATAGAGGGGAAAGGAATATGCTCCATGGAGCATACAACTTACATGTTCCACCATTTTCTCCATATTTTTTTAAATTCTTTTGAAATGAGACATGGAGGAATTTAGATCACCACATATCACCATGATGGTTTTCAAAATTCAACTTAAATGGAGACTTGTATCCCATCCATCAAGACCGTCGAATATTAATGGTCTCAAAGTTGCTGAAATTGACCTCTTATAGATGGACATGTTAAAATTATCTGATTTCCACAAAATTTAAAATATGTATCCTACTTATTATTCTAAGTAAATCTCTCATTATTTTTATCTCAAAAAAATAAAAAAATGAGGAAAAAGGGGCGGGAGCATACTATTATATGTTCCTAGGGAACATTTACATTTAATCCATATGCGTGTGTGTTTCTATTCAGTCCTACACCTTATCCATTTTCAATAGATATTGATATCGTAGTTGTATTCATTTGACATGAATATGGAGATGGATATCACTTTATCTGTATAAATTCGTATTCACATTTTTGTTTTAATATATAAATTATTTAACTAAATACTTTAATAAAACTGAAAGTTTACATTGAAGTCGAAGGCAAGCGAGCAACAAGCTGCGCCGCTAGACCTTTTTGAATTGCAAAGCCAATTCTTTTAAACACTACATCCATATATAAATATAAGTGTAATTTACTTACAATTATCATGTTTTACATTTCTTCCATGTATAAATCATCTAATATATGTAACTAAACGCTAATCTATAAAGCATTTATATTATTATCAAGTTCGATCCATATATCCTTTTTAAAATATATGATAACATATTTTTAAATCAATCAATAGTCGCATCCACATCCCTATTCATATTTTAAAATGGAGCAGAATATGAAGCGTGTGTATATATGCACATATGCATATACACACATATACATATATGTGTATTTCTACAAATATACATGAGGTTGGGGACCTACATTATGATGTAGATAAGTTACCTACATGCACCCCTTTTCTCCTCTATTTTTTTTTATTTTTGAAATGAACCTATGGATGATTTATTTAGAATATAAGTGAAACATGTGTTTCAAATTTCGTGGAAAATAGACATTCTTAGCATATCTATCTGGAGGGGTCAGTTTTAGCAATTCTGAAACCGTTAAAATTTGACAATCTTGATTGAAGGGATAGAATTCTCGAATCAAGTCGAAATTTGAATGACTATACGATGACATAGTAATATAAATCCTCCTAGGTTTCATTTCAAAAAATTCAAAAAAAAAGGAAAAAGTGTGAATGTAGGTGAGCTACCTACATCATGATATAGGTTCGCTTCTTTCTCTATGTATGCATTCATGCATCTGGCTAATTGCATCCGTTTAAAGGACGCACCACTTTAAACGGATCCTCTGGACGATCCGATTAAGCCATGTAATTCTATCCGCTTACCACCACACCAACCCAAAAGTACCAACCACGTGAACAGCTCCCCTCATCTCTCCCCCTCCCTATAAATCTCGACGCCGTTGGACAACCAGACAGTCTCCTCTCCCCCTCATTCCTTATAAAAGGATCCCAACGACCTCACTCAGTCCCTCCCTCCATACGATTTCCCACTCCTCACTGGTCCGATTCAAACCTGGACACACACACTCTCTCTCTTTCTCGCTCCCTCTCCTCCCCACCGCCACCCCCAATTTCTAGGGTTTTGATTCTGACTGCCGATCGTGCTGGGATTTTGTGCAGGGACGCGAGGATCGGTCATGGCGACGTTCGAGCTCTACCGGAGGTCCACCATCGGAATGTGCCTGACGGAGACGCTCGACGAGATGGTATCCAGCGGGACTCTCAGCCCCGAGCTCGCCATCCAGGTCCTCGTGCAGTTCGATAAGGTATGGCTCATGTTTTTTAAGGTGCGGGATGGTGTGGATTGAGAAGGATAGGTGATGTGTGGATTGGTGTTGTTGTTGCAGTCCATGACGGAGGCACTGGAGACGCAGGTCAAGAGCAAGGTTACTATCAAGGTGAGGTGCGGTGGGATTTGTAGCAGTGGTTGCTTTTTGGGTGATCGGTTTTGGTGATTCTGTTTTTGGGTAGATTTTTGTTTTTAAAGGAATTACGAATTGTCTTTTCAGAGTGGGAATGGAATTGGTATTTGGGAAGATCCATCGCCTGGATCATGAGGAAAAACTACAATGATTTTCTTAAAAAAAATAAACACAGTGATTTTTTCTTGTTGAGTTACTGGTAGGTGTGGCAAACGGAGCCTTTGACAGCTGAAGGTCCTTATTTAGCAAGAAAACGAGCCTTTTTATTTTTTGAGGGAGAACCGATCTTCATACAGTCGCTTCTTTTCTAATTATTGTTATTTTGACTGAAGGAGGTTGGTCAACTTTGGTAGTAAGGTAACCCACGTGGGTTTCGTCTTTGTGAGATATTTTGTTGGATAGGTTTGATTGCACTGTGTAAAATCGGTGCGATATCCTTACCTACTTGTCGGAAATAAACTGCCGTTTTGGTTAACTATCTTATCAGCATTTGTTTGCAGTTTTTGGGTAATCTTATAAATTCCATGATATTCTCTTAACATGTATTTTATATCAGATATAAGTAGTTACTAGCTATCTGTCTCGTATAAGTACATTTTTTTCACAAAGCTAACTCGTCTTGAAACAATACAACTTTATTTTGATATAATGCAAAGTAGTATTTATGATCGAGGATTGCTTATATAATTCCGTGGATGTTAGGTGCAACTAAGCTAGTATTTTCTGTATTAGAGCTGGTTGATTCAATCAAATGTCAAATTACTAGAAGGTCCTTTAAAAAATATTTAGAATACTACTTGGATGAGATTTTTTATTCCACCAGGTGTATGCTAGGTTTTTTTGTCCGAAATATTTTTTTTCGAGATATCGGACAATTGATTTTTTCATTTTTATAACATACAGAATAATGATTTCAAGGGGCAATTTTATAACATAATTGATAGATTAGTTGGCCTCTTTCCTAAATATTGCCATGGAGATACATAGTTTGGAAAAGGCTTTTTAATGATATCTCTTCTTTTAGGAAGACATACTAATCAAGGTTTTAAAAAGCGTGAGGCGTATCGAGGTGTTTTCCCAGTATTGCCTCGAGGCGTAAACCTCACTCGTGAAAGATTTTTTTCATAAAATATAATAGTTAATCGTCAAGTTCTAGAATTAAATAGTTATGATTAAATGCATAAGCTTATGAAATTTCAAGGCGAACATCATGGTTTAAACATCCAAGTTGTCATATAACTCTCTTTTTTTGGACTCTAAATCTGTAAGGAGTCAAGTAAATATGGATATGCAAGCACAATAATGGGTAACTCTACACAAAATTTTTAAAAAATGTACTAAGCCTTTTCCCACTATAAGTAGGGTCGGCTACATGGATTCTTGCTCAAATCCATATTGAAAGATTCAACTATTTCTTACGTTGGCCGTCGACTGCCTAACGCAACCCCTGCAAGAGTGGGATTTTAACCTTGGTCTTTTGTGTGGTAGATACTCTGTACTACCACTAGACCATTAAGTTAGTCTACGCAAAATTTAAAGTTTTGAATAAAATTTAACTGAAGGGACTAGATGTAATACACCATTTTCAAAATTAGGTCAGATATGTGTGCCATTCAATTGAGAAGGATAAGAGAGTAATCAGTAAATCAGTGATCACTTTTTACTTTACCATAAGGATTGGGGGATAAAATACTTGGAATATTGCATGATATGACCATCTTTATTCATGCATAATTTAATGTGTATTAATTTAGTCCCGATTGAATAGAAGAAAAGATGAGACGTGTTTACAAAAATACACTTTTCTAAATTTAGGTCAAAGTAGGGGATTTGCATCCAAACATTTTAATAAAGAAAGCATTTATGCTTGATTCATACTAAAGAGTATAGGCGTTAGATTTAAGGACTCAAGACTCAATTTTTTTTTCATGTTGATTTATAAATATAGAGATATTTCATGTTTATGCATCTTTTATCTATTTTTCGTTTCTCTTTTTCTACTTTATGTAATTTGCGCATAGGTCTCTCCCTATATAAGAGAGCCTGAGGCTTAAGGAATGATCATCTCTCTTTATTTTCTCAACATGGTATCAAAGCGGCAGTCCTATATCGGAGCTCCCGTACCGAACCCTAACCATAATCCCCCCACCCTTCAAGCCTCCCGCCACCCCATCTCGCCCACCTCGGGCCTAGCGGTCTTGGGCCCCGTTGCCTCGGGCCCCGCCGCCATATCAGCCCATGCTCTTGCTGTTGTTCCCTTCCTTGAGGGGCTTCCTCCCCCATCTCCATATTGGTGGGTTTGATTGTGTACGTCTACACATGCAACCAAACCTCTTCATGTCAATGTAGACAAAAGTTTATCTAATCTGCATCTCTGGTCATCTCCAATCATCATGTCAGAGAGTAAGGTAGAGATCCCCACCATAGGCGTCTTCAGAGTTCCTGCGTCTATTGTGAAGATGGATGGGTCGAACTACGAATTATGGGTCATGCAATTCATGAGCCTAATGAAGTCGATGGGTAAGAAACATATTCTTACTAAGGACGGGCCAACAGAGAAGACATGGTTGTATGTCTCATGGGAGGCTGATGACACATATGCACAGGTTTGGTTGTCGGGTACCTTGATTCCAGTCATTGCAAATAATGTCCTGCATCAGCCTGCCAAATCCATGTGGGACATTCTTGCTGCCACATATTCATAGGCCAAGAATGAGACAAAAATTCTACAGCTTCAACATGACATCTTCACTATAAAGCAGAATGATCGACCATTGCATGCTTACTACACTACATTGCAGGGAATGTTTGAGAAGCTTCATAGCTTTATGCCCCTCACAGCTACTCCAGAGCACTTGAAGACATACCGGAATGCCACGATGGTGGGGGTCTTTCTTGCCTCTCTAGACTCATAGTATGAGGCTTCTTCTTCTCAGATTCTGGCAGATGCTACCATTCCTCCCACGGAGGAGGCCTTTCGGAGATTGAACCGGATCAATATCTCAACTCAAGCTCTGCTCTAGTGTCAAATTCTTCTGCTATGGCAGCCTCTCGTGGAAGAGGTAGACCATCTCATTTCCGTAGACGGGGACCACGTGGTAGAGGTGGTCGTGGTCATGGACCACCGTGTACCTACTGTCATCGGACTGGTCATACCAAAGATATATGCTACTTTAAGCATGGTTTCCCAGCATCTACCCGCGTGACAGAACAGATTCAACATCATGGCGCTCCACCAACATCAGATCAACAATATGATGAACTTGTGTCTCGACTGCGAGATATCCTGCCCCAAGCCAGTACTCCTTCACCTGTTTCAGAGAGCAGCTCGGACGTTGTTGCTACTGCAGGAGCTAATTCCTCAGGTAGTGCTCATACTTCTACTTCTCATCATGATTCAGGTATCTCAGAATGGATTATAGATTCAGGTGTAACACATCATTTGTGTGGAGACAGACATCAGCTCATATCTTACAAGCAGGTTTCTCCATGAAAAACAGTGGTTATAGCAGATGGGACTCATTCTCCCATCACAGGACAGGGGGAGATTACCTTAACGCCATCTATGCATTTGCAGAATGTGTTGCATGCCCCTAATTTCTCAATGATTTACTATCAATTAGTCAGATTACTAAGGATGTACATTGTCGAGCAATATTTGACCTATCAGCTCTTGTGTTTCAGGACATTCTTACAGGCAGAGTGATTGGGTGTGGCCGTGAGCAAGGCGGGATGTATCGACTGGTCCAAAAACTTTATGCTGGAGCATCCTCTCATTCTACTGGACTTGACTCTCCTTATTTATGGCATCTACGCTTTAGCCATCTTCCATTTCAGAAACTGCATCAAATCCTTCCTCAGATCTCACTTCGCTCGTCGTTCAATTGTGAAGCTTGTCAATTAGGGAAGCATCATCGGTCTGTCTTCCCTAGTCATCAGAGTCGGAGTAGTAGCTCTCCTTTTGAGTTTTTCCGTGTAAACATTTGGGGTCCAAGTCATGTTCCCGATCATCAAGGACACATGTTCTATTTAGTTGTTGTGGATGATTGTAGTCGTTTATCTTGGGTTTTCTTGTTAAAGAATAAATCAGAAGCGGGCAATACTATTATGAATTTTATTAAAGAAGTGCAGAATGTTTTTTCTACCTCTGTCAAAATTGTGTGAACTGGTAATGCTCTTGAATTCTGTACCCATATATTATCTCAATTCTTTCATCTCACGGCATCCTTCATCAAACATCATGTGCTTACACGTCCCAACAGAACGGTGTCGCAGAAAGAAAGCGCCGTCACCTTCTTGATGTCACTCGTACGCTCCTTGTCCAGAGTTGTGCACCGCACTCATTCTGGGGCGATGCGGTTTTCACAACATGTTACCTCATTAACCGTATGCCCTCATTGATGCTGGGGGAGAAGATACCTTTCTCCAGTGTTTTCCCTGACAAGGAGTTGTTCTCTCTTACCCCTCGTGTTTTTGGGTCCATTGCGTTCGTCCATCAGTTGTCTCCAGGGATTGACAAGCTCTCTCCTAGGGCTGTCAAATGCATTTTTGTCGGGTATTCCAGGACTCAAAAGGGTTACCGTTGCTATGATCCGCTACGTCGGAGGCATTATGTTAGTACATACGTCACGTTTTTTGAGTCAGTCATGTTCTTCTCTCCTATAGGCGACAGGTTGGCACCATCGAATTCAAGTGATGAGATTTATATTCCTCCTCCACCCATGTACCCACCATCACCTCCACCACCACCTCCACCAGCATTACCTCCTCCCATTGGTTTGGTTCCTCCTCTACCACATCACTACAGTCGACGGCCAGCCCCTGCTCATGATCATGGTCAATCATCCACTATGCCCCAGGTTTGTTCTGACAACATTACTTTTAATGATGGATCTGATGGTGTTTCTCAGCAGGGGTTATTTCAGGAAGAGGATGATAAGGCATGTGGCACAGATAATGCAGAACTTGATTTACCTATTGCTCTGAGGAAGCAGAAACATTCATGTGCTTCATATCCGATTGCTTCTCATGTCACCTTTGAGCGTCTGACGGGTGACTTCAGGAGGATTGCAGTTGCTTTGTCCGCTGTGGATATACCACCGACATGTCAGGAGAGATTGGCTGATGGTAGATGGCATCTAGCTATGGAGGAAGAGATGGCGGCTCTTCAGTCGAGAGGTACTTGGAGGCTTGTTCCAGCTACTACTGGGGCATCTACAGTAAGTTGCAAGTGGGTATTTACAGTGAAGCAAAATGCAGATGGTAGCATTGATAGGTACAAGGCTTGACTGGTTGCTCGCGGGTTTACTCAGACATACGTGGTGGATTATCTTGACATATTTTCTCCAGTAGCTCGTCATTCTACCATACGGATTCTTTTATCTGTTGCCGTGATTCGAGATTGGCCCTTGTTTCAATTGGATATCAAGAATGCCTTTTTGTATGGTGATCTTTAGGAAGAAGTCTACATGCAGCAGCTGCCAGGGTTTGCTGTTGAGGGGGAGTGTTTACAGGTGTGTAGACTTCATAAGGCAATCTATGGCCTTAAGCAAAGCCGAGAGCTTGGTTCCAGAAGCTCTCAGATTTGTTTGAGAAGCAAGGGTTCAAAAGGTCGAATGCAGATCATTCTCTTTTCGCACCTGGGACCTCCAGAGGTACGACTGTTATTATGGTGTATGTTGATGATATACTTATTACAGTATATGATATGCAAGGAATAAAAAGAGCAAAAGAATTTCTGGGCCGTGAATTTGTTACCACGGATCTAGGAGCGCTTAGATATTTTCTGGGATTGGAGTTTGCCAAAAATCAACAAGGGCTTGTAATGACTCAGAGAAAATATGTCACTGATTTGCTAAGTGGCACGGGTATGCTTGGATGTTGACATGCTTCTACACCCATGGATCCGAGCATGAAGCTGAATGGTGATGATACTGTTGAGGTTGACATGAGAAGATACAAGGAACTGCTGGGAAAGTTTCTTTATGGTACTATTACTAGACATGATATTTCATTTGCAGTCAATAGAGTGAGCCAGTTCATGGAACAACCTCGTCAGGTACATATGGATACTATACAAATGATACTAAGGCATGCTAAATCATCTCTAGGTACAGGGTTGTTGTTTAAAAAGGGTGGCACTATTACTATCTCAGCATGCGCAGACGCAGACTACGCATGGTGCCCAAAGGACAGGAAGTCTACATCAGGATTCGCTGTATTTGTTGGAGAGTCATTTGTCTCATGGAAGAGTAAGAACTAAACCGTTGTTGCTAGATCTAGTGCTGAATCTGAGTATAGAGCTATGGCCCAAGCATGTACAGAAGTGATGTGGGTCCGAGCAATCCTGACAGATCTGTATATAGATGTTCCTCTTCCCAAGTCGCTGAAATGCACAATCAGGTTGCATTATTCATTGCTAATAATCTTGAATTTCATGAGAAGACAATGCACATTGAGGTTGATTGCCATTATATACGTGATATTATCCAGAAAGGCTTCATTTCTACATCCCATGTCTGCTCAGGAGACCAGACGGCAGACATTTTCACCAAAGCCTTACTTAGGGGGTCCTTCCAGAAGTGCTTATCCAAGCTGAGCATGATAGATATCTATGCTCCATCTTGAGGGGAGTGTAGAGATATATTTCATGATTATGTATCTTTTATCTATTTTTTGTTTTTCTTTGTCTACTTTATGTAATTTGCCCATAGGTCTCTCCCTATATAAGAGAGCCTAGGGCTCAAGGAATGATCATCTCTTTTTATTTTCCCAACAATAAAGAACATGCATAACAAAGTAAAAATAAGCTTAATACTTTAATAAACTAAAAAAATGCATTTTCAGTGAATTGTGAGCTTAAGGACTTGAAAATACTTGTCTACAAAAGATGAAAAGCCCACAACCAAAAAAAAAGAAAAAATATTTTAGAAAAAATAAAAAAATCAACACACAAATGAGGCAACGTCTCAAGGCGTGCATGCCTCACTGAGGCTTCATGAGGCTATAGCCTCGAGGCATATGCCTCAGCGCTTCGAGGCACGTTTTTAAAAACAATGATACTAATACACTTTCATCAGATATTTCTTTTTAGAAAACATCTCTTTCATGATGGTGCTCTGTTTTCCATCTTCTCCTAAAAGATTCTTATGGTTATTGGTGATCTAAAGAGTAAATTGCATAAGCGTGGTGAATTTCTTTTTCAGGTCTAGAAATTGCTTCTTAATCAAATAAAAAAGTATTGCTGCAATACTCGCTTGGTTACGTAAATGAATCAAAGGGTTGTGATGTTGTCAAACAATTTACTCTTGATTGTGGGTTAAATTAATTTTGTTGTTTGGGTTGGGATATCCAGGAGTAGACTGTGGTGACAGAGTGCAGTTCTAGGGGCTTAGTTCATTTCTGAAATTCTGTCAATTTTAGAAGAAAGGCGTGAAGAAGTTTTTAAATCTTTTGAAAGGAAATTATATGCTTTTGCTTGAAGAGTAATTCTTGCTATATACATGGTTACTACCATAATTATTGCAGATGTAGTTCATGGTTCTTGATTGGTAGTAATTGTAGTTCTTCAAATTACTACAAATTTTGTTCATGAAGGTAACACAGTGATGGGAGTTTCTAAGGTTCCGCACTGTTGTTTGATTTTTTTATAGAACATTAAAATCTAGGAACCGTTGAGCAGTAAGGTTTCCTAAGGCCAACAATGAGGTTAGATGGCATTGTTGCTGAAATTTCCTAGGTGGGTCTCGCCTTCTCTTCATATGCAAAGACTTGAATAGCAGGAGACGATATAGTTGCTCCAACTATAAGGCGCAGGGTGTGACCTACTGAACATTGTGAACAATCTGTAGTACGTTGATAGTCTACTGAAAAATCTGTAGTACGTTAATAGTCTGTCTGACTTAATAGTTAGTCTGATTTTTGTCTGCCTATTGGTTGACTGCTAAATTTTTAAATTTTGTATTTTCAAGGCTCCTATAGAGGATAAGATGAGAGAAAACCACTTAAGATGGTCTGACCATTTGCAAAGGAGGTCGGTTGATGTGTCAGTTAGAAGATGTGAGATTTGGGATGTTGAGCCGGTTAAGAGAGGATGGGGAAGGCTCAAGAAGTATTGGAAGGAGACTAATCCGACGAGATCTTAGATATTTGGATTTAAGCCCGAAAATGACCAAAAATAGATCTGAATGGAGGTAGAAAATCCATGTAGCCGATTCTACTTAGTTGTGGGAAAAGACTTTGTTGTTGTTGTTTGTATTTTCAAGGCTTCTTATTTATCCTAATATCACCAAAAATGTTAAAGCTCTATCTCAGTTTTCCCGTGGTTTATTTTATAAAAAATAGCTTCAACCACCATGGTTAACTAGAAGTTATGTTGCATTGCCTCTTCTTTTTAAAAATAGGATTTTTACGTCCGGGTCCATGTAAATTTTGTCAATTATACTACAACCCTTGAGTTCTTATTTACCCCACGACTCTTCAAACTTACTAACTCATACATCACGACCAATATGGTCAACTCTCATCCATTTGGTCATTTAAAGTAAACGGTATTCTGTGATGCATGGGTCCCATGTTGGTCTACACCATCTTTTGCTCTAAAAAAATTATGTGAAATTTATGCTCAATGTTGAATCTAATTTACCGTATATGCCCATCCTCCTTCTATCCATGAACCGTGCAGACCTTTGATGCCTCCACTCGCTAGACCAAAGCATTGTTGTTGAGGGTAAAAAGGATTGGTATCTGATAATGATTAACAAATTCTATTTTATTTAATCTCATGCATCACCAACACATGCTCATTTAATCTCATGCATCACCAACACATGCTCTAGAAGTTCCACTAGTTTTTGTGCCTTTGAATAGTTAATATCATGGTCGGCCTCTTCTTTATGTAGTGTCAGCTTGGGTAGCTGCTAATTCCGAATCTCTTTCTCAGTAGATTTTGAATTCTTGTATTAAGAAGGACCTCTCTTAATATCTTGGCTGCTAGTTCACTTAGTATATGACAAGGCTAATATTCATAACTACTTGACCATGTCATATCATGGTTAGTTAGCTTGGGCACATAGTGCAAAGAGTGATGCAAATCGAGTTTTGCAATGGTGGAAAAATAAATAAATTTGTTGTGGAAATATTTGGTGAACAAATTAGAGACGAGGAAGAAGAGAAGGCTCGTCAGATGCGAGGGATTTTGGAGAAGAGAACCGCAGAGATCGCGTTGAGGGAGAAGGGATGGAGAGAAGAGAGATAAAATCTCAATTTAATTTTCAACTTGAACTATCCCTTAACAAATGACTACCGTCCCTTTTATATAGGAGGGGTAGGATTACAAAAATAGAAAGAAATCAAAATTCAAATTCTAAGTTATCTTAATTGACTCTAACCGACTAATTAATTTGATTTGAAATCGCATGCGATCTCTTTATTTTAAATTAAAATTGCAACTAACTAACTAAATTAGTCGACCAATAATTTAATTAACGAATTAAAAATAAAATCCTATTTATTTGGATCGCGCTGCATCAACTATCCTCCGCTTGAAAAATTCGTCTCACGACGAATTGCTTGATCTTCCGGCTTGAAGCTTGGGGCGGTGGTTGGAGCCGTTAATTTCATGATGGAAGAGCATATGTGGCGCAAATGCCGACGTCCACAAGGATTTCTCCCCCTTGACGTGATGCTCAAAAACTTGATGGGTATCTTCATATCGAGCATCTCGGCCTTTGGAGAACTATAGCAATTGAATGGCACGGATTTAGGAGGGGAGGAGATGTAGGTAATGAACTAGACCATAGGTCTTTAAATAGGTGAAACCATCAATCCTAATCCTAATTGGAAAAGGTAGCAGCCTCAATTTCTTTATTTCAACAGTTCTTTTTAAGTAGTTCCACACCAGGGGGTGAGATTGCAAATTTTGTACCCCTTTGTTCCTCCTAAGTTTTACTCTTCTATAAATAACTCTGGATGGGGCTCCTTTTTATAAAATCTCCAAATCAAACTTTTATCCCAAAGGAGCGTCGAAAAAAAAACTTTTATCCCAAAGTTTACGGTATTCAACGGTGTCATCTCTCTTTCATAGGGAAACCCTTGTTAGGGTTTGCTTTCTTTCAAGGCAACGGTGACGACGGTGGCTCATAAGGAGCGGATGACGTAGACGATGGCGGAGGGGCGGCATCGGGGTTGGAGTGAACTGGAGCTACGATCGCATAGGGATGATGTGGAAGGTGCGGCGACGCGCTGGTGGGGTGAGAAAAGTGGTGCGACAGCTTCGTGTTGGGAGGGGGAAGGCGGTGGTGCGAGGGGTGGGAAGGGGAGTTGGCGGTGGTGCGAGGTCGAGGAGATCCGCAAGAGGTGTGGGGGTGGTGGGAGGGGGTGGTAGCGGTGTTGGGGTTGGGGGATTCGCCGGAGGTGGGGGGTGGCGGGAGGGGCCGATGGGGTTGGGGGGGTCTCCGGAGGTGCGGGGTGGCAGGAATGTTGTCGATGAGTGGGTTGGGAAATTGGGGTGGTGGCATAGGGAGGAGGTGGGGGGGGGGTTGGGGGAGGAGCCGGAGAAAGGGGGGAGGAGGATTGGTGGTGCGGGAGGAAGGGAGGATCGGGTGGGCGGCGGTGGTCCTGGGAGATGCGCCAGTGGAGAGGGGGAGGTCGGAGGAGGTGGTTACAACAGTGGGGCTGGGAGATGCGCCAATAGAGCAGGGGTGGCGGGAGGAGGTGGTAGCGACAGTGGGGTTGGGGCTGGGGAAGATGCCGTTGAGGTTGGGGTTGTTGTCGGGGAAGGCAGGGGGAGTACCTGGGAAGGTTCCAAAGGTACGTGAGCGGCTGGAGGGGATGGTGGAGTTGATTCCGGTAGTGTTATCTGATCTGCGATGTGTTGAACAACAAGTATATCGTCGTCGATGACTCTTTTGTCTTGTTTTTCTTCCTTGGAAATCAGGACAATAGCTTCGATGGCGGGAGACTTCGCAGCGATTTCGGTGACGCTTAGGGTCTCAAAATTAGCAACCAAATCCTGTAGATTTGATTGGAATTCGAGCAGATTTGATTGGAATTCGGGCAATATGGATAGCATCTCCTTGTTGTAGGCTTCGTCAGCTCATCATTTACTTTTCGATAAACGATAGTCTTTAATTGCATGCCTGCACGAACATCTGTACGGATCGTCAGATCGTGAGGACGATCTGTAGGCCATGCTCTGATACCAATTGATGCAAATCAAGATTTGCAACGGTGGAAAAACAATAAAATTTTGGTAGAAATATTTGGTGAAGAAATTAGAGAGGAGGAAGAAGAGAATGCTCGCCGGATGCAACATGAAATAAAGAAATAGGGTTTTATTTTTCCACTGTTGTAAATTTTGATTTGCATCAATTCGTATCAGAGCATGCCCTCGGATCGTCCTCACGATCTGACGATCCATCCAGAAGCTCGCGCAGACGTACAACCAAAGAATCTCGTTCAAAACGAACCAAGCGTGGCATGTTGTGCTTAGACAAACAATATCTAATATGTTCCAAATTTGTGCGGATATGCAAGCTTTGGCGAGATAAATGCAAGAACCACGGAATGTAAAGCGTTAACACGACAACTAAAGGAAAATGCCGCCAAAAACACTGCAAAAGTTGTTGTCTAGGAGGTTTCGGAAACCCCACCGCCATCTCTAGTAGATGAAGTTGCTGCCCAATGAGGGCAACAATGAAGAAAACAAAGAAAAAATGCCTCTACGCCTGATGTCCAGCAAGATTCCGACAACAGACGCCCATGGAATCGACTCCGCCAACGCTCGTAGCCCGTAATAGTAACATATAACAACTTCCCCACTAGCTCTCTGTATCGTCTCTTATCCACTTCCTCTGAATCATCATCATAAATTCTAGCATTGGGATCCATTGATATAGTGGCAGGTCTTCATCCTGGCATGCATGTTTCAGATAGAAGATCAGTAACATATTTCCTTTGCGTCATAACCATACCCTGTTGATTTCGTGCAAACTCCAAGCCAAGGAAGTAACGTAGCTTGCCAAGGTCCTTAGTCACAAACTGCTTCCCAAGGAAATCCTTAGCTGTCTGAATGCCATGTTCATCATTGTCGGTAACAACTATGTCATCAATATACACTAGAACAACAACCGTACCTTGCTGAGTTCTCTTTACAAAAAGAGAATTATCTGCAGTAGATCTGACAAACTCGTTCTGGTTGCAGTAGATCTGACAACTCTGAGAGCTTCTGAAACCAAGCTCTCGGACTCTACTTAAGGTCATATATGTTCTTGTGGAGATGGCATACTATATTGGACTCCCCCTCAGCAGCGAACCCTAGTGGTTGTTGCATGTAGACTTCCTCCTGCAGATCTCCATACAAAAAGGCATTCTTGACATCTAATTGGAAAAGTGGTCAGTCACATACCATAGCAACAACAATAAGAATCCGCAACGTAAAGTGTCTCGCAACTGGAGAAAAAGTATCATGATAGTTGACGGGTCCAGAAATCGCCGCGTTAAAGATGTGTTGTATTTATCGTTCGCGTAAAAATAATGAATGATTTTGTCGTTCGTTGTAGGCATCAGAATCGGTCAAGAAATTAACCACACAAAATGTTCTTCAATTTTAATCACGTGGTTTTATGTTTATTTTACTTAGGCAACTCCCAAGGTCGAACACAAGGAGGCAAAGGAACAACCTAGAATTATGCCTATCAAAATTCGTGCGCAGTTTTCGAGACGGTCTTTTTTGGAATTTTTTAAATGCAATAAGGGATGCAAGATGCAATTTCGGCCTATTTTAGGGACTAAAAAGTAAATTATGTTTAAACGATGTTCGAAAAATATGAAACTTGGCCACGATGCAAGATATGATGAAATGAATGCACTATAATTTTTTTGGAATTTTTGGATGCAATATGAATTTTTAATGAATTTTTAAATGCAAACAAAATGAATTTCAATATTTAATTATGATAAATACTAAACCTACTTATTTTCAAGGCCAAAATTATCTAAGATATATCACTAGGTGATTGATCTCAAAAAAATCCTAAACCTCGAAAATGTGAGATTTAATATTTATTAAAAATCAAACACTGAAATATGCAAAATGATTTTTACAGGCCAAACTATGAGTGCAAATGCAAATATTTTTGGGCATAATGTCAAGCACAATTAACTCTACAATATGTGATTTTTCAGGGATTTTTAGAGTAGCGTTAATCAATGGCAAATTTAAGAGCACAAATCGGGCAAAATATGCAATTTCTCTTAAATAATTAATTATTAATTAACCAATGATCACAAAATATACACGACATGTCAACATGTAGAGAATTAAATGAGAAACATCATGCTATTTTTTTATAATTAAATAGTGCAATAAAGAGGTTCCCAACAGAGGGAAAATACAGGGGTACAAATGCAATATATAAATATGAAAATAAGCAGAGGGGGAACTACGTTTAATTACCGTGAATGCCGGGGGGATTTCTGCAAAATCTCCAAGGGGTACGTGTTGCGCACGTGCCCTTGGATTAGGGTGTCTGTGGTGCATATAAATGGAGTGGTAGGGGGCTCTTTGTAAATTGCCCAGAGGGCACGTGCAAGGCACGTGACCCCTGGGGATGGCTCTTTCGGCGTTCCCCACGACGCACGTGCCTCGCACGTGCGTGGGGGGCCTCGGGCTGGACCCGACCGGCGGTGATGTAGAGGCAGAGTGGCGGTCCGGCTACAGGCGGTGCTGGAGGAAGAGACGCGGAGCTGCGGTGGTTCCGGTGTCGACGCGTCGGGGGTGGAAAGGCGTTGGCGCGTGGTCGGAGACGGGTGTTGGCGATGGAGTGTCGAACAGTGGTCGTAGTTGGTGGAGTCGGAGAAGCGAAAGCGGAGGTATCGTTGTGGTTGTAGCTCCGGTGGTTGTCGAAGAAGACAGCGGGGACGGCGGAGATGAACGTCGTTGGCTCGACGGTAGGCGAAGACCGGAGCTTGGCAGTACAGGCCTTGCGGTGCTGCGACGAGGGGCGGAGCACCCTCGAACCTCGCCGGTGAAGGATGGCTCCAAGGCGCTGTCACCGCCTTGGGCTTCTGTCTTGATGCATATCCAGCGGATGATAACGGCGAGGGGCGGAGGAACCTTTTTATAAGTCGAGGGTTGGTCGCCTGAGAAGGAAGGAGTTGATTGGGATCGGACGAGGATCAAGAATCGAAGATGGATTTGGCTTATTGGCGATGTCCGATATGGCGATATCGAAGCGATTCGGAGATATCGGAGCTCTGATCTGGTGGAGGATTCGACGAAGAATGACTGGGAGTTAGATTTGGAAGGCGGCGCGATGTGATCTCGAAGGCGGCGGCGAAATTGGCGAAGGAGGCAGAGCTTCCAAAGGGGAGGAAGGCCTGCTGAGGAAGATGAGCAGTGGACGTCCGATCGAGCGCGATCGGACGCTCCAATGGCGCCACGTGGCAACAATAGGGAGTGGGTGTGCGGGGCACGTGCGCAACACGTGCCTGGGAGGCACGTGCGACGCACGTGCATTTTTTTTATTTTTTTTATTTTTAATAATTTTTTTATAAAACGAATTAAAAACAAATACAAAAATGGGTAACACGTGGCGGCTCCAGGAGCTGCTACGTGTCAGCCCCACAAAAATCACAATTTAAATTCTTTGTAAAATATAAAATAAATAGTAAACAGCCTCAGATCGAAAAACTTTCTTCACGAAAATTGCTCGTCTTGATGACATCTACAACTTTCATGAAGACATCAAAACTAAAATCGATCATTTGCACAAAGTGATATTTTTGGGGTATCCCATGTACATTGAATATCTTGATTTTTGGGTTTTGTAATTTTTTTGTGATTTTTAAACCAGATAAAAAATCCGGAAAAATATGATAAAATCAAAGTTTAATATTTACACAATAATCTATTTTTTGTATTTTTATTAATTAATAAAGAGAAGAAATAAATTAAAACATGAAAAAGACTGATTTTGTACAGACCGTTAGTGAAGACTCGGACGCAATGTGTTTCTTTGATTTCAAGCTCTATTTGGGTTTGGATTTTTATGCATTTTAATAAACTTTCATCAAAGAAGACAAATGAAAAAGAAATGAATTAAAATAGGTTAATTATGTACATAAAATAATAGGTCAAAATCAGCTAAAATACAAAATGTATAAAAGAGGCCCAAAACCCAACTTTTACATACGAGCTCCGATTCAATTGAACTTGGTCTTGTTTTGAAGGTAATTGAATGTACATTAGTTCAAAAGTGAGTAGGATTAAAACAGACATTGGATGAGGAAGATATGAGGTTTTTAGTCCGAAAATCCTGGAACTAAGGTTTGGGTTTTTGGTCCACTTATTTGGGTTAGTGATTTTTTTGTATTTTTCATTTATTCTTGTTAGTGATGTGTACACAGTGGAGGTGGTTTTGGGTCATTCGGAGTTAGAATGAATGAGTTAAAAATCTGGGAAGTGAGGCTATTTACAGGTCAATTTTGGCTTAGATTTTTGGCTTCTTATTTTGTGTAGAAATTAGTGTTAAAATGCAATTCTTATGAAAACATGCCTGAATGTTAATTATGCAGAATAGATGCAGATATGCTGTTGATTTTGAGGGACTTGAGCTTAATAAATGAGATTTAGAGTGATGAATCCGAGATTCATCAATAGTCCACCCCATAAGTTTGGGTGAGCCCACGAGCAACCAATCTGGCCTTATATCTGTCCATAGTACCATCAGGAACATGATATTTTCCCCCAGAATCGAAGAGGGCATATAATTTACCAGGTAACAAGCAGTTAGAACCGCATCCCCCAGTACGAATGAGGAGCATGATTCTGAATCAAAAGATTCCTAGTAATATCAAGAAGATGGCAGTGTTTTCGTTCAACCACCCATTTTGTTGGGAAGTATACGCACACTATGTTTGATGCACAATACCATGGGACGCAAGAAATTTGGCAAGCTGAGTACTACAAAATTCCAGGGCATTATCAGAACGTATATACTTGATTTTTGCTGAAATTTCATTAATAAAGGACTGAGTAACAGGACCAGCATCAGACTTGTTTTTAAGGAGAAAGACCCACGATAATCTTGAAAACTCATCAACAGTGACAAGATAGAATCTATGCCCCTGATGATCTGGGACACGAGTGGGACCCCAAATATCAAAATGAATTAAGTCAAACAGACAATGACTACTCCGAACCAGACGACTCTAGAAAGTAGACCGATGATGCTTCCCAAGTTGGCAGGCCTCGCACTGAAAGGTAGAGCGAGGAGAAATCTGTGGAAGAACGTGACACAGCTTTTGCAGAGGATGATGACCAAAACGAAGATGTCGCATATAAGGAGATGCAGACCCGGTGCGAAGAGAAGAGGCACCAGCATAAGGGGATTGCATCAGTCTGTAGAGACCTCCTTGCTCGCGGCCAGAATCAATCACCCTTCCCGTGAGAATGACCTGAAACACAAGAGCAGACGGATAAAAAATGGTATGACAGTATAAATCCTTGATGATTTGACTAATAGATAGTAAATTCATGGAAAACTCAGGAGCATAAAGAACATTCTGAAGTCTCATTGCAGGAGTCAACTGCACCTCCCCCTGACCAGTAATGGGAGAATGTGTCACATCTGCTATCACAACGGATCGTCCGGGCTGGGTTGGACTGAAAGCACTAAACTGACCTCTATCACCGCCGAGGTAATGGGATGCACATGAGTCCTTGATCCATTCTAACAAGTCTGCCATGTAACAACTAGTAAAGGCATATGCTATACCTCATGTAGATGCTGACGTAGAGGCAGCTACCTCTGAGGATCCTGAAGGAGAGCTGGTTGACCCAAGAGTAGGCATAATCTCCCTGAGTCTCGCCACAAGTTCGTCAAATCTCAGACCAGATGCAGGTGAGGAACTGTTAGCCTGCTGAATCTGTTTTGCGATACATGTTGAAGCTGGGAACCCATGTTTGGAATAGCATGTTTCCTCAGAATGACCTAGTCTGTGACAATAAGTACAAGGCTGATGAGGAGTCGACTACCCCCTCCCCTGCCACGACCACCTCGACCACGAAACTGTGCAAGGCCTCCTCTACTATGAGATGTTGCCATGGCTGAGGACGTCTGAGACAGTTGAGTACCACCAGAAGATATAGAGAGCCTACTCAACCTGCGATATGCCTCCTCCATTGGAGGTATTGTGGCGTCAGTAAGAATCTGTGCTCTAGCTGCATCATATTCAGGGTCAAGAGCCGCTAGGAAAACTCTTGTCATCACTGAATCCCTATATGCCTTGAGTTGCTCTGGTGTGGCAGTTAAGGGAATGTAACCATATAGCCTCTCAAACATACCCCTTAAAGAAGTGTAAAGGGTATGGAGAGGATGACCATTCGCTTCGACGTGAAGATGTTGTGCTGAAATTGCAGAATCTTAGACTCGTTCTTCGCCGGAGAGTATGTAGCGGCGAGAATGTCCCACATGACCTTCGTCGTGGCTGACTCAATATATCATTGGCTATCTCCATGGATACTGTCTCAGAAAGCCATACACGTGCATAAGCATCGACTGCCTCAAATGAGGCGTTAACCCCAGTCTTGTCAACAGGTTCCTCCTGCGTGAGGATATGCTTCTTGCCATTACATTGCATTAGACTCATGAACTGCATGGCCTACAGTTCATAATTCGTTCCATCCATCTTCACAATGGGTGTTGGACCTTTGAAGGCACCCAGGGATGGAATTTCTGCTTTGTTGTCTGACATGATGACAACAATCTCTAAGACTAGGGTTGCACACTATAAAAATAATGTCTACACGGACATATAAGAAGATGATTGTGGGTGTAGACACATACCACAACCACTTCCATTCTTTGGTGACTCCTTTGGGTAACTAAGGTGTTTTAGATAGTCACGCTACACCCTAGAAAACCAAGTTCAAGGCAACAGAGAGCAGCCCAAGGAGGCTCCGATCAGATGGCAGACCGCAAGAGCAGCAGCGGCACACAGGTGCAGGCCCGCAGCGGAGCGCGGTGGCGCGTGAAGCGAGGGCTGCGTAGTGCAGGCCCGCTGCGACGGCGCAGGCGGCGCCACGCGGGAGGCACGAAGGTGGAGATAGCCTGCAACGGCAGGGGCGGGAGGTGCAGGCGGTGCCGTGTAGGTGCGGAGGAGGTCGGCAAAGGCTGGCGCGGCGCGCGGCACGATTAGGGTTTTGGTGGGTGGGGCTTTAGGGCACAAGCTCCGGTCTAGGATCGTCGCCCTGATACCATGTGGATAAACGTGAATGGAAAAGTTGTATTCCTCATAGCCTTAGAGCTCTCTTATATAGGAGAAAAGCTCTAAGGGAAAATTACATAAAATAAACTAGATAAACAGAAAAAATAAATAAAGCCATAGAAATATAAATATCTAAACAAAAAAGAATGAGAAACATGCTGGTCACGTGGTGTTTGGGTGTGAATGCGTGTAGATGCACAGGATAAGGGAGGAGCATCCCAAGTCACGAGAGGAAGAAGAAATGAGGCCAAGAAGGGAATTGGAGGGTAAAGGAGAAGAACCCAAGGAAAAAGAGGGATACTGCCAATCGGCAAAGCAAAAGTCATTCATTTAATCTCCCTTATTACTTATGTGTAGGTTGTTTCATATGGGAGATCAATCCAAAAGAAACAACCTTTTGTCGAGGAGACCTCCAATGAGTGACTTGGGTTTTATTTTTTAATAATTAAAATTATAATAAAAATAAACTGCAACTAAAATAGAAATTTTAAAAATCCAGATATTTTGGGGTGCATCGTGATTGAATCACGGTTGATCAAAATTTTCCCTCGAACCTCTTATTCTAAATGTGAATCTAACTTGCCCTTCGAGTAAGATGCGGGCTAGTGACATCATTTTCTTTGTGAGGAGGTGTTTTTGCATATTCATGTGCATCTTGTGCACTAACTAGAGAGTCTGTTCTTATAGTTTAATGTTTCCTCCATCGTCTTCCATCTTCTCCTTGGAATGCTATCGTCATCTAGCATTGATAAAAAGACACTCTTTTAGTGGTTTATGAAACTAAGTTATAGATAATAAAGAAATGCTTTTGGGGCAGTTTTCCCACTTTGTGCGGACTATGTCTTCTTTTGGATGGTATGCTTGGTGTTCAACCACTACATCCATCTTGTGAGTTTTAGTTGAATGCTATTTAACTAGAGTGTCGTCTGTTGAGGCTTCTAGTCGACTAAGCGGAATTTCCTCTACAATATGTCATGTAACTATCCTCTTTAATAGTCGAGATACATCTTGCTATGATATGGCATAAAGAAGATTTTATGCTACTGTGGGACACGAATTCCGGTCATTTGCTCTTTGAGAGGAAAGAAGGGTACAGGAGTTTTTTTTCTCTAGATTTCCCTCTTTGAGGGATATCTTTGGGGTGGGGGGGGAGGGGGGTTAGGTATGTGCATTCACTGCCTTATAAATTCCAAAAGTTGCCTGATTTTCACTAGCATAATTCTGTTGAATAACGCGTATTAAGGCAAACCAAATAATCTCAAAATGAAAGACTTGGAGAGTTTTCAATCTAGGGTAAGTGCTAAACGCATAGATGGGTCCATACGTTAATGGACTTGCTGTTAATTGTTAGAAAATAAACATGCGGAAGCAAAACATGGAATAAGAATATAGAACACGAAGAACGCGGGATTTTTACGTGGAACCCTACTCCATGAGGAGCGGGATGAAACCACGGAAGAAGCCCTCAATGGGGCATGTTTGGCATTGCTTTTTCTCAATGGATACAGGAGGTCTGGGGCTCCTTATATAGCCTCTCCAGAGCCTCCAAGTCCCACCACTGGACGATGTGGGACTGAACACTGAATGGGGTAAATGGATCTCATCCAGGATCCATTTACCCTGCTACAACACAATAGGCGCATACAACTTATACTTCAACACTCCCCCTCAAGCTGGAGCATGCAATGCTCAGCTTGGACAAACATAAAGAGACTCAACTCAACACTACAGGACACTACGGACAATATCAACCCAACGCGCATATTGCTGCAGTCGAGGACGTTGCTTCTCATGCCGTGCAGGTGAGGAGGACGAACGGGCTGGAGTGTGAGTCAACTGAAGACTCGGAATCTGACCATCGAGTCTGAACTTACGCCTGAAATCTCCTCGTCGGAGAACTGGGTCTCTCCCATCTGGCTCAGAGAATGGTGCACTGCTCTGGTGTACCTATGATACCACATGAAAACCCTTGCCCTCAAGGGAATGGTCCTCTGCTCTGGAGTCCCTATGGTTGACATGAAAACTCTGGCCGAACAAACACAAGAATGATGGGGACCTCGAACAATGATGGCAACTTATGCTCATCTGAAAATGACCGCACACTCGTGCGTGTCTGAAACTGAAGACTCGGAACATCAATCGTCGAGTCTGAAACCGAACTGTAGAGTCTGAGAATCTGACTTGATCTGGATAATCTGCATCTGGCATCTGAATCTCTGATATCTGGAGAAGACCTTTGACTCTACATATACTCCCCCTTTCTCCCATACTTGTCGGAAAACAGACACATCGACAAAGTTGGGAGAAGACAACATAATGGGGAAACCGAACATGAAATTTGCGGCTTTTCATTTTTTTTAATAAGCCGTCATTTTTTTTGTAAGTCGTTCCTTTTTTTTACGGCTTTTCTCATTTTTTGTCAAAAACATTTGCGTACGGCTTTTTATTGTTGTACGCGCCTTTTCAAATTCCCTTTTTTTTGAACTGGCCCGCTTGGCCCACTGAAATATGCCCCCATTTTTTTAGTAGCCGCATGCCCCCCCTTCTTCTTCTTCTTCTTTTTTTTTACATGGTCAAATTAGGCCCAAAAGAAAAAACTCCTTTCTTCCATTTTATTTTAACACAAACTAAAGCCGTTTTTTTTTCCGAATAAACTGTCCCCTTTGGGGCCTCGTGAAATCAGCCGCCCAATTTGGCCTCATTTACCCCTTTTTTTCAATCGTGGGTTGTCTTCCTAATTTTCCAACGTGGGCACCACTAGGGTTCCCATTAAATGTCGCCCCTTTGGGGTTTCTGAAAAGTCGCCGCCGCCGCCAAGAGGGCGCGCGTGATCTGGAGAGGGGCGGCCTGCTACTGGATGTCGGGCACCACCGCCGAGATGGAGGTGGCTCTTCATCGCCGGGAGGGTCTCCTGCGTGCGCGGAAAGGGGCCCGGGAGGGGTCTGTGCGCAAGATGGGTATAGGAAGGCCCCCGCCTTTGCTTCTTGGATGCTGCGAGGGCTTGCAAGAGATCGAGTTTCGCGCAACTGCGCGTCTTGGCTATGAGGGGATCGAATGGGGCTCGCCGCTGGATCGCGCAAAGTGGAGGGGGCTTCACCGAAGAATCGCATAGGTCTGCGATGGATATACTCGCCGCAAAGGTTCGACTCACGCCTGGGAGTTGGTGCGCGCGCGGGTCGCGCAGGAGATCGCGCTTGGGGGATGCATCGCCCTGTGCGCGTGATGTGCGGCTCGCACCGCTAGGATCTGATGGAGAAGACGTGACTGGAAGGAAGGTTGCCGCCTGGAGACAGCCTGGAGAACTGAGATGCGATGCAGATCAACGTTGCCTTGACACGATCTGACGAGAACAACCGCGGCTAGGGTTTTGTGGGTCTGGAGAATGGCGCCGTATACGGCTTGCAGCCTGGATGTTCGAGCGCCTGGATCTGGAACAACGTGAATGAACCACTGCTTGGATCTGGATTTGAGGTTTCGATCGAAACCCTAGACTGACGTGAACTTCAAAAATTCTCCAGATTCGGGTATCAAGAAACCGTAAACCTCAACAGTATAACTTAATCTAAGAACAACTCGCTCCAAAAAATCTTCAAACAAAATAATCGAATCTCGAACTGATAAAGAACATGAAATCCTCGAGAAACAAACCCGCTCTGATACCATGTTAGAAAATAAACATGCGGAAGCAAAACATGGAATAAGAATATAGAACACGAAGAACGCGGGATTTTTACGTGGAACCCTACTCCGTGAGGAGCGGGATGAAACCACGGGAGAAGCCCTCAACGGGGCATGTTTAGTATTGTTTTTCCTCAATGGATACAGGAGGTCTGGGGCTCCTTATATAGCCTCTCCAGAGCCTCCAAGTCCCACCACTGGACGATGTGGGACTAAACACTGAATGGGGTAGATGGATCTCCTCCAGGATCCATTTACCCTGCTACAACACAATGGGCGCATACAACTTATACTCCAACATTAACTTCTACTACTTTTTTTATCATGAGCCCGGTAATTTTGGGGTTCCGGGTGTCTCCTCTCATTAATCAAAGAAAGATATTACAATGATTACCGATGAGGCATAAGCCTCTACATGAGAATGGCCAACACGAGCTTCTAAAGCTCAAAACCAGAAGTGGACAGCATGGCCTTCAACACTACTCACTAAAAAACTCGAACTTGGGAACTGTCCAAGGCTATTTCTTTATTGCTTTCTCTTTTGCCTTCCTAAACTTTGGAGTGCACAATTTGATTTTACCCAGAGTCTGTTGTACTTAAAAATCAGAACTGTAGGTGCTTGCTGCTTCACTTATCTCACCACTTGAATTAGGAGCTTCTTCTTCTACATCTTCATGAATAGATAACTTTCCAACAGCGGTTGAAGAGATATAAATAGATGGCATTTCTTGCACCTCTGTGTTCAGCATGCACAGTTGCTGCGGTGTCCTATATGCATGCTGCCGCTGTTGTTTAAAAGTTGGAGGCTTTAATCCCTTCCTCTTAATCACAGACAACCCAACTTTCTCCTCCAATTTCTTTTGTATTGAAATAGATGCTTGGAGGAACTCCTGGATTTGCTTCTTCTTTAATAATAGAGGAGTAAGAGGAGACACACTCCTTCCCTCTACATCATCAGCTTCTTCTTTCTCTTCTTCATCATCTTTTTCTTCCCTATTCAGCACATAGGGATGTTGATCCTGTTGCTGCTGCTTCTTTTGTAGTTTTGCTGTAACCTCTGCTGAGTGTTCTCCAATGCCAAAGAAAATGACGTTACTTCCTGCTTTTCAACATCATCCCCATGAATTGGTTGTTGCACCATTTCCTTGTTGTTAGAGTATGTGTTATGCGTATGTTGTAGATGAGTAAATGGATCACTCCAGGATCCATTTACCACATCCAGTGTTTAGTCCCACATGTATCAGTGGTGGGATTTGGAGGGTCTGCGGAGGTTATATAAGAAGCCCCAGACCTCCTGTATCAGAGGAGGAAGTCAATAGACATATATGGCCCTTTGAGGGCTTCTCCCGTGGTTTCATCCCGCTCCTTAGGGAGTAGTGTTCTACGTAAAATCCTGGTATTCCTTAATGTTTATTCTTTTCTCTGATATTATTTTATTTTTTAACATGGTATCAGAGCGGGTTCGATTCTCGAGGAGTTATTTTTATCATTTGTTCGAGATTCGATTTTGGTGTTTTGATCTTGAAGATTTGTTTGTAAAGATTATTATATGTTCATGACTGTAATCTGTCCAGGTTTCGAGAAATTCTGGGATTTCTTCAGAAACCCTAATTTCTGCATATTTGAAGTTTCTTGAAGTTCCAACTACTAGGGTTTCATTGAAACCCTAATTTTTTGACCATTTGCACTAGCATCTTCAGGGGCTTCTTGCAACCCTCCGCTAGTCAGCTCCATTGTTGTTGCCACGCTCCTTCCCCTCGGCGGCATCCTCCTCGCCCTCGCAGGGATCTCGCTCACCAGCACCGTCGTCGGCCTCTGCATAGCCACCCCTGTGTTCGTCTTCTTCAGCCTGATCATCATCCTGGTCGCGATAGCAATCGAGCTGGCGGTGATGGGGTTCTTTACGTACTCGTCACCACCTTGTGGTGGGTGCAGGAGCACTTCCAGCCACAACCGCAACCATCAGGCAATGCCGCCTCCAGCTGATCATACCAGGAAACTCCCTCGTGATGCTTGGAGAGGCGGCGAAGTCTCGATGCAGCATCAGCAGTGAGCGCCTCCAGGAGGTGCTCCTCCCTTACGCATCTCCTCGTGCACAATCTCCAAGTCATGCAATCTCCAGAGTTGCCAACCTTTCTCATGCGCACCGCCATCTCGCATCTCCAGGTGGCGCTTCTCTAGGTGGCAACTCCTTTGGGAGGCGAAGCCTCATCTGGCGGTAGGTCTCCAACTGTCGGTGCCGCAAGTCCATCACGCCCTCAGTGGCATCGGATCTCGAAGAAGGAGGGTTCCCTAGTAGGAACCCTAAATAAAGCCCCGCATGGATTGTTTTTTAAGGACACAGATGGGCCAAAAGATAATTGAAAAAAAAGAAAGGGGTTGTCGCATCAATTAAGAGAGGAAGAGAGAAGACGCACGGTTTTGTAAGCCCTATTTGGGCTGAGTTTCAACGGTCCAACTGGACCACGAGTTTCTTCGTTAAAAAAAAGTCATTTGACAATGTTTTGCTTCTCATCATCTTGTTTGTCTTCTCCCAACTTTGTCGATTTCATTATTTTCTGACATGTATGGGAGAAATGGAGAGTATTGTGTAAAAGGTCGGATTCAGTTTTCCAGATTCTTCAGATTTCAGACCAGACAGATTTTCTGACTCTACAGTTCAAATTTCAAACTCGATGTCCATATTCCGAGTCTTCAGTTTGATTCGCACATGGATACGATCATTGTTTGTGTGGTCCCCATCTTTTATTTTTGCTCTCAGAGTTTTCATATGATCCTTAAGAACTTCAAAATAGAGATCCCATTCCCTATGCCATGTGGGTTAGGGTTTTCATGTGTTTTCATAGGGATTCCATAGTAGAGATCTCATTCTCTGAGTCAGTATGGGAGAGACTCAGTTCTCCAATGAGGAGACTTTTCAGACTCCATTTTCCGACGATCGTGGACTCTGATGAGGAAGTCTCTACGGCTTTTTCAGTTCGATCGTCTCAGAGATGAAGCAGTTGTCCACATGATATGGCGGGCCAGAGTTCTCCAAGTGGAGACTCATTTTCAGTTGCAGTGATTCTGACAGGCAATACAGAGCACATACCCTCCAACGAGGAGATTCAGTTTGACTCACACTCCATCTCGTTTGTTCCTCATCATCTGCACGACATGAGAAGCAACGTCGTCGACAACGACCGACAGTTGTATATAATTGAGTTGATATTGTATGTGATATCTTGTATTGTGAGTTTGAGATTTCTTTCTGTCTGTCCAAGCTGTGCAGTACATGCTCTTGTTTGAGGGGGAGTATTGGAGTATATGTGTTATACGTCACTTATGTTGTAGATGAGTAAAACGATCTCTCCAGGATCCATTTACCACATCCAGTGTTGTCTCACATCTACCAGTGGTGGGACTTGGAGAGTCTGTGGAGGCTATATAAGAAGCTCCAGACCTCCTGTATCATAGGAGAAACTCAAAAGACACATGGCCCTTTGAAGCCTTCTCCCGTGGTTTCATCCCGCTCCTTAGGGAGTAAGGTACCATGTAAAATCCTGGTGTTACTTAATATGTATTCTGTTCTCTGATATTAGCTTCCGCATTTCATAGATTCTAACACTTGTGCTGCACAGAAGATTGTTTTATAGTATCCACCCCTTTGGACAGCAAGGGTATTACAACGTCATGAGTTTGCAGCTTCTCATGCTGCTGCTCTCCTACTGTCTGACATTAGCTCCATGTTTTGCTTGAAGGATATGGGAAAATCCTCAAGCGCATCATGGAAGCGTAAGCGTCGTATCGAATACGACGAAGAACGACTAGTCGAACTAGTTGTTATATGCAACGGAATTTTAAAAAAAAAATCATGCGATGAAACCACATGATCCAAGAACGATTCTCGGATCGTTTCATCTAGAACCACATCAAGTATAAAGGAATACCTCTTGTAGCGTGGTTGATCGAGTCTCTACGAAAAGAGACCTCCTGTCTCAAGTCCGATCGTCGGAGAAGATGCTTGCGAGCACGGGGATGAGTCGTGTGATCCTCGCAATCCAAGAAGTTGATCCAAGCACGGTGAACACCTGATCTCGTCGCACGAGATCGAACACCTTCTTCATGAGCGAAGCACTCCAAAGAAGATGGAGAACCGAGGAACATCGAGGCGGCGGCGCGGTGGCGAAGCGACGAATACTATCCTCTTGGGTTTGGTGGACGTCCGCAAAGAGGAGATAAGAGGCTTTTACGTGTGGAAGAGGGAGAGAGAGATGTGTCTCAATTGCATAACCTTAGAGAGCATGGTATGCCTCTCTATTATAGGGTTTTGGGATCCATGGATCACAATCCATGGGATACATAAAATCAATGGATGAGATTGATTTATGTTTAATCCAATGGTCAAGATTGTTGTTGGTAAAAGCCAACAACTAATAATTTAATTTAGATCAAATATATTTAATAAATCAAATACAATTCAATCCTAAATTAAATCAAACAAATATGGAGAGATTGGCATGGAGATTGCTCCCCATAAGGAATAGGTAGGACGGCTACCAATTTCCTTGTGGGAATTGGTGGCCGTCCACCATGACCTCATGGTGGAGGCAATCTCATGCAATCTCATGAGATTGCATATCTCCATGAAACTCTCCCATATTTCCCAACAACTTTTGTTGTGATTTATTCTACAAAAATAATTCATAATTAATTTTGAGAATATTGCAATCTTGCCATTGGAAATTTGTGAATCACATTCACAACCCAAAACAAAATATAATTTACAATTTCAATTAATTAATTACACAATGTGTATCCAATACACATCAATAATTAATTAACAAATATAAAGCATAATTAGCTCTCTCTAATACATTATAAATCACATTTATAATATATTATGAATAATTGGATATTGCTATCCACATTATTCTTATCCACAATAATTAAATCACATGTAATTATATTGGATAATTTCCACATGCATCAAGATAATTAAATCACATTTAATTATCATTCTCTTAATGCTCAGCTATGGAATTATTCTTGAACCCTTTCAAGAATAATGCGATTTCTCCGCAGGTACTTGGAGAAAAGGATAGGGCGATTGTATTGTTCCACGTATAGTGACTTGGATGTTGAGATCTCATCTCAAATCCAGATCTCACGGACCTCTCATAGATGCTTGATTAAATCAAGACCGCAAATCTAATCTTCTCATTGAATCTGAATCTCATTCAGATCAATGTCCAACACTTGGACTAAGATTAGGTTACTTCTCTACTGAGAGGAGTCACTAAAATCCAAACATGTTTCATCACTCCCTCGGAATGTAAGTGTCATGGTTATACAATCGTTTATGATCAAATCACCCTCAGGTATTCCGAACACATTTATATCCTGCATACTAGAAGACCTATGATCATCCTGAAGATATAGATCAATTTTACACTGTCATCTTCAGGGTTTGATCACCAAGTTTCTCAATCTTGGTCATTGGGAATTGGTATAGATCATATGCTTTCCCAAAGCATATATCTTACCTTCAAATTCATGTCATGCTTCCAAAGCACGACGACCATGCATGGAATTTGATCGGGTCCCAATACCTCATGAGTGAGCTCATGTCTCCCGGTTCACATGTGAACCTGTATGATCCCTTTGAGAGATCGTATTACTCATATGCCCTTACATGCACACCAGCTCGCCGGTGTATAGACCTTGATTAGGTCATCAATCTATTGGTCTGTCAAATGTACACACTCAGACATATAGAACACATCTGTCTCTGGTCAAAGGATGTGTGCCTATGTTGTGACAGTATTCAACATAGGTCTTTGGTTATCTCGATCTCGTTAAGTCAACCCTTTGACTTAACTAATCTGACACCTTCGAATCACTATTCCCATGCAGAGGACCTGCATCAAGAGGTCGATCAGATATCAACCAAATGAGAAAGGATTGCCATCTCCTACTCAGGCTGGAGATCATCACTTAACAACCATTTGATGGTGCTTGATGAGTCCTCGATCTAACTCTTTAGATATTCATCCAAGCACCAACCTCTATGATCCAAACAATGAATCAACAGCTGTATGATTATCAAGTTGGTCATGGTACATAACCCTTATTGTACAGAGGGACCTTATAGTGCAAATTAGTTATTTTTCATTTCAGATCAGGGAATGATATTCGCAATAACATTTATTGCACAATGGCTCGCCGTGGGCTCGCATGTCCAACATTGCTATCTTCCTTTTGTAGTTGGGAAAGATCAGCTACAGAAGATGATTGCATTAGAGAAGGAAATTTGCAATCAACATCATACAAAACATCTGCGGCACCCACGCCATCCTCCTCTTGTCCATTTGCTGATGTACAGGAGCTAGCAGCTGAATGTTACCAATATAATTCTTCTGTTCAAACTGCTGTTGTACCCAGCACTGCAAGTCTTCTTCCCATGCTTCTTCTTCTTCTTTTTAACTTTTGTCCAACCATCCTCAGCATCTCCTCTTGCATCCTTAGATAGCACTGGCTGATGCAAAGGAGTTTCAATGCTATCTGTTCTGGAGACTTCCATTGATGTGCCTGATATATAGAACCTGGTTGTTGTAATGCTACAAGAGATTGTTGCTGTGGTTGTTGTTGCTCCTGTAAAGAAACCTCTGCTGCACATTCTTCTGCTACTGTTGCTTATCCACAATCCCTCCATCAACCAATATAGTTGCAAAAAAACTACAACTATCAACTGGTTTGATGAAGAACTTCTCAGCTTTAGTTTGTTGGTGTTCCATGGAGGGAAAGGGAACAGCAACTTCTTTAGTGGCATTGCTCAATGAGTCAGGAGCCATTATTACAGTGGTATTTGGAAAAAAATTTGATAGTAATTCCATCTTGACTCCTCAATGCTACATCTATGTTCAGCCTCATTAGAGACCATAAATTTCCCATCAGCATCCATCTGAGGTTGAAGAGTCTGCTGATGCTGTGGCTCTTGCAATTCCTGCAGCTGCAGCTGCAATGAGTCTCTTAGTTGCATCTATGACTGCTGTGAAGATTGCAATTCCTGGTGCTGCATCAGATGCTGTGATGAGGATGGTTCAGCAGCTCTTTGATGTTGCCGATTTTGTTCTGAATCAGTCCCTTGTTATTTATCTGTGGCAAAAATATTACCAGTAGGCTTCCAGATCTTCTCAGCCTCTCTCTCTCTCGATCCCTCCATCTTTATTTCTCTTGCAGTTCTCTTGATCATGCCCAATCATACGACAAGAAGAACAGAACTTATGAACTCTTTCATAAACAATATTCTATCTGAAGGATTGGGACCCATTTTTAATCATCACAGAATCCACCTTTGGGTTTAAGTCTATCTCAACATAAACCCTTTGTAAAGTTCAAAACCTCTTTATCTACACAGATGAATCTTCCTACAACTTGAGTAATGGACTGGATTATCCCAATATCATGTAGATGAATATTGAGACCAGGTAGTCCAATCCAAACTGGGATTGGAGTAGATCTTAAATTGGGTCTGAAATAAGGTGACCATCTGATGAGAGTCGCCAAATCGTTCAAGCACTTGAAGTCCCCAATAGCATAAGCCTTGAGAAAATCTCCTTCATCTTGAAATCTGACAAGAATATGTCTTGAATGTAAGGCTCCCAGATAAATTTCCCCGTGCAATTCAGTTTTGCGACAACATCAACAAAGCCTTTTCTCACATTAAGTAGGGTCGGCTACATGGATTCTTTACCTCCATTCAGATCCATCTTGGGTCATTCTCGGGCTTAGATCCAAAAAACTAAGATCCCTTCGTATAATCTCATTCCCACACTCCTTGGGCCTTCCTCTCCCTCTCTTAGCTTGCTCAACATCCCAAAACTCACGTCTCCTAACCAGTGCATCAACTGACCTCCTTTGCAAATGGCCAAACCACCTTAAGCGGTTTTCTCGCATCTTATCCTCGATCGGAGCTACACCAATTTTCATTCTGATAATGCAATTCAGTTTTGCATTTAAAAAAATCGAAATATAATCAATTCAGCTCTAGACTGTCCAAATTTACAAATCAGAGAAACAGCAAAAGGCTTTTGAAGTTTTGCCACTTCTTCTTCGGTGACCTCGATAGTTTGGATCCCATCCACAGAAATCGGGGCTCTTACTGAAATAGGCTCACCAAAATCAGATGCTACATGGATCCCTTTTGTAGCAGAGGCATATGAATTGATTTTTGCACAACCCTCTAGAGCATTAAGAATTCCAGCCCTCTTTTTCAGCTCTGCCCCGGAAAGTTAACATATTTTTTGCTAAATTTCCAAGGTCTTCAAAAGTTTGTCTTTCACAATATCTTCCATCTCGAATGACCAAAAAGCAGATCTCAAACAAAATAAAGGCTGATGAAAAAAATGTCCAGGTAGATATTTTCAGCCCAAATGAAATGCAGCTTGAATTAAGGCACAAGAATTCCACGTGTCCTCCCCTTACTGCAGCTGTAGTGAGTGGGACCACAGAATGTTCCCCGCTGTTAGTAGCCGCCTGGCTCCCTTTCCACGTGTCACCTACTGATTGAGGCTTCTCCAAGCACCAGGCCACAAACTGAAAGAAAATAGGCAATGGACAACTTTTCCGATTAAAAAGCTATCCCTTCTCCTCTCACAAGGAACTCCAAGATCCCTAAACGCAGATCAACTGAAGAGCCAGCAGGAGGCGATCACCAACAGCTCAAAGCCTCAGCTTCAATACAGCATCCAGCAGGTATATCAATGCATATAAGCACGACACGCCTGCTGTGAGAAATGCCAGATGTTCGAAGAACACCTAGCGCGAAGTATGTTGTGAGAGACTCCAATCTTCAGCTAAACAGCCTCCAGCAGTTCCAGAAGAAGTGAACAGCACTCGCGCAAATGTATAGAAGGTATAACAGTGCAATGCGATGCACTGTATATCTGCTATACATCAAAATAAGTCTCCACTCTTCTGAACAGTCCCCAGTTCTCAAGAACAGTATCAAAATCGGTCCCAAAACCGATCTAAATCCAGCTCTGCAACTCCCAAGATCCATAACCCAATCAAATCGATGATCTAACCCATAATATGCTAACTTTTACTACTTATGGACATTTTCTTATGTTTCTTTATGCAACTAGCATCATATTGCATCCCTGATTTATCTTATTTAAAAGGGTTACTAAAAGAGCTCTAAACAAGTGGAAAAAGATACATTGTTTCCAAGAAAGCTGACGAGGTTCCTTTCAAAAAATAGTTCACGAGGTTGCCAGTGTTGCCCTGTTCTCTTCATATGTTACATTTATCTCCAAGTTACACTTATATTTAGGCTGTTTCCTCCTCCTTTGATACGTTCCTCTTTGAACATCAATAACTGATAAGTAGAGTTGTGTCGGTATTTGCATTTGAAAATTGGGATGCTGCACTTTTATGAGTTCTTTACGGTACGTGGGCGATGCTCTCAGATCGAGTGGATGCATGTGAATGTAAAGGCTAACATCAACTAAGGATTTTCCTTGTATATAATGTATAGGAATGTAGGGACTTATCATCAACCAGTTCTATATGTTGCAACTGACTTCTACCATCAATTGCAGGGGCATCTTCACACCTACAGGTTCTGCGATAACGTGTGGACCTTCATTTTACAGAATGCAACATTTAAGAACGAAGAGTCTTCCGAGAACATTGGAAGAGTGAAGATCGTCGCCTGCGACTCAGTAAAAAGGCATCACTACGCAGTTTTAAGTAGTTTTATAGCTACCACGGAGTTTGTGATAAACATGTTTTGAAGACTGTCTTAAGAGCATGTTTTGACATGGAATATTGCTTGTGCGGTCTTTCATGTTTTTTTCTTTTTGCATTATTATTTATGAAAGTGAAAATTATCCCCGTCTTATCTGAGTTTGTTCATGGAAAGTATTGCAGGGTAGAACTGCCGCCCTTTATGTTGTGGAGGTCGAGTTGATCATTATAAGTGACGTCGATCAAGTGGGAGTAGATAGATGTATGGGGGCGGCGCACATGCCCTCAGGCTCATTTTGGTTGGCCATGGTTGTGTATGAGCCATCTGCATATTTAAGTTGTCGAATTTTCAGGTAATTCAAAACATTCGGAGATCTTGATGCAGGTGCTGCCAATGTCAGCACGGACAACTTGTTAGGTCTGTATGCACCGTAGCACTAAAAACTCTGTTGTTTTGTTTTGAGGTGGACCTTGAACGGTTTATTAGGAGGGATGCAGATGTCATGTCTTTTCAGAAATAAAATACCTATAACAAGAGAATAGAATGCTTGCACTACAATTTCTTCTCCTTGATTTGTAAAAAAATTGACCTACCTTCTCCATTATCATTGTCATTTTCTCTCCTTTTCCCAACGGCATGCACTTCTTAAGATCACAATCCTTTTGATTTCTTATCTTCTGTATGCCTCAACACCATCCATGTTCTTGTCTTTTTTGTCGTTGTCATCCTTCTCTCTGCCTTCCAAATCACTAAGTCTTGAATTTGTCATTTTACGAAGCAAAAGGAGAGATTGAATGTTAAGAAGATAATGCAATTCTTTTACTGGTTGAGATACCTTCACATTGAGGGATTCCAATATATGAAATTGCTTCACGATAGATATACTACGAATAAACCAAGAAGTATATCAATTGCAACAAAGTCATACAAAATGTTGATTTATATATACTTGATTGCAAACTTGACTTAATCAAATGAGACATTTTTAAGTGTTACAATAAGATATACCACCAACTCATCCATTAAATGTTTTCTAGACTGTTATCAAGTTAATATAATGTAGTTACAAGCTGCAAGATAGATCAAGATGACATACAAGTAAAACACAAAATTAAAAAAGTAATAGAAATTATTCCCATCCAACCATACAACTAAACGAACAAGTGATCATTTTTTTAAATTAGTATTTATAGAACAAATAAAGTATTTGCCTCATCTCTTGTAAAAGTCATAGGTAAGGGTTTGCCTCATCGTCGGCTATGCTCTGTAGCACCCATGACCAATCTGATCCAGATCCTATCCGAATGTTTCCTTCAAGATTCCTTCCCATGCTAAACAATATCTAGTTATCCGATTAGTTTCATGTGGTTCAATAAATCAAGCTTAACCATATTTCATTCCCGTAAATGATAATACTATAAATTATAAGAGAGATATTCAATTATAAGATAGAAAGTATAATGAAAGTTCTGATAAATATGCTGCATATCTAAAAGCAAACTAGATAGATAACTCAGGAATAGCCGCATCTCCCTGTACTATAAGCATGTCATGGGTCACAAATGCAAAGAGGGAGCAAAAGTATACTTAGAAAAGATGATAGAAATGCTTCACAAGTTGGAAGAGGTCAGGAGAGACAAAACCCAAATCACGAAAATAATCATGATATCATGCATATAGCAACACCATCGAGAATAAGAAGAAATCAACAAGTAATAATTATATTTGAGCATGCTACTATGATTTTACTTAATGGATTTTAAACAATATTAGCAATGAAATAAAGAGTAGAGGTAACTAAGAAAGTAAAGCATGTATATATAATATACGGCTAAGATCACACGACAAGTATCACCATAACATGAACAAGATTACCGTCAATGATTCAAAATCGATACTTTTCCAGCCTTAGCTATGCAACAACCAGAAAGAATTGTATAACCATGTTAGTGAGCTTTCTACTTGTGAACAAAGTTGTCATTAGCTTCTACTTTGTAAACCTAGCATACATGAAATGTACACCTAGCAGCCCTAGAGCCATATTATATAATATTTCCTCTTTTCATGTACATTTTACATAAGCTAACATAGCGCAGCCTCCGCTACAATCCACTATGTAGCCATCACTCATTGTACATAGTGTTAGGAGTCTTGCATCCCAAGCCTCGTGTTTAATAATGACACATAATTATTGATAGACACTTGTATTATTGTATCTTTGTAGCTTGTGTGGATTGATAAATATATCATGCCCAAACCTTGAAACCAAAGATCAAGCTCTACTCTTTTAATTTCTACTCAAGTGTTTTTTTCACTTGTATGTGTACTTGTAAAAGCTCACAGATGCATAAACATGTATGCATGTTCATATAAGATCATTTCATATTCTCAAAAGGTCAATTTGCATTCAAGTCCAATTTATTAAAATCACTTTCATGACCTCATCCATCGTATTTGATTATTGAACAAACTTGATCGATTATTTTTTGTGACATGATCAATCACTTTTCATTATTGTCTAAAACACGGTCGATCACTTTATATGATATGATCATTCACTTTATACTATTGCTTAAAATGACCAATTAATCACTTTTATTTTATGATCGATCACTTTTTAATATTTTATTATTTTTACGATCGATCATTCAATTAACCACTTTTATGATTAGTCATTCAATTAATCACTTCTCAACGATTAATGTTCATTATATCCTTAAATTAACTACTTTAGCATCTTATATAAGAAAAGTCGTTTCCTTTTATTTCCCGTGGATCCATATTGAGACTATTCTTCCTGTGATGAAATAAGAGAGTTGCTCAATATTTTCAAATCCATTCTTTGTGAGAAAAGAAGAAGTATTTTGGGCAATAGTGAGATCATTTCTTGAGAGCTATTACTGATGTGAAATTCATTAAAGCTCTTTGATGGTCTAGCAATCATCTTACAAGGTTTCACCTAACGATGTAAATGGTTTTGTTTGCCTAGCATTGCATTGCATATGCGTATTTACTATTAAATTTCCATACAAGTGTTGTACCTTTGTATTTACGGTTGAAGTTGTCAGTGTACACATCTTGTTATCATTAGATCATCGAGTATTTTCTAGTTGTTAGAGTTGTCTACATGTAAACAACTTGTTGCAATGTAGTTTTTTAATAGGTAATTTTTCCTCTGTGTTAATAATAAGAAAAGTTACCTGGTGCTTAATGTAGAGATAAGTGCACTATTGTGTATGTGTGTGACATGTGTATCCTAAACTTGTGACATATTTGATCTTTTTTGTGTTTTTGTAATTTTTATAAGAATATTTAAGAGTTGAGTGAAGAAGGTTAGGAAAAGATGGTTATTTTCTGCAATCTTGCAACAGACCTGATAAGTTTGATCTTGGAAAGAAATATCATTCGTCTAACTAATGAGATTAATCAGAACATTGGTCGGTACATTACATTCGAGGTTAATATGCTCTCTTCGGAAAGAAGTATATGGGGTTTTTCCTTGATATCAAACTTTTACCCAGTGAACCATCCAATAGCCTTACTGCTATTACCTTGGCTAATCACAAAAAAAAATAAATGAAAATGATTTGTTTTGCTCTGATGTCACCGGTGGTTATCTATTCCAACCAACTGCTCAATGGATGAATCTATATAGATTACTCAAGAGTCTAAATATTTTTGAATTTTTAATTTAAGATTTTATTTTGATTGTTTATCTTTGTATATTTTGAAGTTGATAATTTATATTTGAAGAGAGTTTTTAGTTTTTACAAAATGATTTTAGGTCATGGATTTTATGGATTTTAAATATATTTGGAAACTTTAAAATAAAAATAAAGTTTGTTTTGATAATTTTGAGTTATACAATTTTTTGTGTGATTTTTCAAATGTTTTTATGTAACAACCTGGATCCGGACGACCATCGGAAATGTAAATATCTACACGGCAAAATGCCATGACGTGTCCGACTATTACTCCTGATCATTCAATGATATCACAAAGAGCAGTAAATAATATTTAAAATTTCTTTATTCATAAAGTTCTATCTCTCTACAGCATAACCTGAATATCTTGTTTCAGTGGGTATAGAGATATCCATACTTTCGAGCTAAGCCTCCACCTTTTCTCTTAATCAGTCTTGCAACTTGCTCCTCTAGGGTATCTGCGAATGGGCAAAACCACAGAAGCAGGACAAATGCTCATAAAAAATTTGGCTTGGCATGGTATAAACAGATAACAAAATTGATAATTTAAAAGAACATTGATAAGAATATCACTTATATTTTATCATGTATGTCTTATAAAAAATAGACAATTAACAATCATAATTGAAGTTATCTATATCTTGAAAATAGCATCATAATCTAATCAATATTTCTTGATCAATATTTCATGTATGCCTTCGTACTTTCATGATCAATATTTCATATATGCGTTCATACTTTCATTATTCGATCAATAGTACCCTCATATCCATATAAGGTGCATTTTACTTATCACTAGCACGGTGGTCAATCAATCACTATGATAACATGATGACAAGAACTCAACTTATCAAAGTTTCAATTATCTTCATATTATAGTCATGAACTTGGTCTTTTACCCTTATCTTTGAGTAGTGTCAGTTTTACTTACCACTGACACTTTGGTCAATCAATTAATGAACAGAGTATGCCTTTAGATCGATAATGTCTGTTAGGACCTAACAATATGGATTCTAGAATTGGCCACCGCCTTGGCAAAGCACTTAGCTCTCTCTATAGATTATAGAGCTATCTTCCGCCTTGGCGTAGCACTTACTTCCCTTTGGATTTAAGAGGTGGCACCTGCCTTGACGTAACACTTAATTCCCTTTGAACTCTAGAGGTGGCCCCGTCTTGACGTAGTAGTTAGTTCCATATGTCGTTGCAGTGCCAATATTTATTTAGATTTTATTTCTTTTGAATCATGAACATGATTCACAATAATCAATCAAGCGGGTTCATAACATAAATTTTACTACATCATATACAAATTATATGACTCCCGATAGATTAATATGATGATGACATGAAACAATCACCCTTCCAAGGTTAAAGTTTAACAGACCGTATCTATTTTAAATTATATACGAAAGCATAATTATTCTGACATAATAAAATTACATTGCTAATTAATATAACTGATAGATTAAATAAAATATGTATGTAATTAACAAATAGAATTAGAAAAATGGAGATATCAAGAAGGATAACCATACAAAAGTAACCATACACGAAAAAAGGTAACAATACAAAAGAAGAGGTACCCATACCTAACTTAAATCCTATCTCTCTTTATTTCTCTCTTACTCGTGCTCTCTCTCTCTCTCTCATACTCCCTCATACTCTCTATCTCACGTTCTCTCTTGATTTTGATGTGCCTCTTAACGAACTCAACCTTTCCTTTTTTATAGTATTCTTAAGGGGGTCGTGTTCCTTCGTTTCCATGCAATAAAGAGGGGGTGAACATGTATGTCATACGTGTTGTACCATGATACTTCATTCCATGCAATATTACACAACATCACTAAACGCCCCCTCTCATGCATATCTTGTTTTAATATATTTTATGGGAATTTTACGAGGATGCTATCCCATGTATGGGTTATTACCCATCAACCCAAATGACATGTATATGAGCACATATGGTGGAGAACATCAAACATCTATCCTATTTGTCATGCAGAGCCTCTTCCATGCATATTTCCTTTTATTATTATTATTTTATGGAAATTTTATGTGGGTGATCCTTTATTTATAGGTTATTACAATCTACCCTACTAAAAAAGACTTCCGTCTCGAGATTTTTCGATCAAGAGTCTTATCAATAGTTCAGGGTATTTGGCTCATATGAACTTAGTCAAGACATCATAAGTCTTCCTATATGAACCTTGGCTCCTATATGAAATTTAGATATATTATACCCCAAGAAACTCCTGCTCTGATACCATTTGTAAAGATCTAGATCCGGACGACCAGCGGAAGCGTAAACATCTATGTGGCAAAATGCCATGTCGGATCTGAGTATTACTCCTGATCATTTAATGATATCACAAAGAGCAGTAAGTAATCATTTAAAATTTCTTTTTTCATAAAGTTCTATCTCTCTACAGTAAAATCAGGATCTCTTATTTCAGTGGGAATAAAGATATTCATCCTTTCGAACTAAGCCTCCACATTTTCCGCTTAATAAGTGTCTTGCACCTTGCTCCTCTACGGTATTTGCGGCAGGGCAAAACCACAAGAGCGGGACAAATGCTCGTAAGCAAAATGGCTTAGAACGGTATAAATAGATAATGAAATTGATAATTTAAAAGAACATTGATAACAATATCACTTATATTTTATCATGTATGTCTTATAAGAAAGAATGGACATTTAACTATCATAATCAAAATTTCCTATATCTTGAAAATAGCAACTTAGTCTAATCAAGATTTCGTGATCAATATTTCTTGTATGCCTTCATACTTTCATGATCAATATTTCATATATACCTCCATACTTTCATTATTCGATCAATAGTACCATCATATACATATAGGGTGCATTTTACTTATCACTGGCACGATAGTCGATCAATCACTAATATAACATGATGACAACAACTTGATCTATGAAAATTTAATTATCTTCATATTATAGTCATGCACTTGATCTTTTACCTTCATCTTTGAGTAGTGTCAATTTTACTTACCACTGGCACTGTGGTCAATTAATTAATGCACAGAGTATGCCTTTAGATCGAAAATGTCCGTTAGAACCTGATAATATTGATTCTAGAAGTGGCCACAGCCTTGACATAGCACTTAGCTCTCTCTATAGATTATAGAGGTGTCTCCCGCCTTGGTGTAGCACTTAGTTCCCTTTGGATTTTAGAGGTGGCACCGCCTTTACGTAGCACTTAATTCTCTTTGAACTCTAAAGGTGGCCTTTGCCTTGACTAGTACTTAGTTCCATATGTCATTGTAGTGCCATTATTTATTCAGATTTTATTCTTTTGAATTATGAACATGATTCACAATAATCAATCAAGCGGATTCATAACATAAATTTTACTACATCATATACAAAATTATGTAACTCCTGATAGATTAATACAATGACGACATGAAATAATTGCCCTTCCAAGGTTGATGTTTAACAGATCGTATCTATTTTAAATTATGCAACTACGAAAGCATAATTATTCTGACATAGTAAAATTACATTGCTAATTAATATAGCTGGTAAATTAAAAAAAACATGTACACGATTAACAAATAGAATTTGAAAAATGAAGATATCAAGAAGGATAACCATACAGAAGTAATAATACACAAGAAGAGGTAACAATACAAAAGAAGAGATGCCCGTACCTAACTTAAATCATATCTCTCTTTATTTCTCTCTTACTCTCGTGCTCTCTCTCATACTTCCTCATACTCTCTATCTCACGTTCTCTACTGATTTTGATGTGCCTCTTAATGAACTCAACCTTTCCCTTTTTATAGTATTCTTAAGGGGGTACGTGTTCCTTCGTTTCCATGCAATAAAGAGGGGGGTGAACACGTATGTCATACGTATTTTACCATGATGCCTTCATTCCATGCAATCTTACACAACATCACTAATTGCCCCCTCTCATGCATATTTTGTTTTAATATATTTTATGGGAAATTTGCGAGGATGCTACCCCACATATGGGTTATTACCCATCAACCCAAATGACATGTATGTGAACACATATGGTGGAGAACATCAAACCTCTATCCTATTTGTCATGCAGAGCCTCTTCCATGCATATTTTCTTTTATTATTATTATTTTATGGAAATTTTATGTTGGTGATCCTTTATTTATAGGTTATTACAATCTACCCTACTAAAAAGGAATTCCGTCTCGATATTTTTCGATCAAGAGTCTTATCAATAGTTCAGGGTATTTGGCTCATATGAACTTAGTCAAGACATCCTAAGTCTTCCTATATGAACCTTAGCTCCTATGTGAAATTCAGATATCTTATACCCCAAGAAACTCCTACTCTGATACCATTTGTAAAGATCCAGATCCGGACGACCAGTGGAAGTGTAAACATCTATGTGGCAAAATGCCATGTCGGATCTGAGTATTACTCCTGATCATTTAATGATATCACAAAGAGCAGTAAATAATCATTTAAAATTTCTTTTTTCATAAAGTTCTATCTCTCTACAATAAAATCAGGATCTCTTATTTCAGTGGGAATAAAGATATTCATCCTTTCGAACTAAGCCTCCACCTTTTTCGCTTAATAAGTGTCTTGCACCTTGCTCCTCTACGGTATTTGCGGCAGGGCAAAACCACAAGAGCGGGACAAATGCTCGTAAGCAAAATGGCTTAGCACGGTATAAATAGATAATGAAATTGATAATTTAAAAGAACATTGATAACAATATCACTTATATTTTATCATGTATGTCTTATAAGAAAGAATGGACATTTAACTATCATAATCAAAATTTCCTATATCTTGAAAATAGCAACATAGTCTAATCAAGATTTCTTGATCAATATTTCTTGTATGCCTTCATACTTTCATGATCAATATTTCATAAATACCTCAATACTTTCATTATTCGATCAATAGTACCATCATATACATATAGGGTGCATTTTACTTATCACTGGCACGGTAGTCGATCAATCACTAATATAACATGATGACAACAACTTGACTTATCAAAATTTAATTATCTTCATATTATAGTCATGCACTTGTTCTTTTACCTTCATCTTTGAGTAGTGTCAATTTTACTTACCACTAGCACTGTGGTCAATCAGTCAATGCACAGAGTATGCCTTTAGATCGATAATGTCCGTTAGGACCTGATAATATTGATTCTAGAAGTGGCCACGGCCTTGACATAGCACTTAGCTCTCTCTTTAGATTATAGAGGTGTCTCCCGCCTTGGTGTAGCACTTAGTTATCTTTGGATTTTAGAGGTGGCACCCACCTTGACGTTGCACTTAATTCTCTTTGAACTCTAGAGGTGGCCCTCGCCTTGACATAGTACTTAGTTCCATATGTCATTGTAGTGCCATTATTTATTCAGATTTTATTCTTTTGAATTATGAACATGATTCACAATAATCTATCAAGCGGATTCATAACATAAATTTTACTACATCATATACAAAATTATCTAACTCCCGATAGATTAATACAATGACGACATGAAAAAATTACCCTTCCAAGGTTGATGTTTAACAGATTGTATCTATTTTAAATTATGCAACTACGAAAGCATAATTATTCTGACATAGTAAAATTACATTGCTAATTAATATAGCTGGTAAATTAAATAAAACATGTACGCGATTAACAAATAGAATTTGAAAAATGAAGATATCAAGAAGGATAACCATACAGAAGCAACCATACACAAGAAGAGGTAACAATACAAAAGAAGAGGTACCCATACCTAACTTAAATCATATCTCTCTTTATTTCTCTCTTACTCTTGTGCTCTCTCTCATACTTCCTCATACTCTCTATCTCACGTTCTCTACTGATTTTGATGTGCCTCTTAACGAACTCAATCTTTCCCTTTTTATAGTATCCTTAAGGGGGTACGTGTTCCTTCGTTTCCATGCAATAAAGAGGGAGGTGAACACGTATGTCATACGTATTTTACCATGATGCCTTCATTCCATGCAATCTTACACAACATCACTAATTGCCCCCTCTCATGCATATCTTGTTTTAATATATTTTATGGGAAATTTGCGAGGATGCTACTCCACATATGGATTATTAACAATCAACCCAAATGACATGTATGTGAACACATATGGTGGAGAACATCAAACCTCTATCCTATTTGTAATGCGCGAGCCTCTTCCATGCATATCTCCTTTTATTATTATTATTTTATAGAAATTTTATATTGGTGACCCTTTATTTATAGGTTATTACAATTTACCCTACTAAAAGAAATTTTGTCCCGAGATTTCCAGATCAAGAGTCTTATCAATAGTTCAGGGTATTTGGCTCATATGAACTTAGTCAAGACATCCTAGGTCTTCTTATATGAACCTTGGCTCCTATGTGAAATTCAGATATCGTATACCCTGAGAGATTGTTGCCCTGATACCATTTGTATAAATAGATAATTAAATTGATAATTCAAAAGAACATTGATAACAATATCACTTATATTTTATCATGTATGTCTTATAAGAAAGAATGGACATGTAACTATCATAATCAAAAATTCCTATATCTTGAAAATAACAACATAATCTAATAAGGATTTCTTGATCAATATTTCATGGAAGCCTTCATACTTTCATAATCAATGTTTCATATATTCCTCCATACTTTCATTATTCGATCAATAGTACCCTCCTATACATATAGGGTGCATTTTATTTATCGTTGGTACGGTAGTCGATCAATCACTAGTATAACATGATGACAACAACTTGATTTATCAAAATTTCAATTATCTTCATATTATAGTCATGCACTTGATCTTTTACCCTTGCCTTTGAGTAGAGTCAATTTTACAATTTTACTTATCACTGGCATTGTGGCCAGTCAATCATTGCATAGAGTTTGCCTTTAGATCAATGTATGTTTGGACCCGACATTATGGAGTCTAGAGGTGGCCACCGCCTTGGCATAGAACTTAGCTCCCTATAAATTCTAGAGGTGGTTCCCGTCTTGGCGTAGCACCTTAGTTCCCTTTTAATTCTAGATGTGGCCCTCGCCTTGATGTAAAACTTATACATATGGACTCTAGAGGTGGCTCCTACATTGGCATAGTACTTAGTTCCATGTGTCGTTGCAGTTGCATTATTTATTCAGATTTCATTTCTTTTGAATTATGAACATGATTGACAATAATCAATCAAACATATTAATAACATAAATTATACTACATCATATACAAAATTATCTGACTTCCGATGGATTAATATGATGATGACATAGAACAATCTCCCTTCTAAGGTCGATGTTTAACATAACCTATCTATTTTAAATTATGCAATTACGAAGTATATTTATTCTGTCATGGTAAAATTATATTGCTAATTAATATAACTGGAAAAGTAAGTAAAACATGTGCATGATTAACAAATAGAATTTGTAAAATGGAGATATCAAGAAGGATAACCATATAAAAGAACCATACACAAGAAGAGGTAACAATACAAAAGAAGAGGTACCCAAACCTAACTTAAATCATATCTCTCTTTATTTCTCTCTCTTTCTCTCATACCGCTTCATACTCTCTATCTCATGTTCTCTCTTGATTTTGACGTGCCTCTTAACAAACTCAACCTTTCCCTTTTTATAGTATTCTTAAGGGGGTACATGTTCCTTCATTTCCATGCAATAGAGAGGGGAGTGAACATGTATGTCGTATATGTTTTACCATGATGCCTTCATTCCATGCAATCTTACACAACATCACTAAACGCCACACTCATGCACATCTTGTTTTAATATAATTCATGAGAACTTTACGAGGATGCTATCGCATGTATTGGTTATTACATATCAACCCAAATAACATGCATGTGAACACATGTGGTGGAGAACATCAAACCTCTATCCTATTTGCCAATTGCCATGCACTAGCCTCTTCCATACTTATCTCCTTTTATTATTATTATTATTATTATTATTATTATTTTATAGAAAGTATTATGTTGGTGACCATTGGTTTATCGGGTATTACAGTTTACCCTACAAAAAAGAAATTTTGTCCTGAAATTTTCCGATTAACAGTGTCATTAATAGTTCAGGGTATTTGGCTCATATCAACTTAGTCAAGAAATCATAAGTACTCATATATGTACTTTGACTCCTATGTGAACTTCAGATATCTTATACCCATAGAAACTCCTGCTCTAATACAATTTGTAAAGATCCGGATCCGGACGGCCAGCGAAAGTGTAAATATCTACACGGCAAAATGTCATGCCAGATCCGAGTGTTACTCCTGATCATTCAAAGATATCACAAAGAGCGGTAAATAATCATTTAAAGTTTCTTTATTCAATAAAGTTCTATCTCTCTACAACATAACAAGGATCTCTTATTTCAGTGGTTATATAGATATTCATTCTTTCGAATTAAGCCTCTGCCTTTTTTCTTAATCAGTGTCTTGCACCTTTCTCCTCTGTTGTTTTTGAGGCAGAGCAAAACCACATGAGCAGGACAACTGCGCTAAGCAAAATGGCTTAGCATGGTTTCAATAAATAACTAAATTGATAATTCAAAAGAATATTGGTAGCAATATCAGTTATATTTTATCATGTATATCTTCTAAGAAAGAATGGACACTTAATTATCATAATCAAAATTTCCTATATTTTAAAAATAACAACATATTCTAATCAAGATTTCTTGATCAATATTTCGTGTATGCATTCATACTTTCATGATCAATATTTCATATATGCATTCACACTTTCATTATTTGATCAATAGTACCCTCATATTCATATAGGGTGCATTTTACTTATACCTGGCATGGTGTTCGGTCAATCACTATGATAGCATGATGACAACATCTTAACTTATCAAAGTTTCAATCATCTTCATATTATAGTCATGCACTTGATCTTACCCTTGTCTTTGAGTAATGTCAATTTTACTTACCACTAGTATTGTGGTCAATCAATCATTGCACAGAGTATGCTTTTAGATCGATAATGTTTGTTAGGACCCGACGTTATGAATTCTAGAGGTGGCCACCTCCTTGGCATACCACTTTGCTCCCTATAGATTCTAAAGGTGGCTCTCACCTTAGCGTAGCACTTAATTCCTCTTGCATTCTAGAGGTGGCTCCCGTCTCGACGTAGCACTTAGTTGCATATGGACTCTAGAGGTGGCTCCTACCTTGGCATAGCATTTAGTTCCATATGTTGTTGCGATACCATTATTTACTCCGTTTTCATTTCTTTTGAATTATGGACATTATTGACAATAATCAACTATGCGGATTTATAATATAAATTATACTACATCATATACAAAATTATCTGACACCCGATGGATTAATACGATGATGACATGGAATAGTTGCCCTTCCAAGGCCGATGTTTAACAGACTGCATCTATTTTAAATTGTGCAATTATGAAAGTACAACTATTCTGGCATAATAAAATAACATTGCGATTAATATAACTGGCAAATTAAAGAAAACATGTTCATGATTAACAAATAGAATATGGAAAATGAAGATATCAAGAAGGATAACCATACACAAGAAGAGGTAACAATACAAAAGAATAGGTACTCATACTTAACTTAAATCCTCTCTCTCTTTAACTCTCTCTCTCTCTCTCTATCTCGTACTCTTTCTCTCTCTCATACTCTCTCATACTCTCTATCTCACGTTCTCTCTTGATTTTGATGTGCCTCTTAACGAACTCAACCTTTCCCTCTTATAGTATTCTTAAGGGGCACGTGTTCCTTCGTTTCCATGCACAAGAGAGGGGGTGCCACGTATTTCATACGTGTTTTACCATGATGCCCTCATTCCATGCAATTTTACACAACATCACTACATGCCAATCTCATGCATGTCTTGTTTTAATATATTTTATGAGAATATTACGAGGATGCTCTCTCATGTATGGCTTAATACACATCAACCCAAATGACATGTATGTGAACACATATGGCGGAGAACATCAAACCTCTATCATATTTGTCGTGCACGAGCCTCTTCCATGCTTATCTCCTTTTATTATTATTTTATGGAAATTTTATGTTGGCGACCCCTGGTTTATAGGGTATTACAATCTACCCTACTAAAAAGAAATTTCATCATGATATATTCCGATTAAGAGTCTCATCAATAGTTCAGGGTATTTGGCCCATATCAACTTAGTCAAGAAATCATAAGTCTTCATATATGTACTTTGGCTCCTATGTGAACTTCAGATATCTCATACCCATAGAAACTCCTGCTCTAATACCATTTGTAGAGATCCGGATCCAGACGGCCAGCAGAAGTATAAATATCTACATGGCAAAATGACATACCAGATCCGAGTGTTACTCCTGATTATTCAATGATATCACAAAGAGCTGTAAATATTCATTTAAAATTTCTTTATTCGGTAAAGTTCTATCTCTCTACACATAGCAAGGATCTCTTATTTCAGTGGGTATACAGATATTCATTCTTTCAAACTAAGCCTCTGCCTTTTCGCTTAATCAATGTCTTGCACCTTGATCCTCTGGTGTATTTGAGGCAGGGCAAAACCACAGGAGCAGGACAGCTGCTCTAAGCAAAATTGCTTAGCATGGTATCAATAGATGACAAAATTGATAATTCAAAAGAACATTGATAGCAATATCGCTTATATTTTATCATGTATGGCTTATTAGAAAGAATGGACAATTAATTATCATAATATGAGTTTCATATGTCTTGAAAATAGAAACATAATCTAATCAAGATTTCTTGATCAATATTTCATGCATGCCTTCATACTTTCATGATCAATATTTCATATATGCAGTCATACTTTCTTTATTCGATCAATAGTACCCTCATATTCATATATAGTGCATTTTACTTACCCCTGTATGGTGTTCGATCAATCGCTACGATAACATGATGACAACAACTTAACTTATCAAACTTCCGATCATCTTCATATTATAGTCATGCACTTGATCTTTTTACCCTTGTCTTTGACTAGTATCGATTTTACTTACCATTGGTATTGTGGTCAATCAATCATTGCATAGAGTATGCTTTTTCGATTGATAATGTTCGTTAGGTCCTGACATTATGGATTCTATAGGTGGCGATCGCCTTGGCATAGTGATTTAACCGAAACTCACGGGGTCTAAATGTCTCACACAAGGCGGAGACAACAGTCTCTGCGGCAACCCTCAATGAATCCCGATCAAAGTCAACAATGAACTCACAATATAATAAATCAAGCAATGAGAAATAAATGTGGAGTCGAATTTATTTTAACTCTACAAGAAATGTGTATAGTGCAAGTATGTAGAGTGTCGAACTCATGGAGCAAGCAGGATTGATCAAGCAAAATGCAAAGTGTGTGATTTGTGATCAAATGTCTATAAGTATGCAAATTTTTTGTGGGTTTTAAATTTTTTATTTAATTTTTTATTTTTTATTTTTGTATTTTGATTTTAATTTGTCTGATTTTATATTTTCTTTTTGTATTTTATATATATTTTTTTGTTTTTATAAATGAAATATACAAAATTAAGAAAAGAGGATAATAGGGTATTTATAAAAATAGAGAAAAATAGCCAAAATTCAAAAAATAAAATGTTTTTGGTCTTTTATATTTTTTAATGTTTTTGTGATTTTTCTAGTTTTTTCTTAATTTTTTTTGGTATTTTTAAAGGTCAAAATACTAGAAAACAGTGAATAGAGGTGCTGGCTGAAATTAAAATGAGATATAAAATAGAAAACAGTAATAAAAATTCTCCAAATTAATTTTAAATAAAAGAAAACAGAACAAAGAAAATTTAGAAACAAAGTTTGTATTTTTAGTATTTTTGTAGCTTTTTTAAGATTTTTTGGAAGTTTTTAGGAGTTTTCTAATTTTTAAAGTTTTTATTTCGAAATTTTTAATGATTTTTGGATAGGAGTTAAAAGATACTAAAATAGACCTAAGGTAATTTTTTGGAATTTTTCAAGGAGTTTTGATATTGTTTTGGTATTTGCTAATGCAAAACAGTAACAAAAATGCATGCTTTTGATTTTTAATAAATATTAAAACACAATAAAAAGGCAATTCAAAAATATGCGTGAATGAGCAATGCGACAGGAGCTTAAACTAATTTTTGTGGAATTTTTTGGGATTTAGAAGTGCATGTAATAAATAGAGACAACGAAAAGATAAATCACACTAGCAGGGGTATATATGTAATAAACAAGAACTACATGGGCCTCATGGCAATTGTTCCACAAAATATAATACTGAATATAAAATTTCCTAATTTAAAACTAAATAACAAAAGCCGCAGGGGCCTCCGTACAAAATGCACACCTCACGTGGATGGCCACGTGAGGTGAGCTGGCGGAGGACTAGAATGCAAATAAGACAAGTTCGGGGGGCTAAGTTGCAATTATTACAAAAATTTTAAAACAGTCGATGAAAGTTTGAGTATTATAAAATAAATTACAAAAACAGGCGGGGGCTGAGCGCAAAATACCCAAAGCCTGGGCTGATCGAACGGTCTTTGATTCGTCACTTATGACACGTGTCGTCGATCCATGTCCCCATACCCCTTCGCAACGGACGCCTGCGATTAGATGGTGCTCTGATGATCCAATGGTTGGCCCGATCTCAATCTGACGGCTACTGCTTCTCGCCAAGAACAGGGGCTGATCGGACGGCGGGAAGAAGTCGACGAGGAACAGGGATGAACTCGCCGCGAAGCGAGTTTTCCACGCCCAGATCTCCCTCCTCCGCCGGGCTTCGATGCTCCAAAATGCCCCTAGCTGTTCCTGCAGTGGTCCTACCTGCCCGAGGCTTCAAAATGGCGCTGGACGCATCTGAGCACGCCGGAGGAGGAAGAGGAGCAAAGCGCCTCCAGGTACCCCGGCGAGCTCCCAAAACTGCTCCCAGGTGCTGCTTCAACTCCTGGACCTGCAAGAAAGGTCAAGGAGGGCGAGGGCAAAGTGCCTCGCCCCTCTTGGGTGTGGAAGAAGGCAGAAAGCGGCGAGAACGGAGCTCACCGAAGCTAACTCCAATGAGGTGACGGCGAAGGCGATTGGGTGAATCTCAGGCAAAATGAAAGGTGGGAACGTGATCCTATAACTACTGCAAGTAAGAAAATGCATGAAAAGGCAAATAAATACAGAACCTCGAGGGTGGTTAACCCGAGATGGACCTCACGGCGACGTGGCCACCGGAGATGGTGGAACGCACTGCAGGCCTTTGTCGCACCTCGACGAGGAGCCGGGTTCAATCCTCTATCACCGGAGACTCACGACGGATTAGGGTTGAGCATGGGCCGGGTTTGCCTTGGCCTGGCCCAAAACCATTTTGGTATATGGGCTAACGGGCCGGGCCCTAGGCCCGTTTATTTTTAAAATATAGGCCCAAACCCGAACCCGACCCAAAGATTATTGGGTCGGGCTCAGGTCGGGCCAGCCCATTTAGATGCCCCAACTTTTATCTCAAATGCATCTAAAAAAAGATGCATATTTTGCATCTGAAATAACAATATATGTATTTGATACAAGTTCGTAAAACCTATGTTAATGAAGCACGACATCCAGTTTCATAGCGAATGCATATTGGAGTAGTTCCGGATTGTTTGGAAATAACATTAAGATGATGAATGTTTCCTTGATCAGAACCTTGTTGCAAAGATCAACAACTATAACCTTCCAGTCTTAGCATATGATATCAATACAAAGGTAACAAATAAAGGCAATATGAAACTTGTATATTTGGTAATTTTAATTGGTATATAATTTATCTTTGATAGAGTTGTACGCTATCAATCTTAGTAACTATATGTAGGATTCGGGCTATCGGGCTTTGCGGGTTTGGGCCCTATGGGGCCCAAGCCCGGCCCGAAATTACAAATGGGCCCAAAATAAGGCCCGAGCCTGGCCCATTTCAAGTGCGGGCTCGGGCTCGGGTCGGGCTAAGCTGGCCGGATTTCAGGTCGGGTGGGGTTGGCCCAGCCCAATGCTCAACCCTACGGCAGATGCTCGGAGGTCTTAGCTTCGGCCAAAAGTGGTTCGAAAATGGAAGGGAAGATGGGGGTGCGGTTTTGAAAGATGGACAAGGTGGCACGAAGATCGAAGGTTAACGGGAAGATCAGTGATGCTCTCCCTGAAAAAATCATTAGGTGAGTATCATGGGTAGATGGGCATGAAAAGTCATGAAGGGCTTGACATAATTTGGTGAAAGAGGCGACCTAGAGAAATCGGCTAAATCGAGGTGGAACGCAGCTCTGACATGGCTACAGGAGAGGGGTCAGAGAGTTGACCCGAGGTCAACTCTTCAGGCCCCCTGGTTTGTCCACGTGGACCAACCAGGAAAAACCTGGAAAAATGATTTCTAAATTCGTTTAAAAATAGAAAATGATTTTATTAATTTTAGGTTATTAAATAAAAAATATTTATTATTTAATAAATTATTTTATGGTAATTCTTATTTATTTTTTAGAGGTATTAATTACAAGTTTCCTTTTATACCCTTTATAGGTATACATGTTTGTGTATTTTGATATTTTATTTTTATTTTGTGTTTTTAATTTATTTATTTTTGTTTATTATTTTATAAATTTATAGAATATTTTTATATACTTAAATATATTTTTATTTTATTTTTCTAAAGTGTTTTGTATATTTAATAAAATAGATTCTATGTAGGTATGTATACAGGTATTATACCTATGTCTTTTATATACAAGTATTTTATTTTATGTTTCTTTTGTATTTTTATTCTGATTTTAATATACGCATATATTATAAGTAATATTTACAACATTATAAAAATATAAAGTTATAAAAATAATAAATAAATAATAAAATGATTATTTTAATCTGTACAAGTATACAATAGGGGTCCAAAACTCAATTTTCAAACCGTAGCTTCGCCAAATGTGAAACCACCGCCATTAAATGGCTTATTTTAAATTATATACAATTAAAGGTGAGTTTGATGCATTTGGAGTTTTCATTTGTGAGATACAGGTCTGGGAAGTTGGGATTTCATATTTTTATTCAGACCATAACTTTTTATCTGTACATTATTTCTGTGTGAAATCAATTTTGTATTTTTATTTATTTAATTATCTACAACTTTCATGTACAAAGTTTCTTTATTTGAGGTATAAAAGTGGAACCAAAAATAGGTCCCAAAATGAATAAAGAATGAATGAAATAAAAGGTATTTTTGATGTATTTTGGCCCTTATCTCCCCCTACTTTATTCTCTGTCGACCTAGTCATCGAGATGCCTAGGTTTCGGGTCATAAAATATTTACAATATTTTATCCTTTTTCTTTTCTTTTATTTATTCTATAATTTTGTCTTTAATTACAGTATTTTATACACTATTTATACACATATGCATGGATGCTAAGATGCGGGAATTAAGTGTATTTATACGCATTTGCCAGGGTTTTTGAGGCCAAAATGATAGAATAAAGATGATGAAATGTGGATTCATCACATAGCACTTAGCTCCATATAGATTCTAGAGGTGTCTCCTACCTTGGTGTAACACTTAGTTCTCTTTGGATTCTAGAGGTGGCTCCCACCTTGACGTAGCACTTAGTTCGATATGGAGTCTAGAGGTGGCTCCTAACTTGGCATAGCACTTAGTTATATGTCATTGCGGTGTTATTATTTATTCATATTTCATTTCTTTTGAATTATGAACATGATTGACAATAATCAATCAAGCGGATTCATAACAAATTATACTACATCATATACAAAATTATCTAACTCCTGTTGGATTAATACAATGATGACATGGAATGATTGTCCTTCCAAGGTTGACGTTTATTAGACCGTATCTATTTTCAATTATGCAATTACGAAAGTATAATTATTCTGACATAATAAAATTATATTGCTAATTAATATAACATATAAATTAAATAAAACATGTGCATGATTAACAAATAAAATTTGGAAAATGGAGATATCAAGAAGGATAACCATACAAAGTAACCATACACAAGAAAAGGTAATGATAAAAAAGAAGAGGTACCCATAGCTAACTTAAATCCTATCTCTCTTTATTTCTCTCGCTCTCCCTCTCTCTCTCATACTCCATCGTATTGTCTATATCACGTTCTCTCTTGATTTTGAAGTGCCTCTTAACCAACCCAAACTTTCCCTTTTTATAGTAATAGGATGTTCCCCGCGCTTCGCGGCGGAACAACGTCATGATGATTCGATATAAATTGAAATATTTAATTGTAATGTTTACTAAAATAGAAAATGTTTGTAGCAATAAATAAAATATTCAAAATTAAGCTAATTTCTCGTATTAAAATTTCAATTTTGAAGGTTTATAAAAGATAACTATACCTAAATTTTAAGTATTTATCTAAATATAAAATAATTTATCAGTACAAATATGATCAAAACACCAAACTTATTTTAAAATATATATATATGCTGTAATATCCAATATATACTTCCCGAAAGTAGATATTCAAATGTAATAAATTATAACCCCGAAGATGAAATGCATGGCAGAATTTCTTCTATGCTTGTGTTCGGTATAGTGACAAATGCGGATAGAATTATATTGTCATGAAACCCAAACAAATCAATATAATTGTATAACTATCTGTAATGTATAAATATTGATTTCAAAAGTTGTTCTTTCTCACATTGCACTTTTTACCGTGTTATTCGCAAGAATATTTAAACCTAAAAAACTATAATCTTGAACATCACAATCATAAGAGTGTTTATTGTCTATTCGTATTCAATGTGTTTAAAAATATAGATGGAATTGTAATTCGCATAAATCTAAACAAACTAATATAATTACATAATTACAGAAATATCAATAATGGTAAAAATATTGATTTTAGAAGTTGTTCTTCCTAACATACTGTTTTTTACAAAGTTATTCCTAAGAAACCCGGAGGCCTGTGATTCCCTTATTTTGTATGTTCTTCAATTTCTCCCTTGAATGTATGTTTTTTTTAACGTGGGGCCCTCATTTTCTTGATGCTTGGTTTGCTGCCAGACTCTGAGTTTCTACTAATAATGTAGAGCAAGTAAAGCAATGACAAAAAAATTCGATAAAAAAGGGATATGAGTATATACAAATTATACGTGTATTATGTTTGTACATAATCAATATTAGCAATAAGACAAAGCCCTCAAAATTTGCAGTAATACAATGTATTGCCAGTGATTCATACTTCAGCCTAAATAAATTACAATATTAAAAGTTAGACGTAACTACCACGATTGATAGAAATCGTAACCATTTGATAACCTGAAGAAATTGATGTGCAAATGAAGATCAATAGACATTATAAACTATGAAAAAGGGGTATGAAATGAGCATAATATGAAATTATGTCCTGAAATTACCATTTAGAAGATATTGAACTCAACATACCAAGCGGTAGATCATTTCTAATGTTAACAATAAGCTAAACCTCCCATAATTAGCATTATGACAATTCGATAACATACAAAGAAATGATATTAAGAAGAAACTCAGATTCAGCGGTAAGATAAAACATTGACACTAAATTATACTTCAGCCGAAATCACTTGAAAAATAAATAAAACATAGCTCCCACGATTAATAGAAAAGGAAAGTAGTGTCAATCATTACCAACACAAAACGAACAGATAAAATGACAATCATCTCCTAACTACGTAATAAACATAGAAAAATGACAACCATTTCCTAAGTATGTAATAAACAAAGAAAGTGATATGCAAATGGAAATCGAGGGATATAAGTCTATAGGAGATTTCCATTCCTCCTGTAACCAATGCTAGTGTATTTATTGATCAAATTTATTGAGCAGCACCAATCTTTAATAATAAAAGAACAATAATAATAAAATTACCATACAACCTTCCGTATGTCATCAAAACAATTGCATAAGTAATTATCATGATTCAATATCTATAGAATCATATCATCAAGGTAACTGTTAAAATACGATACACTATTGCAGGTAATTGTTTTTGAAAAAAAGAGCTTGGGTTATTTAATTAACACATGAAAACTTGCAACAGAGGCGGGGGAATACAGACAGCATCCCAACCATCTACACCTCTACAACCTCCATGTTTGCGCAGCCACCGGAACCAACTTGTCCTTCCCATCCCCTTGCCGTCAGTAAAACTACCAACTCCTTAAATTATAGATTAACCTCCGGGTCTTCCTCCATGGAGCGAGGGAGGAGGTGCTCGGTCGTCGACGGAGAGGACAATATGTGGTGTAAACAGTGGAGAAGGGGCAGTGATAAGTATGGTGGCGATTGGGTGAATGGTGAGGGGATTTGAAAGTTGTTGGATCGGTTTATGGTAATGTAACATAAAGAAAATGTGCTCTACTTCTTAAAAAAATGAAGAAGATGGATGAGATGCTTCCTTTTTTTTACAATACATACAGAAGATAGATCGGCTCGAGCATAAAAATCTCAGCCCTAAATCAAAGGGAATTTATGAGACTGGGAGCTACTGGAGGTAGATGAAAATGCTCTAGACTTCCGGTCACTGATCGTAACGGAATGGGTTCAGATATGGAAGGAATAGAACAAAAATTATGGGAAAATAAAGGAGAAGTGGCTCGGAGAAGTAGCTCGCAATGATGATCAATAATGTTTTTAATCAAACTGAATAGAAATTAGAGGAGAAGAGACTGGATTGAGAAGAAAATAGAGGAGGATAAGCAGAAGAGAATGAGAAGATCGGAGAAGAGATGAAAGCTATAAAGCTACCTGGAAGATAACCAGATGTGATTGCATGTGGATGGAACTCCGAGGAGTTCCAAGTCGTTGACTCGAATGATGGTAATGCCAGAGGCTCACATGCTTCATTTCCAAATGATTATTGGATCTGCTCCTTGGAGGATGATCTCAATTCTACTGGTGACGGTGTGGAAGTCTTATAGAGAATGACTTACAGGTGATGCATGGTTCGGAGTTTTGCGAACCTCAACCAAGAGTTAATTAAGAAAGTGATAGTTGAGAGAGCTATCGCACATGGCGGAATGTATCTCCGAGCCTCCGGTCATCGACGGTTGGAAATGGGGTGCTCGATAGGGTCGGAAGTGAAGAAAAAGAAAAATGGGAAGAAAAGAGGACTGTCAACAATTATTACCCCGTGTAAAGACAATTGTTTTCATTTGGAAAATTCCAGAGATTGTAGCGTGGCAATGAATGGATGGAGCACCAACCTCGATACATGCACGAGAACCAAAGAGAAATGCCAACCATGAAGAGACGTGTCAGATGGTGTATTAAAAAATGGGAGAAACGTGAATGCTGAAACGGGAAGGCAAGAAAATGCGCATGGCGAGATAAAAAGGAAGCTCAAAATGTCTACTACATGGTTTCCTTGCACGTTTGAAGATCCGGATCTCAAGCTCAAAATGTCTTGGTGAAAACAACATGTTAACAATGAACTTGCATTCACGTTGAAACTTGGTATTTCAAATCCTAATGATTTAACTAAGGCATTGTTGGTGATATTTGACTAAGCTCTGTAGACTTACTGCACATTCCCCTCCTCACACTCAAGAATCTAGGAACACGAGTTCAAGGTAGAAAGTTTTGCAACATTTAATCAGTTGATGAAATAACAACAAGATAACCCTTGATTCACTTACAGACTCAAACAAATGAATCCTTGAGACCTGGAACTAGGACCTCCTTATGCAAGAAAGGTAAATGGTTAAAGGTTGGAATGCTGATGATAGGTGGTTTACCTCAAGACAAGAGATGGAATAAGAAGATGGAAGAAGCTCCGATCAAATGTTCTAACCATATATGACTAGAGATGACACCATTTGTGAAGAAGTAGGTGGGTTCAATGGTGGAGGAGGTTCTAACCATATATGACTAGAGATGACACCATTTGTGAAGAAGTAGGCGGGTTCAATGGTGGAGGAGGTAGAATCAGACATAAATCTAAGAAAAACTAAAAGAACATATGAAAAGTGGGAAAATAGGGAAATTGGAAATAGAGAAAAAAAATGACAATCAGTGAGAGGAGGAGACCTTATGGCAATGGCACCCATCTTGGTCGAGCCGGCTAATAATACTATCTATCATGGCGACCATTGACCACATGGCTCGCCCAATCCACCCTCTTTAAGGGCCTGTTTGGTTGTAGGGTTGGGCAGGATTGGCCCAACCCTGGTTACTATTCACAAGGGTACTTCCTCCTCACAGATTACTATTCACCTAGCCCAACCCAACCCAACCCAACTCAACCCTGCCCAACCCTGCAACCAAACAGGCCCAAGGGATTACAACTACCATCCCGATTCTAGTGTAGCGGATATCGCCTCTACTTCTGTGGCAACTGCTTCGAATGCTCATGCTGTCCCTTCTATATGTACCCCTTCTGTGCCACCAACCTCGTCGAGTTGTCATCCTTGCCTCACCCTTGCTACATTCTCACCTTCTACTTCCAGAGGGTGCTCCGAGATCTGAACTACTGAATCTTTAGGGAAGGCACAAAGGGCCTCTTCAACAGCTGCAACCATTGCAGCATTTAGGATACTCCCCAAGACGACACTACTGCTAACTGGGATAGTCTAGAATATCATAGGGAGGGATTGAGGATCACACTTACCATCCTCAATATCTACCGTGACAACTCCCTCAAGAGGTCCTAACCCTCCAAGTATCGTGTTTTGTAAAAATGATCAAGAATTATTTTTTATTACTCAAAAATACATAAAAATATGCGAATAATAAAATAAAAAAAGAATAAGAAGATGGAAGATTATATGAACGCATGTGTGCAGAGGCTGACCAAGAAAGCCAGAATAAATAGGTTTATAATTACAAGGTCTATTTGTGATCCTAACCCTAAGTTTCTCAACATATGGCATGTCTATGCTTTTTTTTCGAGCACCTACAACCCTTTTCTCTAGTCGAGTACTTCCACAGAAAACATGTTGAATCGCCGTATGCTCGACATCTTGGGCTTGGTGTGGGTATGGAACTAGTCATATAACTACCTGATCATACCCCTTAGGAGTTCGGGGCACCTGATTCGCTCGGATCGATGGGAAGAACCCCTGCCCACTTCTCCAACTTCACTCCTCCCTCTGTTGGAGCTCATCCGGGTGATCCCTTGCTCTTGCGTTCAAGTGTTTTCTCATCATTTAGGATGGTAGAGCTAGGGCAGTCATCTTCTTACAGTCACCTCTGAGCTTATTAATGCATGGACAATACCACAACCCTTGTGTCATCGACTGCACTGCCAACCCTATGAATCAAGAATTCAAAATGAACATAGGTTTTAAAACAATCCAACAATCCTCCTTCGACATCTTGTGACGACGCACAGACATTCCTCATGATGCCATTCCCTCCAGGAACTTCTTTAGTCGGGTTACTAGGACATCTAGTGCATGCCTTGTGGATCTAAATATGCTCGAGACTGGGTCCCTCAGACTCGTTCGACTCGATAAAAAGTAGGAAAAATAAGAAAACATATAAAAAGTTACATATCTTGTACGCAACTCAACATTAATACATATATAAAGAATATATATAAATAAAAAACTATCATATCTATTTTTTTCGCAATTCCAACTGACCCAATAATAGTTTTGCATTAATTCCATAAAAGAAATGGAACCGAACTCTAATTTCCAACATATTTACATTCAATCTTTTTCACCTCACGCATATGAACTCCAATTTTACCATATTCACCTTTAAGGTTCATCATTAAATATCATAAATCTTAAATATACTTTTGTGTTTGAGCTAGATTCAATTGTGAAAGTTGGTTAGGGAACCTATTATACAACTGTGTATACATCTTACTTATTTTCTGTAGAGCATACATGAGCTCCTTTTTATCCAATTTTATCCCATTTACCTTTAAAGTTCATCATTAAAAATATCCTAAATCTTAAATATACTTCATGGCTGAGTCGGATTCATCAGTGAAAGTTGATTTTCATGACCTATTGTACAATTGTGTGTACATTTTGCTTATTTTCTATAGAGCATATATGAGTTCCTTTTTACTTTTTTTTAATTTTCTATATTTTGTTTTATCTTATTTTTCGCTAAAAAATATATAGAACAAAATAGAAATTACATAACGAAAAAGATACAAAATATGTTCTTTGTATATACATATATCTGACACATGTTTGATACTCTAAAATTTTAATCTATTATATATGGGCAAAAACACAGACATATATCTAATATCATGTACAATCGTAATAAAATAAAACAAAACATATAATATTAACAATGTTGAAAAATAAAATTATCAAATCTCAGAATTGTGAATAAAATACTAAAAATGAACCTAGAAGCTGATTTCGAAAACAACTACCTTCTACGAAATTGTAGATATCAAATTTTGAAACAACTTTCATGCTTTGACTTTTTCCCATTTAAGATCATATTCTACTTAGTTGGATTTCAAAAGATTTTCGAAGCTTTTCGAATTTTAATAGGCTACCACGTGTTACCCTCCCAGGATCATCTTCGACCTTAGGGTGTGTATCATAGCCCTGGTGCATGCTAACCCATGAACTTTTGACCTTGATTATCTCCCTACTTATCACACCTCAAACCTCCCTCCGATACTCATTAGAAAGACCTATGAGTTTACAAATTGAGGGCAATTGCATGTTTCCAAACCGTCGATTGTAGTGACCTTAAAATGCCTCACAATGTCACCATTAGAGCTACTATCTTTCCTTTACAACCCTATCTTTGAACAAGCTCTGGCAAGCTTTCCCTTGAGTGACAAAGGTCTAGTCCAAAGCCTTGCACATGACAAGACAAGGCGAGACAAAAAAGAGGCCCAGATCACCGTTTAATGGTCTACAATCTCTAATGATGATGGATCCTTCCCATGAATGGGGAAAGGAAAGAATCGATGCTCCCCAGCGCTCCATCCATAGACCTATGCACCTCTCTTTCTTCTTTATTTTTGTATTATTAATCTTTACCTTCAATTCATCCAGCATTTCATCCCTAACAATCTATTGTAGCCATCATATTTTAAGTTGCAAATATGTCTACCCATTCTAGCCATCATCAATTCCTCAATTAAATACACCCACCAATCATCTCCTCCACTCTTCTTCCTCCTCGTGAGGTAGAGGATTTATCCCTCTTCTATTCTCGCACCCTTGCATATTTTTGGATGGAACATTGCCACTGACAATAAAATCATCTTCAGGTACACTCTATCCCTCAATATTTCATTTCAAACATATATGGATGCGATATTGTTGGTGTTTGCAGTTTTTTATAGACACGGGCAAGCGAATCACGGCATGTAGTACCCCAACATTTGATTGATTGGATATCCAATGATGTGTCATTCTCCTTCATTTCCATAGTAGTAGAGCCCTTGACAACCCTTGACTCCTTTGGCAAACATCAAAGTGATGTCAAAGGGATCCCAACGAGCTCCTGCACGTCAATTTTTGACCACTATGGTAGCAAGGAGAGTCAAACAGTGCACCTTACCCATCCAGGTTCAATGTGGGAGAATATTTATTGTCTCGCCGCGTGGTCTATTTTGAATCGTTGGATTGTTATGGGGTGTGAGTTTTGTAGGGGACCCTTCCTTTTTTGTAGTTCTCAATATGAGTCCTGTCGGGGGGCTTGCTCCATGCGCCTTATGACTTTCCATCCATGTGAACCTTTGAATATCTACTCCATTCTCTCTTCTCCATCCAATGAGAAGACATACCGCATTCAAAAAAAAAAGTTTACAACAAAGAGGTAAACATGGAGTGGGGGTGGTAGTTTGGAATGTGTGGGCGTGTGAGAGTAGTGTATGGGTTATATCATGTTTTGTCATCTCATCGCAACCTCGTGATTATGCTCCATTTAGACACATCCTAGAATGAGAGAACCATCAGAATGTCGTGTCACTTGCAAAACTTTTTTGGGGAGGTCAATGCCGTTGGAGATATCAACAAGGTCAGGGATGTCGAGCAGGCTGGCTAGGTTAGGCATGTGGATGAGTTCAAGATCTTAGGATACGTCGACGATGAGATGAGCTAGGAATTTCTGAGAGGTTGAGAATGATGTGGGGGCTAGATTGTTTGTGAAGGTGATAACAAGAAGATGAAAAACAAGAGAAGAAAGAATAAAAAGAAATTTAATATAATTAAGAGATTGATTTGTTAATTTTTCATTGCATTTTAGTTTGTTAACCACTATTTCGAACTCACGGATATTAGCGACAATCACTCATGTAATTATGAAACTGGTAGCGATGATGGTGTTATAAAAAAATCCCCATTTGGATTAGTTGTGAATCCATTTTGTTATTCTATTTTCAGCCATTTTACTTAATTCCCATTTCCATATCTGCGACCAGAGCTGATCCAAAGATATATCTCCGGTTTCTCTGCCGCTCTCCATCCCACAAATTTCAACCTTTCATCGATATATGTATCCAACATCTCCGTCCGTGCGATGATATCCCGCGGGTCGATGCAACCCTAGAGAGAACAGGAGAGAAGAGAAATCCAGTCCAGTCCACCTCCAGCAATGGCCATAGTAAGCAGCTGCGGCGTCCTCCGGTCGGCTGCCGTCTCGCCGCCGCTGAATCACTTCCGGCTGAATGCACAATGCCTCCTTCGCGCTCCCAGGTGGGGCTCTCGTCGGCTCTCTCCTCGCGCCCCCTTCGTCAGGGGCAGCTGCTGGTTCCTTCCCCGCGCCTACTCCGTTGCCTCCATCCTCTCCTCCGTTGTCGAGGAGCTCAAGCAGCTCCGCGCCTCCAAGGCTGCACGCGCCACCTCCAAGTAACTTCGACTTCTTCCTTCCATGTGATATGCTTGCCATATATCATCCACGAAAACATTAGAATGTACGAGCTATCTAAAACTCTAAAGAGGACCAGGTCTATGAAGATCGATATGGAATAAACGTACAGGCTCCCTTTGATCTTCTACGGCTGAAACTAGACCTACGCCCTTGAATATGCTTATTTTTATTGGAAAATTCGCATGGGCCGTATATAAGAAAACGAATTCCCCGAATGCGGCACCCACTGTTGTTTCTAGGGAGGGAAAGATTTTGTTGAATCAATAAAATAAAATAAAATATCAGCACCAGAAAAATGACATACAAACACACAACAAGAACACAAGTCAATAACAAATAAACTTGGGACCTTTGCATTCACATTTCCTTCAGACAAGGGAGATGTGCATACACAATTCATTTAGAAATGACATACATGCTCTATATTACAATAGCCATCACACAGATATGATTTTAGCCTTGACATCCCCTTCTCCATTTGTATTGCAACTTGACCGGTCTCTCCATGTCCGTCTATGCCTCATGTGCGCTTGGCTCGAATCCATGAAGGTGACTGTGTTGATCTATATGAGTAATGTGGCCCGCATCTGTTTCTTTAGTACCACCGAAGGTTTAAATGCTTGCTCAAGTGATGATGCTAACTAATTCAGCTGTGAATGGTACACACTACTTTGGAGTCATGCAATTGGATTTCATATCTTTAGATTGGCATCTTGTTACTGCACTTGTAGACAGACGGCGACCGGAGACCCATACATTCCACATACGCCATGGAGAGATGCCAGTTATCTTGCAGGTTGTGGTGTATATTTTTGGTCTGAAGATTGATGGCCTTCCGGTGATTGGTCTCACCAATTTGCCCAATTGGGCGGGGAAGCGAGCAATTGCTTGGAGTTCGACCAGAACAACTCAACATTGATGGAGCTAGAATTCACATGACTTGGCTTCTTAATCATTTTTCAGTGCTGCCTGACGACGTCGGGGAGGACACTGTTCGGCACTTTACGCGAGCGTATATCATACAACTCATGGAAGGTATCATTTTCCCCGATAAGTCGGGAATAAGGTTTCATTGATCTACCTTCCATTTCTCGAGGATCTGGAGACTTGTCGGAGCTATAGGCAATGTGTGTTGCATCGAAGGCAGATTAAATAGATATTGGAGGTCCCTTGATTCTTTTGCAGTTGTGGGCTAGGGAACATTTCCCTCATATCTCCCCCATTGTCTATCGTCGACCTATCTAGTAAGGGAAGCCCTTGGAGGTAAGATGACATGTAGAGTTCGACGTTACGATTGAGTCAACACATGTGATTCGACCATATAAGGATGCACTGGACCTCAGACTGTGGAGCATGTATGGACTAATTCATTATATTTAACAATATAGGAATGCTTGGCTCATTATATTAACTAATTTAATTCTTTGTATGCAGATGGTATGGACCCCCTACACAGAGGAGGTATTGTCTCAGTTACCTCCATATTGTCTAGACGCGCAAGACTTGCACGTGGCTCGCGTATCATTGATACACTTTTGCATTGTCGAGCTACAAATTGTAGACAAAGTCCTTCGGTAGTTTGGTGGGATTCAGGGTATATCGATGCCTTGTGATACCTAGTCTCATCTGCATTCCATTGATGTACGAGGAAAGATTGACGTGGATTGGGCAAGGTTCCATGATGTGTATGTTAGACTATGGAACATCCGTAGGGATTACATGATACCATAGACTATGGAACATCAGTGGGATTCAAGGTATATCGATGCCTTGTGATACCTCGTCTCATTTGGAGGACCTGATACGGCCGGTGACTACTTGTCGTGGTATCGTTGTATTACCCGCCGATTCATCGATCGACATGGGTGCATGCTAGAATATGCTGTAAGTTCTAAGCTACTTTATGTGGCAATCATTTTGAACTATTTTATACTATTCTAACAAGCGTAATTCCTCTTACAGGTGTCCCGCTTCGACGAGGTAGTGCGCCTTTCAGATGATGATGCTCTGCGAATGAGGGAGCTTGCTGTCGAAGCAAGCCTACGTCTACGTGAGTCTATCCAGACGCAATTTTTTTCTTGATGGTAACACGGGTGATCCCCCACTAAGGGGGGTCACCGCCAAAGTATTTCATTAAAAATAACAATTAAGAGTACATTACTGTGAATTCCAGAAATCATATAGGGCCGTTACAGTGAGAAACTACATTTTCAAAATAAAATCTTTGGCTTTTGAAATCAAATCATTCCTTGCCATCA